>JAZKJV010002504.1:0-438509 GCA_037367405.1 Ottelia alismoides | reverse complement strand
TATAGCTAGGACCGCTTGCTTGCCTTGTTTGATCTTTGATTGATTTTGCGGTTCGATTTTCTTGATTGAGTGACCCCGAGTGTTAGAGGTCGCAACGACCTGTTTAGTACCTTTACCTCGTTTGCTCGGGCCGCTCATCAGAATGGCGTCGTTGCCGGGAGCACGGCTTAGTAGTGTTTTAGTTTTTATTTTTCGTTTTTGTTTTCGCGGTTTTTCACGGCTTTTGTACTTAGTTCTTTTTTATTTATTTTGTTTTATTGTTGATTTTCTTTTATTTTTATTTTTATTTTTGTTTTCTATTGTGTGTTTATTTTATTTCCATTTTTGCACATATACCCTTGCTTTTATTTTCATTCATTATTTGATTATTTTATTGGTCTGACCACTCTTCTGTCTATCTTGCGAGGGCCCGAGGACCGCGGAGGCGACTTTCGAGGAGCCGGTGCAGCCGCGAGACTCGGAGGCAGCTTCTTTCTCCACGAAGCCGTAGGAGAGAGCGAGAGAGAGAGAGTTGAGTGGGTGAGGCAGTAGGATAGTTTATTTCAGTTCATTCATTATTATTTGTAATAATACAGGCCTTTCTGAGACTGCTTGGACACTTAGACCGTAGCGGGTCTGTTTCGCCGAGCACCGGCGTGCTCGGGGGACCCATTAGGACCTGCGGCTTTTTCGCGGTTTTTCATCGCGGTTTTCTTTTCCTTTCTTACTGTCATTTTCCGGATTTTTCGCGGTTTTTGTTCGAGCCCCTAGATTTAGGACTTTCTGGTGACTGTGCCGTAGTTAAGTAGGATCCACACACCCTAAGGCTTATCTGTTCCTATAGAACCGTAATTGGACCTACTTAAAATAAATAATAAAAATAACCGACTCGCTAGCTTCCGTAGCCTACGCGCCGAGAGCCCGTCCTGTAAAGCGCACTCCTACCCCCGATTTGTCGGGCAGGAGAGGGACGGGCCAAGACCGGACTCTTTGGCTTGGAGGTCGGTGACCGGTTAGACGGTTCTTCGCTAGAAAGTGCTCTTCTAGGACTCGGCTTTCACCGTTGCATCATATAGCTTAGTTTACATTTCTGTCTTTATTTTATGCGCGGATCACTCTGCATGTAGAGAGCTGGAGGCAGGTACGCATTTCTGACTTTGCATGCATCATTGATTTCTCGTGCATCGGCTTTTTCGTCTTCTCCCCCCGATTTTGGACTTAATAACCAGGAGAACCGAAAAATTCGTTAGGCGATTTTGTTTGATTTGAAAAATACCCTAAAAAGTGAAATCATAAAATTGGGACTGCTAAGACTATTGACCTTAAAACTCGCTCACCCTAAAATTCTGTCTTGGGGAGAGCAACCCCTCATTGCTTGGTTTGTATGCGCGAGAGAGTGACCCCGAACACTAGGTAGAGCCCCCCGTTGCTAAACTCGACTGACTACCGACTCTTCCGTGCGGGACAGTCGGTTGGGGTTAGCAGCGGATATCCCAACAGGTCACGTAAGCGCTCTGATATTTGTGTGTTCACCAAAATAAAATCGACAAGATAATTTGATCGAACTTTCACGGTCTTCAGCTCGCGTTGCGTTGGTGAACCGGGGGTTTGTTTTCAGATCATAGTTTTTCCAGATCTCATCCGCCCTACTCGCCAGATCGAGATGATGGGTAGACGATCTCTTAGGCAGCCTCTGGCTGCACGCTTTCGGGCGCGTCTACCTCATCATCTAGGTTGGCTCGCGAGAGCTCAGACCAGCTCTCCGAGCCTGAGTACGACTCCACCCTGTTCCCCCTCGATCCCCTTTCTGACCTTCCTGAGAGACATGAGCCCGAGGAGAGACTGATTCATTTGACGGCACCTGAGTTGGGCTCATTTGGTTTTGCAGACGTCGAGATGGCGGAGCAGGCAGTTCTGACGATCACTCCCGCAGACCAGAGCATATAGTATTAGACCAGGGAGCGATCAACTCCACCCTGATCGCATCACTTGATACAGTTCAGCAGCAGCTCCGCGATCAGGGAGCATTCATGATGGAGATGAGGCGTGAGTTGGAGAGGCTCAGAGCAGAGAGAGACCAGCAGAGCGAGCCTGAGGAGATCCCGGATGCAGATGCACAGGCACGAGCCGCAGCAGCGGCCGCGACCGCCGCCGCAGCGGCAGCAGCCGCAGGAGGAGCAGGACCACCTAGACCGATGCGGGATTTACACAATCCCGGATCTACACTGATGCACCACTGGGTGGTGGTTCCAGCTATCGTGGGGGACTTCAAGTTCCCCCCGAACACTTTGCAGATGCTCCCGCGGTTCCATGGACTTGCTACAGAGGAGCCCCACCTCCACCTCCAGGAGTTTCTGATGATATGCAGCACTGTCCACGACAGACATGTGGACCAGGACACGATCAGGATGATCGCATTCCCCTTCTCACTGGCAGATAGAGCAGCCACATGGCTGAAGCATTTGGGGAGATTTGTCTATACCTGGGAGCAGCTCCGCACCGAGTACTTGAACAAGTACTATCCACTCGGGCGGACGAACGCAGCGAGGGCCCTGATCAGCAACTTCTCCATGTACCCCAACGAGCAGTTTCACGAGGCTTGGGAGAGGTTCAGAGAGCTTTTGGACAGATGCCCGCACCATGATATCACGAAGCCGAACCTAGTTCAGAGCTTCTTCAGCGGACTGTCACCAGAGCTACAGGGCCTGGTGAATGCTTCTTGTGGCGGGTCCTACTTGCCAAGGACCACGACCAGGTCTGGGCTATTTTTGAGGAGATGGCAGAGAACTACATGGTCATGTCCCAGACCCGGCTCTATACCCAGAAGACCCAGCCACATCAGCCAGGACCCGTGCAGTACCAGAGGATAGCACGGATAGATGCAGGTCCTTCCAGTTCGTCCGCAGCAGCCACAGCAGCAGCACAGTTAGAGTCATCAGCTGCGGACATGGGCATCATCAGCGAGAAGTTGGACCGCATGGAGCTGATAGAGAAGAAGCAGTGCCAGAGCATAGCACAGATGGATCAGATGGCACAGGTCTTGAGCGACCTGAAGACACAGCTCATGTGTCTCCATGAGGCACAGACGGCTTCTCAGCCCCGTCTTCAGTCGCGAGGCGACGCCGGCAGCAGCAGCAGCTCGTCCCAGCGCTCCAGCACCCCAGTACAGCCTAGACAGGTTCACCTTGTACAGGCGGAGTCGTACCAGCAGCCGCAGCCCACCTACCAGTCCCCACCATCTCCAGAGATGCAGATGGTGGTCTACCAGCCGGACCAGCCTCTGGCAGTACTCCCGCCAGCCCCCTTGGATGCCGAGCCGTTGATGGATGTCAACGGGATTTGGTACGACCGTCCCCAGCCTGGGATCCGACGAGACCATCCCGGATTCAGGTGGGGGGAGTGGTGGTGCCCAGCCCCAGCAGCAGCCGTCAGGACAGGGAGGGCAGTACTCCCAGCCGAGAGACCATCACCAGCCGCAGCAGCAGCCCCCAGTCTACCAGCAGCAGTCGTCCTACGTTCCTCGTCCCTACCAGCAGCAGGGACAGTCTTGGAGACGTGAGCAGCAGGCTCACCAGGGATACCAGCACCAGCAGCAGCCTCCATCCTACCCCTCTTACCATCAGCAGCAGTTCCAGCAGCCTCATCCACAGAGAGGCCACCCGTCGGGCTCCCATGAGAGCCCCGCTTTGGATGATATCGCCCGCCTCCTCACGGACCAGCCAGGCTACATTCCGACGGGAGATGGACGAGTTCCGCCAGGAGATGCGGGACCTGGTGAGAGGGAAGGCCGCCATACCAGCCCAGATAGAGCCCAATCCGAACAGCCTCAAGAGGAAGTCTGAGCAGGTAGTACCTACTGAGTCAGCCACTCCTAGTGACCCATTTGATGATACATCTTCGGATTTATTTGATGCTGATTTTGTCACACTTAGGAGCGGTAGGACCCCAGCAGGCGGCGGCGCCTCATCTGAGCACCATCACGAGGCGCCACAGGAGGAGGTGGAGAGCGGTACTGAGGCCGCTCCAGATGATGACGGTGGTACTGAGGCCACCAAGGATGCTGATCCCACCGGCGGTACTGAGGCCGCCACTTCACCAGAGCTAGGAGGTGGTACTGATGCCACCCATGCAGCCGAGCCAGCCGCGGTACTGATGCCGCGTGACGTCTTCCTTCAGCAGAGCAGCCAGCCCGTGGTGGTACTGAGGCCACCGGTGTTTGTAGAGAGAGATCTGATGTTCTTCCTCGTGGTTATGTATCTCAGAATTCTGATATTAATAAAGGAAAAGGTTTACATTCTTTTGGTCCCACTGTGGTGCATGATGTATGTGTGGATCCGGTCCTCGAACCGCTTAGACCTTTTCCTAGTCCTTCATCTGAGAAGGACCCTGTGATCCCCTTCCCTAGAGCCCTTCAGATGGGGAAGGGGAAGAAAAATGATCCAAAAAAGAGAGAGCTTGAGGAGTTCAGCCAGAGCATGATAGATCGGTTTCACATTCAGCTGACCCTCCAGGAGGCTTTGCAGCACATCCCCCTTCTCCAGAGATCTTTGAGAGAGAGGACTACAGTCAGGAGGAGGAGGAGGAACCACACTTCAGAGATCCATGTGCTGACCAAAGCCACGTGCTTTGCGATCCAGAACCGACTGCCAGCCAAGAGGCCAGATTCAGGGGCCCCGTATGTCAGATGCCAGATCAGTGAGCAGTGGTTCGACCGTACTCTTTTAGATAGCGGATCGTCGATCAACCTACTTCCGGCAGCCCTTCTCGACCGCTTCGAGTTGGGCACTCTTCGACAGAGCAGGACAGTCCTTCAGTTTGCTGATCGATCTGTCAAGAGGCCGAAGGGGTTATTATGAGACGTTATCATCACGATTCAGGGTCTGCAATTCCCCGTGGACTTCGTAGTGTTGGACATGGAGATCCTGAGTCAGTGACCGATACCCCCATCATCCTTGGTCGTCCGTTCTTGGCCACAGCCAAGGCGGTGACTGATCATGATAGTGGGAAGGTGTACTTTCGCGTCCAGGGCGAGAGTATACAAATAGAGACGGTCGAGGACTATAGAGCCAGATTCAGATCCCGCTCAGATGCGAGTACCGATTCAGAGCAGCTGACAGACGCAGAGCCAGACATCCACCAGGACTGTGATTTTGTGATCACAGATGATGAGGCAGCTTGGGCAGACCTTGAGACACAGACCAACCTCTCACTTTCAGACACAGCTGATGCAGAGATGACAGCAGAGGAGAGTCTGGAGAGCACAGACCTGGTTCAGGATACCATTGCGGCAGCAGTGCCGGTCCTCGATCGCAGCACGATGACTAGTGGTGGTTGTGCTGATGCCACCTTGTTTTCCGGTGGTGCTGATGCCACCGTTTCTGATGCAGATCCCTCGGATTCAGAGTCTGATTGGGCCGATTGTTATGATTAGATGCCAGACCTGAGTTCAGCTGAGCCTAGGGATGAGGAGGAGGCAGATGCAGAGCAGAGCAGAGACAGTACAGTTGAGCAGCCTTCTTCCGATCCAGTTTGCGAGAGTACACTTTCACTTTCCCAGGCAGATTTGGCCGACCTTGCAGCATTCACTCAGTTTCTTCCACAGCCAGATTTGCCGGCACCCAGCATTCCAGAGCTGAAGCCGCTCCCTACTTCGCTGAAGTATCGATTCCTTGCGGGCGAGCCTGAGATGTACCCAGTCATCATCTCCGCCGAGTTGACTGGAGAGCAGGAATCCCGTTTGATGGGGGTTCTTGAAAAGAACCGCAAGGCTATCGGATGGAGCGTAGCAGATCTCCATGGGATTAGTCCATCAGTGTGCTCCCACCACATCTATCTCGAGGATGGGGCGAAGCCGTCGCGTGAGTTCCAGCGGCGTCTGAACCCCAACCTGAGAGAGGTTGTCATGAAGGAAATATCGAAGTGGTGGGGTGCAGGTTTTATTTATCCCATTTCCGACTCCAAGTGGGTCAGCCCCTTGCATGTGGTGCCCAAGAAGACGGGCATCACGACTGTGATCAGTGAGTCGGGAGAGGAGATTGCTACACGAGTGCCCACCTCTTGGAGGGTTTGTTGTTGACTACAGGAGACTCAACCAAGCCACCAAGAAGGACCATTTCCCCCTGCCTTTTATTGACCAGATCATTGAGAGACTGGCAGGGAAGAGCCATTATTGCTTCCTGGATGGGTACTCGGGTTACAACCAAGTGGCCATCGCTCCTGAGGATCAGGAGAAGACCACCTTTACCTGTCCCTTCGGCACATACGCTTTTCGACGCATGCCATTTGGGCTATGCAACGCCCCTGCGACTTTTCAGAGGTGCATGCTGTCGATCTTCTCGGACATGGTAGGGGAGTGCCTAGAGGTCTTCATGGATGATTTCTCGATCTACGGCGACGGATTTGATTCTTGTCTTGACTGCCTAGATCGAGTACTTCAGCGATGTATTGAGTATCACTTGGTGCTATCTGGGAGAAGAGTCACTTCATGGTGACTCAAGGACGGTGCTTGGCCACATCATCTCCAACAGGGGCATGGAGGTTGATCCGGCCAAGGTTGATGTCATTAGGAAACTCACACCGCCGTCCAATTTGAGGCAGTTACGGTCATTCCTAGGGCACGTTGGATTTTACAGGAGATTCATTCATGATTTTAGCAAGATTGCCCGACCGTTGACCGACCTCTTGACGAAAGACACCGAGTTCCTTGTCGATGACAAGTGTCTTTCGTCATTTGCTACTCTCCAGCAGTGCGTGATTGAGGCTCCTGTCCTCCAGCCACCTGATTGGTCTCTCCCATTCGAGATCATGACGGACGCCTCCGATTTTGCCGTAGGGGCAGTGCTGGGACAGAGGAGGGATGGAGTACCATTTGCTATACACTATGCTAGCCGCACATTGGATTCCGCCCAGCGGAATTATACAGTCACAGAGAAGGAGATGCTAGCAGTAGTGTTTGCCCTGGATAAGTTTAGATCATATATCATTGGATCTAGAGTGACTTTGTTTACAGATCATACCGCCATCAGGTACCTCATGGCAAAGAAGGATGCCAAGGCCAGACTGACCAGATGGATCCTTCTACTCCAGGAGTTCGACATTGAGATCAAGGATAAGCCTGGAGTCAAGAATGTGGTGGCGGATCATCTCTCCCGATTAGAGCAGCCTGAGGATTCTGAGCAGATTGATCCGATTAGAGATACCTTCCCAGATGAGGCGATCCTTGCTATCGCCTCACTCCCATGGTACGCCGATATTGTGAACTTTCTCGTTGCTGGGAAAGTCCCACAAGATTGGCCCAGGCAGAGGCTTGAGACCTTCCTAGCGAAGGCCAAGTCTTACTATTGGGAGGATCCCATCCTTTACCACGAAGGAGGGGATAGCGTATGGCGTCGGTGTATTCCTCAGGAGGAACACCATAGCGTCCTCACTTACTGCCACAAGCTTGAGGCAGGAGGACATCATTCTGGGAGGAGAACGGCACAGAAAGTGCTCCAATCCGGCTTGTGGTGGCCTACCCTCTTCAAGGACTCAGATGAGTTCGTGAAGAGGTGTACTGACTGTCAGAGGATGGGCACTTGTGGACAGCGTGATATGATGCCGATGCAGCCCATTCACTTCTGTGAGGTTTTGACGCATGGGGCATCGATTTCATGGGTCCATTCCCTAAGAGTCAGGGATTCGAGTACATTCTGTTGGCCGTGGATTATGGTGAGTCGTTGGGTGGAGGCTATCCCCGCCCGAGCCGCTGATGCGAGGACAGTTTGCAGATTTCTGAGGAAGCATATCATCACGCGGTTCGGGGTTCCACGAGTTCTTATTTCTGATGGGGGATCTCACTTCATCAACGACCAGGTGAAGGCACTTGCTAGCGAGTTCGACATAGACCATCGAGTTGCTACACCTTACCATCCACAGACGAATGGTCTAGCCGAAGTGTCGAATAGGGAGATCAAGACTATTCTGCAGAAAGTCGTCCGCCCTGACCGAAAGGATTGGTCACAACTATTGGACTCGGTCTTGTGGGCATATAGGACGTCTTTCAAGACACCTTTGGGCACATCTCCCTTCGCCTCGTATATGGCAAGCCCTGTCACCTACCAGTTGAGGCTGAGGCACAAGTCACTTTGGGCAGTTACAGACATACTTATGGATCCAGATGGTATAGGAGACCAGAGGAGGGCAGAGCTAGCTGCCCTGGAGGAGCTTAGAGATTCAGCTTTCTCAAGCAGCCTACATTACAAGGAGAAAGTCAAGGAGTGGCATGATTCTCATATCAGCCACAAACATTTTGAGATTGGACAGAGAGTATGGCTGTTTGATGCGAGACTTAGATTATTTCCAGGGAAGCTACAGAGCAAATGGAAAGGACCTTATCTGGTTCGGAAGGTACACAACAACGGTAGCATCGACATATCTGAGTTGTCTTCTGAGAGTACCTTCCGAGTGAACGGCCAGCTGCTCAAGCCATTTCTAGATCATGAGCCGGGGTCGTTGATATTGCCCCTATTCATTTTGCGTGAGATGTGGTCTTTGACTCACATCTAATGCATCTCACGCCTGAGCTTTACTGATCCTCCGCTGTACATAGATCCAGATGTCCATATCACCACATTCCTCAGTCCCACATCCCTTTCTTCATCTTGTGATTATGCTATACTTAGGGTGCACATTACCCTAAGTATAGGGGGGATGTGAGACATTTCGGATATTTCTTTTGTTTCTGTTTACCCCTGTTTTGCTGCCTATACTTAGGGATATCTTACCCTAAGTATAGGGGGGTGGACCCCTGTACATTCTCCACTCGGTTTTCCCTTCGTGTACAGCCTGCTATACTTAGGATTACTTGATCCTAAGTATAGGGGGAAGACCCGAGTCCCTTTTGACTTTTTATTCTCCTTTTGTATAGCCTTTCTTTTCACTTCCCTATACATAGCACGAGTTATGTCTTCTTCATCGCTCTTGACTCCGAGGACATCGTTCGAGCTAAGTATAGGGGGGTGTGTATATATTTCATATATACTTTAGCCATAACTCGTACTTTGTGTGAGTGTGTTAATAAATAAGAATGGCTAAAAACCACAAAAATTAAAAATTTACATAATCTTCTTTTATTTGCACATACATAGCTAGTGTACAAATTATTTTTGTAAAAATGATTTCAAAAATCTTTTGTGTAAAATCTTGTGTAAATATTTTTGTATCAAAATTATGTATATAGTACAAAATTTTTCCAAAATGTTTTGAAAAATCAAAGTTTGCAAAAATCTTTTGTAAATGTGTGTAAATATCTTTTTGCAAAACTTGCACTTCATGCATAATCATTCATGAATTCAAAACATTTTTCAAAAAATTTTGCATGATTGTAAAATAGTGTGTAAATATGCATCTTTTGTACATATGTATATAGTTTTTCTGGATGATAGTTGACATTTAAACTAAGCCCGGAATCAAATTGAGAAATGGAGCTTGATTAAGATCTTAATCCACCTAATTTCTAAGAGGAACCTTAGAGGGCTTAGGTTTAAGGCTTTTCAGGTCCATGGTGACTTAATTCTTTGAGTCCACTAGGCTATGATCACATGTCGTCTCAATGAGCCTAAGTAGAGCACTTAACAACAACACATGACTCATATAGATTATGGCTTTACTTGGACAACCGCACTATGCACCGAGCTCTCTACGGATGAGGTGGTGAGGAGGCAGTCTTCCTTGGCTTGGGGTAGCATATGAGGGTAGTACTTCTAGGCGGAACCTCTCTTCTTCATTTAGTGAAGGAAGTGCGTCTCAACTTGGTCTGGTTGCCATGAGGTCTAACGACGGGAGTCGTGGGTTGCAATAAAGCTTCAAAAGAGGGATAGTCTACTGGCTCAAGAGGAAAAACTCCTTGTATATATGCTGCACATGTACATGTTGTATAGATGCACTCGAAAAAAAAATGCAAAAAGAAAAGAACTCCAAAAAAGTGGTGGGTCTGAGAGAAAATGATAATCCCACCGGAGTATGTATATAAGTGCAATAAGCAAAGCTTGGTTTCATGATCCACCTGTTGTAGCTTGCAGCAGGGAGACTTGGCTACACTGGTCAAGCTCCCAAGGGTACTTGGCTACACTGGCCTTGACCCATTCTCTTCTTCCCCCTCTTCTTGAGCCGGTTGTACTTGAACTTAGAAGGGAATACCCCGCTCCTCGAGGAAAGAGTGGCCAGATTGAGGTCATAGAGTTACCTTGTTAGGGAGGGTTGTCAAGTTGCCATTTCTGAGGTGGAGAGCTTAGACTTTCACATTCACAGGACAAGAAAAGATTCATGGTCTTCAGGGTTTGTGATTGATGACTTGTTCTGATCTGGAGCATTGAGGAGTCTTGGTTATAGAATAGTGGAACTTAGAGGCTGTTAGGTTTTAAGCTTAAGTCTAAATAAGGTTCCGACACATCAATAATCCAGAGATCTGATTGAGCTCCATACCTCAATTTAATGAAGGCAAGTTTAATAATCAACCTTGATCCATGTACATTCTCTTTTTCTTTTTCTTTCTTTATTTTTCACTTCTTTTTCAAATAAGTGTTTGCTAAGGGACTAGCAAAGTATAGTATAGGGGGGTGATGAATACCCATTCATCACTCTTTATTCTTATATTTTAGCTACAAAAACCTATGCAAATGCATGTAGATATGTGTAAATAGGACAAATTAGCAAAAGCATGCATGTTTGTAAAATTAGATAATTAGCATGTTTTTGTGCAAAAATAAAAGAATAAAGATGAAAAAGAAAAAGAGGGAAATATTTAGAATAAATATTGAGCAACCTAACCCAAGGGAGGGCTCAGCATGGGCCTGACCGCATAAAAGCCAAGTAGCGGGAGATAGGGGCTCACATATGTACATATTTGTAAATAAATAAATAATATTTTCCTCATCCAAAATATGTTTGTATATATTTTGTACATATTTATAAGCTATTAAAAATAAAATAAAATTTTAAAAATCAAAAATCCAAAAGAACCTTTCACCATGTACATAGACCATGATCCTTTATTTATTTCACCTTGTAAATAAATTTATTTATCTACAAAACTTTTTTGTAAATATTCTATGTATATATTGTAAATAAATAAATAAAGAAAATAAAACAAAAATCAAATAAAAATTACAAAATTAAAAACACAAAAACATATTGTATATATCCCATGTACATAAATGTATATAACTAATTATTTAACCTATGTATAAAAATAATAAAAATAAAATAAAAATAGCCTTTTATTCCTCATTTTATGCTATAAATAAATAAAATATAAAATAGGAATAAAAATGTATAAAAATAACTAATTAAAAATCAAATTAAAAATCATATAGTGTATATATACCTATGTATAGCTATAGTGTAAATACCTTATTTTAAATTTCCAAAAAATTAATTAAAATCACAAAAAAATAGAAAAAATTAAAACAAATATTTTTCATGTTTTAAGTTTTTGAAAATTCGGCCATTTAAGGCCCCAAAAAAATCAAATAAAAATGTAAGCCATGGCGGGCTCTGATTGGTCCACGGGGATTGTTGACCCCCGGTCAACACCTCCCCCAGGACCACCAGAGCCCGGGTCCTGTTCGCGGACCCGACTTCGCCGAATTATTCCCACCAAACCCGATCACTATTTCACCTAATCTAGGATCCTAATTGTTCCCCAGGCATCCGGGAATCTCGCCCGACATTCCTCCTTGGGATCCGCGCTTCAGCTCGCCCTACCCGATCGATCTTCCCGGACCTGCACCCATATAAAGGTTGAGCTCCGCCGCACTCCACTCCCATCTTTGGCTCACCAACTTCACTCCCGTGACCTCCAGAACAACCACCGAGGTGACAGCTCGCGGTTGCACCTTTGCAGAGAGGAAAGGGTGCCCCGGTCACTGATCCGGCTGCTTCGCGCCGCCGTGCTCCGCCACCCGACCGGAGCTCGAGCCTCAGGCAGTGACGACCTTCGAGGCGACGACCAGGAGTTAGCCAAACTCCAGCACAGTCTCCCCACTTCGCCCAGGTAACCCTTTCGCCTTTCATTTCGCGTAATTTCTAGTTTCGCCCAAATCGCCTCCTCGCCGTGTTCCTCTGATTCCGGCCATATCGTCCATCATTTTGATCATCGGAGCACACGCTCACCTTCGCCACTCCCTCGCGCACGTTCTACGCCCACTCGTTCAACCCAGCTCGCCCCGGAGCTGGGAGTCGAGCTCCCCCATCCCCAGCTCGCCGGAGCTCATTCGCACCGACCCACCAGCCACCTTCACCCCGCTTCTTTGGGTCGAGGCACTTTGCCCTCGACCCGCGAAGCTCTTGGTTCACTTTGCAGGTCCAACGGGAGTCATCTGAGACCCCCATACGTTCAGACCAGGAGCTCTTCGCCGACGACCTCGCCGGAGCCCCTCCAGGGCTCGGCCGGGCCATCGGAGGCTACCACCAGCTGCGGGGCATCACCGCGGATCCTCTCCGATCATCAGGAGCAGCTGAGGAGGACGCTAGCACGCACACGAGGTCGGCGAAGCTCGCCGGCGGAGTGTTCTTCCACCATCCTCCAGCACCGTCCGATGGCTCCTCCGCTCTAGGCCTGATCCCAGCCGTCCATCTTCCGAGGAGCAGCTACCGTAGATCACCTGGAGGGGCTCATCTGGACCGTTAGCAGCAGAGGAGAGAGGCACCTGAGCCCTACCCCCGTTCGATCTTCCACGTGTCCTCGCCTCCACCGTCGATCCGGCTCAAGGGCAGACGAAGAGAAGCGCCAGCTCACCAGGACCGACCGATCTTCCACGTGGCGCCTATCCAGCCGTCGACGAATAAAGGGGTAAATTACTTAGGCCCCCCTCTTAGTTTGTCTTTTCAGTCCTAGTCCTGTAAATATTTTAGTAGTTTTATTTACGTAGGGTAATTTGCACTCTGGACCTTGTGTTTGTTTTTATTAGCATTTATACCCCTGTGTATGTGAGCCCACGTGCTTCGTCACGTGTTTATTGGGTTATTTGCATCTATTGTCCTGTAGTTCTGGAGGGTTATGGATTGAATGAAACTTTCTGGTATTTGCTTTTATACCCCTGTGAGCATTTTATTTATACATGTGCGTGTATTAGTGGGTAAATTGCAACCGAGCCCTGGACTTTTTGGTACCAGTTACCAAAAGGTCCAAGGACTTATTTTTATTACCAAAAGGCCCCTGAGTGCCCCAGGCACGCGCCACGTGCGTGTTTAGCTGGGAAAATTGCACCTTGGCCCCCAGACTTTCGGGTATTTGCACTTACGTCCCTGTGCACAGTGCCCCCTTCTTGAATTTTGACTAAATATCAAACCACCTCCAAATTCGATGAAAATTTGACACATGGCTCCTGCCATGTTGTTGGATTTTTGAGAATTTTTGAGGACATTTTTGATTTTATTTAGTATTTTTAAAAATTCAAAAACCTCCTTTTTAGCTACTGTCTAGATATAAAAATCCCAAAAAAATATAAAATCACCTCCAAAAATTCTAAAAAAATTAGTTACTGTTTCTTGCTTGTTGTTTGATTTTCTAGCCAATTTCGGCTATTTTTCATTAAGTAAAAACCTTAAAAATTGAAAAACCCCTTAAAACTCATAAAAATTATAATAAATAATCTAAAAATCCAAAAACAATAATTTAGGTGCCCAAATTTTCCTTATTCTTTCTAGTATACAGGAAAATTACCTCCAGGGTCATTTGAGATCCATAAATATTTTATTTTTGGGTTTCAAGCCTTGCTGGACAGTACCCAGCATTTTTAGCACTGTTTGATTTTTAGAAAATAATTTACCCATTAGAAAAATATCAAAAATTCACCAAAAACACTTGAAAACCTAAAAAACATAAAAACAATTTTTCTTTAATTTTTGCTTGATTTTTGGTGTGTTAAATAAATTGCTTAAGTTGGCTTGATTTTGTTTTCTTTACTTTTCTTCACATTTTAAAAATCCAAAAAAATATAAAAATTATTAAAAACCACTAAAAAACACTTTTCTTTTATTTTATTTTCTTTTTACTACTTCGTAGGCCCTAGGCCAATCCGTGCTCCTTGTGTTCGACCCTGGGAGCTATACCAGGTTAATCTTATAGCTAGGACCGCTTGCTTGCCTTGTTTGATCTTTGATTGATTTTGCGGTTCGATTTTCTTGATTGAGTGACCCCGAGTGTTAGAGGTCGCAACGACCTGTTTAGTACCTTTACCTCGTTCGCTCGGGCCGCTCATCAGTAGGACACACTTTAAACAAAGACGCACGTAGCATCGCCTCACTTAGCCAAATTAAAAGTTTCCCCGCTAATAGAAGCATGTTAGGTGTGGCTTTTTGATCGACTTGCATACATGAGTTTTAGTTTTTCAAAACGACCCAAATTTTTTACGGATTTATCACCAAGTCACTGCATGATTTATCGCTTAGCCATGATTGCGGGTTTTATCGAATACGCGGCTTTTCTTGATTTCTCTTTCCTAGCTTGATTACCTAGGTTAATGGAAAATGGGAATGAACGGTAGACAATGATTTCTTGATTTATGTGCTAACCTTAATTCAGTGACAACCTTAAATAATAATTGGGACTGTTAATTGCAAGTCAAATCATAAAATGGACTAAAACTTTGGTTTTGGGAGAGCAACACCCTTGTTTACGCATCGATTTTCACTTCACATTTTCTGTGCGTAAATATCAAATGTTTTATCACCAATAAAACAGACAAGATAATAAACCAACTTCCGTTGGTTTCATGTGTGAGTTGGTGAATTTGAGGGTCTTGCTTGCTTGATTGAGCCATGATTGCGTCGATACACCCCCAGAACCTTAGTCACTCCATCCATCTCCGTAGATTCATCCGATCACTTGTAAATCCACCCATCTTCTTCGTTCTCCTTGGGTCCCTCCCAACATCAAATTCCATCTTTATACTTAGGCTAATCTCAGCCTAAGTATAGGGGGGACCTGAGTCCCCGTGATTTTCTCTACTCTCCTTTCCTTGCCTTTATACTTAGGTTATTTCTAACCTAAGTATAGGGGGAGCCCCTCTTAGCTCCTGTATATTCCTTTATATCTAAATGGACCTATGTACTTGTATCATCTAGTGCTATGAGGACATAGCTAAGTTTAAGTATAGGGGGGTATACCATATATACCGTATACTTACTTTAGCTAAACTGAAAATTTTGAAAAATTTAAAACTTTTTGGCTAAGGTAAAATTCTTTGGACTAAGAGAACTCAAATGATTTTCATGGCTTTTCGATATTATGTTACGCTATTTTGATAAAAATATTTTCGAAAATGATTTTTTCTTTGTTTTGAAAAAATCTTTTGAAATGTTTTGAAAACTTTTTATTTGTGTGACATGGTTTTGAAAAATTTTTCAGCTCTTTTCAAGGAAAGTTGAGTTTAACTTGTGTTTTAACCTTTAAAATTAAAAGCCAAAAAAATGAGAAAAACCCAAAACCCTTTAAGAGTCATTGGTGACTACTAAAATCAATTAAGTAAGCCGCATTCGGTGAGGGTTCGCCCTTAGCAGATTGGATGGTTTAGAGGACATCGCGTAAGGCCCCGTCCTCAAGCAACGGGTTTCGGCCTGTACTTAGATCCATACTGGCTGAATTATAGATGCTCAATTGAGTTTAGGCAGTCCTAATATCCCTTGAAGTTAAAAAAATGTGTGTCTTGTTTTTGAATGAAGAAGTTGGATTAATCCTCTACACTTACACTTCCACCAAGGATCTGAAATGATCAAGGAGACTTAGTTTTATGAGGTCTTTGAGATTTTAGGTTAACCAGCCTTAGCCATCAGGGTCTTAGTCTTAATCATCCATATTCCCCTAGGTTTCTAGATTTGCATGCTATATTCCATGCTTAGTCTCAAACAAAAAGAATATGATCAGCACATCACATGCACGACTGCGGTTTCGATGAGATGAGTTGATTTTTCATCTGAGGGATTGGGATGAGGAAGTCGAGTTTGGATTTGATCTAATGATGCTCGAGTATGGGATATCTTTGGAGGCTTCATGAAACCTAAGTGTCAGCAATATTAGCTAGTATGAGAACTTGGTTCTTATACTAATCTCTTGATATTGACCTAAGTGCCATTGTGTGAAATAAATAAAATATGTTGCTCAGTAGTCGCCAACTCTTGGTAAAAGCAGTGGAGCTAGCCACAAATTATACAAGTCAATGAAATTCCAAAGAAAAGCTCATTCCACAAAGTCAAATATCAAAGATCTTCCACCAAAGGCGAGCGCTCCCAAACTTTTCAAAGTGTCCACTTGGACCACCGCTATTAGGACCAGGAGTCGGGCTTGCACCAAAAAAGGGCTCTGCATCGTAAATGCTACAAGTCTGGGTGTCGAAGGTACGATAGGTACTCAAAAGAGACACACCCCAGTGTACTCCTAGGAAAACAAGTGCAGACGGCTCCAACTTCTCTTGACGGACACACTGATCAACACCAAAAAAATGTGTTGCGTAAAAGGCACTAGAGAGAATCCTTGTTCCAATGAGAGGGAGAGAAGAAATGACACAATCCCGTACCCTCCATTACTGGCCTGCCATCTACATTTTCTAAGCCTGACAACTAAAGAGACGGTGGAATGGATGCAAGATTTAATTTATTCCCTAGTGTTGAGGATTGGGTCCTTAGGAGATTTTCTCGGACCGAGACTTTTGGGTGAAGATTTGACTCTACTCTCGGAATTGCAGTCAACACTAAATGTCATATCTTTAGATTATATGTACATTAGAGAGAGTCTGGCGAATTAGAGGAATTGGGTGCCTCTTGATTAAGGCTGGGTTGAACTCTAGGATTTTGGACCTCTAAAGTTGAGTAGACTTGACTGGATCGGATCCTGTACTCACATGCACAAGGGGGGTTAATCCAGCTTACTCATTCTCTTTGATGCTCGGGGACGAGCATAGTTTAAGTATAGGGGGGTGATGAAACTCAATTTCATCATCTTAATGTTCCATTACTAACCCCCTTTGCTTAAAGTTTTGTCAATAAAACTCAGTTAATGTCATGTAATTATTAGAGTCCTTAATAAATTAAAAATCACAAAAAAAATGGCAAAACAAAAAAATCTGTGGTATTTTCAGCCTTAAAAATACCCTCCAAAATATTTCGAGTCTTTGTTTGATCTCATCTCCAGTTTTGGTCAACATGAAACTTGTAGATCTCATCGAGATCTACAACTTCCATGTTTTGAGTTTTCTCAAATTCGTCCAATATCACCCTTATATTTCTATTTTCCTCTTGGAATAATATGATTGGGCCACGTGGCCCGTTCTGGGTGAGCCACTTGGCCCGCACAGCTTGCATCAATCGCCAGCGCCCTCGGCCGTTGGATCTCTTTCTGATCCAACGGTCCACCTTCTCCACGCATGCCTTGGTTCCTCGACCGTCTGATCATCCCCGCCTTTAATCCTCGTCGCTCGTTGCCGCCTCTCTCTCCTCCCACCACGTGGCGGTTTGTAGACCGCTCGATCGCGCCCCCGGCTGTTCCATCGTAATCGCTCAATCCGCACCAATTCTCGGCCCGTCAATCTGCAGCCACCTATCATATTGCCCGTCCATTAGCGCCGCTCCCGCAGCTCGACACGTGGCGCAACACTCGCCCGTTGATCGTATCGCCTTCAGATCTGATCACACATGTCGCTTCGCGCCCAATCGACAGCCGTTGGATCTCCGGATCCAACGGTCCTCGGTCTTCATCTACCTTGGTCTCATCTCTCTCACACGTTCCCCATCTCACGCGTCGACTTCCCCCTTCCCTTTTTCTCCATCACTTCTGATGCCCTCGTCTCTCGCCAACCGGCCCACTACATTCCCCATTCCATCGTGATCCTCGCGAGTCGCTCCACTACTCACGAAAACCTCTCCAGTCGCTCCACACATCCCTCAAAACCCACGTCCTCACCACTAGTTTTGTCGTCTTCTTCTTCAAATACGCCGCCATACTCTCCATATTCACCTGTCCACCTGTACGTGGGAGTAGGCCCAGCCCTCCTCCATCTCCCTGTGGCAGGGGTAGATGGAGAGATCGAGCGATGACGACCCATCTCTTCGGTATTTACCCTCCGCCGATTGTGGTGGTGCCGCGATGCCTTCAGGCCCGCTCGAGCTGCTCCACCTAGCTGCTGGAGTCCAGCGAAGACCCGGGGGCTCAAATCGAGCCCCAGCCCAAGCCTCCATCCGCCTTATCCGATCAGGTAAGCACCTCCGATCTCTTTTGTGTTTTCTTCTTATTTCATGTAATTTTCTAGGTCACACCAGTCAACACTCTCCTCCATTGATCCTCTCCAAAGTTCCGCCGCACATCCCCCTTCCACGCGCACGTTTCTGATCACCCACTCCCTACTTCTTCGCCTCTGACCAACACCGACCCCCCTCATCTCCGACCGCTGGAGATTGAGCTCCGAGCTCCCATCTCCATCGCCCGCAAGAGCTCCCATTTCATTCACGCACACCTCTTCCTTGGCTTTGGCTATACTCCTAACGATGCAGGTCCTCGAAGCTCGCAATAGTCGGACCATCGTCGGAGCTGATCTCATCAACCTCATGGCACTCATCCCAGCTCCGATGACATAAGCCAGAATCTCCAACACCTTCCCCGAGCTTCATGCTTCATCGACGACCTTTCCTTGAGCTCGGGGGAGGTCCACCGTGGCCGAGGGCGAGCAGCAGAGCTGGAGCTCCTTCGCCGGAGCTCGGTTTCCGCCGCCTGTCACAGAAGAAGATGGAGGTGCAGCTACCGTTGGATGGTCCTCTCTCAGCGACCATCCAACGGTCTAGATGAATCCACGTGGGCCATCATCATTTTCTTCCGATACCGTTGGATGTCCAACATCCAACGGACTACAACGAGCCACGTGTCAGACTCAGAGCACCTCCGAGCCTCAACATCCGAGCCATTAGGCTTGGAGCGCCCGAGCCTAATGCTGAACCTTCTGGAGCGCCCGAGCCTTCACGAGCCTGCATCGAGCCTGAACCAGGTTCCAAGCCTAGCCGAAGCACCGCGAACCTCTGCCGAGCCTCTTCCACCCTACGAGCCTGGATAGCACGTGCCTGGCACGTGTGTATCTGGGAAAATTGCAGAGATGCCCTGCCGACTTCTCCATATTACATCCAGGTCCAGATCACGTGCATACCTCGTGCGCATGGGGGTAATTTGCATTAAAACCCTCGTGGGTTTTGAAAATTGCAAAAATACCCCTTTACGTGAGGGTAATTTACAGGGAAGGTCTCGTACTTTTCATATTTTCATTTTAGTCCCTCCCAGGGGCCTGTGTGTAATTTAGTTTTCATGTTTTCTTTCAGTTATGCTCTTAGCTTCTTTATTGCATATCTTGAGCTACATATATCCGATCAAGTTGATTTCAGTTTCATTTTAAAGCTTGTTTGATACACTTTCTAATGGCATGTCTAATTCTCATTTTTGGACACATTAATTCTGATGTATTCTTTTATTCGCCATGTGTCTCTTAAAGCTTTAACTTGTGCTTAGTCTAATTTTGTCCATCAAGCTTGATTGATTAATTGAAATTGAAAGTGACTCTTATTTAATTTTGCTCACCATTTTTTACCTAAGGTATATTTGTGATGCATTTCATGGCATTTATCTGCATGATTAAAATATAAAAAAATACATGTTTTATTTAATGCATTGTTGTGTGTCTTACATGCTTTGACCTATATTGTGCTTCGATTCCACACTTAATTAGATAGATAAAAATCTGGATAATACGAGAGAGGCTCGTGTCCCTGAGTTCGACCTTGGTATCTCACCAAGTAAAATAAATACGACCATCTCATTTTGATTGATATATTTAAATTAGATGGTCTTTGATGACCCGAATCGGCCCGACTGCGATGACGATTCCAAGTGCTAATTCAGCACTATTAAAGGGTCGATTTTGCGCTTTGTCAGTGCCGCTGGCTGGCATCCTACCGCTCCTAGTAGTCACAAAATCAGCATCATACAAAGAAGAAGACATGTCACTCAAATAAGCACTAGGAGAGGCATCCTCTGTAAACTGTACATGCTCAGACTTCCTTTTCTGATTATTCGGATTTGGTTCAATCTGAGCTGGTATGGCGGTCTTGCCTTTGATCAAATCCCTCACCTCCTGTTGGAACTCATCAATGTCTCGCCGGTAGGATGCCTGATGGTCAAAAATCAAACGGGCGAGGTCCTCGAGAGCTGGGTTCTCAATGGTGGGAACCTGAGAACCGGAAGTGTTCCCCTGCTGGAAATGAGACTGTTGCTGCTGGTACTGGGGAGGATGGGAGTATGACTGGTGAGGCTGCTGATGCTGCCTCCACTGCTGTCCCTGATAGGCAGGGCGAGGACCATGCAGGTAATGCTGCTGGGCATACTGCGGTTGTTGCTGCTGTGGATGGCTGTTTTGCTGTCCTTGAGCTGGAGGATGCTGTTGAGATGAAGTGTCACCAGTGCCCCAACGGAATCCGGGGTGATCGCGACAAATTCTGGGCTGTAGGTTCCGGTCTTACCATATCCCATTGACTTCCATCAATGGCTCCTGCTCGAAGGATGGTTGAGGAACAACTACCAGTGGCTGATCCGGCTGATAGACCACCATCTGAGTGTCCTGAGATGGTAGCTGCGATGGGTAGTACTGTAACAGTGGGACCGGCTCTGCCTGAATGTGGTTGACCTAGCGGTACGAGGCAGAGGGTTGGGATGAGTTACTACTGCTGGCATCAGCCCGCGACCTGGGAAGTTGCTGAGAAGACGTTTGTGCCTCCTGGACGCAAAGAATCTGCGTCTTCAGGTCACTCATGGTCTTGGTAATCTGGTCCATCTGGGCCAGTCCTTGCATCTGCTTTTTCTCGAGGATCTCGAGATGGTCCAGCTTTTCACTAATGATGCCCATGTCGGCTGCAGCTGATTCGGCTTGGGCTGCGGCTACCGACGGAGTATGAGGACCGACATCCATGTGGGCGATCCTCTGAAATGATCCCGCTCATTGGTGGGGCTTCTGTTGTGTTTAGACACGGGCTTGGGCCATAACTGTTGAGTTCTCTGCCATCCCTTCATAGATGGCCCAAACGTCGTCTTCACCCTTGGAAAAATAGGACCCACCACAAGAGGCATTCACAAGCCCCTGCAGCTTCGGTGTCAGCCTACAGAAGAAACTCTGAACCAGATTGGGCTTGGATATATCATGGTGTGGACACCGGTCAATGAGCTCTCTGAATCGATCCCAAGCTTCATGGAATTGTTCATTCGGGATCATTATGAAATTGTTGATCATGGCTCGTGCTGCATTCGTCCAGCCGAGAGGGTAATACTTATTCAAGTATGCGGTCCGGAGTCTGCCCAAGTGTCGACGAACCTCCCCAAATGTTTGAGCCAGTATGCGGCTCGATCAACCAAAGAGAAGGGGAAGGCTATCATCTTGATGGTGTCCTCAGTCACTAGCCTATCATGAATGGTGCTGCAGATCATTTCGAATTCTTGCAAATGGAGGTGTGGCTCTTCTGTCGCCAGCCCATGAAATTTAGGAAGTAGCTGAATGGTATGTGGGAGAAGCTCGAAGTCTCCAGGGATGGGAGGGAGTCTGATCCACCGATGAGTTAGGGAGGCTGCTGGATTGTGCAATTCTCTCATGATGGTATGTGGCGGCCTCTCCTGGTTAGGTTCTTCTCCGTCGTCTGCTGCTGGTATATCACCTCCACCGCCACCACCCCCAGGTCTATTCTCTTGCATCTGTGCGATCTCTCTCATGAGGTCACCCATGAATACTCCCTGATCCTTGATCTGTCTTTGCATGGTCTCTAGGGATGCTAGAAGTGAATTGTTGATGGCAGCTTGATCATACAGAAATGGAGGGTGCTCATGCTCATTTGGGTGTTCGACTCGATTTGCCATCTCTGGATTCTCTGAAAAGGCAAAAGAATCCTTCTCAGGTGCCGTCAAATGCTCTAAGCTCTGTGATGCACTAAATTCTGAAACTTTTGGACTGATGGAAGGAGAATGAGAAGGGTGATCGAGGGGGAACATAGTAGAAGTGAACTCAGGCTCGGAGAGTGGGTCTGGACTCTCCGAGGTTGCCCTAGATGAATAGGGAGGAGTGCTGGATAGTGGTGCCGACAAAGTCAGCCTAAGAGACATCCTTCCCATCATCGTAATTATTGAGAAGAGAAAGGTAAATGAAGAAGAAGATAAGGGGGGGATTGCGCACCAGTGTGCAGTGTTTTTGAACAAACACATGAAGCCGTGAAGGTTCGGCTTTTATCTTTGTAGTTTTTAGCTTGAATTCAGGAAGTTATCTTTCAACGAGTCCTTAGAGCACTACGCCTATAGGAGAGAGAGTACTGCCGGAAAAGTATTCCCGTACTTGTCCTCCTCCTGTGTAACATGTAGCCTGCGCTTTTCAGGTCCTTGTAACCCTTCCTGGATCCCTACTCAGCCAGAGAAAAGAGGGAGGAAGCCAATATGTGAAACCGATACTTCAGATCTCGCTCGCAACGAAATCACCCTTGAGCGTGCAAGATCCTACTCGGACACAAGACGATGAGACAGACACACCCGTGAAGGCGTGGCCTATGCTCGATAGTTCGGATAAGGTCGATGCTCAACACAATAGTGAGTCACCAATGATGACCAAGCCCTACTCGTCTACGTACGATAGTAGCGCCAATACTTCAGAAATCCAGGCAATACACAAGGCAGCCGCAAGCTGGGTTTTTGGCTCTAATCCATACGAAGCCGCTCTCCCACTTAGAAGGAGATCTTCCCATGCAACCTGAATACAAGTGAGGGTGTGACTCTCCCTAAGTAATGAATCCAATTACCAATTTTATTTAGGTCAAATTTTCTTAGCAGTCCCTTTTTTAATTTTTTTTGGTGTTATCGCTTATTTTGAGTCAATTCAAACAAGCGCCTAACGTTTTTGTATTTTTCTTTGATTCCTATTTGATCCAAAAACAGAGGGAGAAAAGAGTCGGAAAATCCGTGCAAGTCGGCACCAAGATGGAAATCTCACCTTTGTGCCTATATGATGAATGCTCAAGATAGAAGACTTACAACGCCTCCAGCTCTCTCCATGCGGGATGCAAAGCAGGAATTTTTAAACCTAATCTAAATGCCGATATGCACATGGAAATCATCCTAAGCAGGCAATTGCTAACGTGAAGAACCACAAGTCAATCACCAATACTCAATCCTAGAGTCCGGTCTAGGCTCACCCCTCCTCCTCTTGACACATTGAGTTCAGGAGAAGAGCTTGGCAGGGTGAGCTCGCAGCACGGCGAATCGAAGATGATGAATCAACTGTTTAATTTTAGACTAAGTCCAAATACGTACTATAGGTACATGCAATGATTATTAGGGTGTTTGGACCTAATCTACTCGATCAAACAATGCCTAAAATCTAAGGGCTCAATCCACAAAAGAAAGGAAAAATAAAACAAAATCGAAAAATGACAGCGGTAAAACACGATGAAATCCGCGGTGAGCCCCCAGGTGTACAAACACCTGGAAATTAGGCCCGAGTGTCCTGAGTGTCCGAGGTACCTGTATTATTACAATATAAATGGATCTCTCTCTCACAAAAATAAATAAAAGCTAGCTAACACACACTCTCTCTCTCACACTCATCCTGCTCTCTCTTGCTGGCTTGGGCAAGAAAAGCCGACTCCACTTCCTAAGGCTGCATTGAATCACCTAGCGATCCTCCTCGATCCGTGGTCCCTCGCAAGAAGATAAGAAAGAATGGTCAGACAGCTCAACAAGATAAATATCAAAACTAGAGAGATAAAGCAAGCAATAATGTAAACATGCAATCACAATCAATCAAAATGTAATCTATACGTTGTTGCTCCCTAGCAATGGCGCCATTTGATAAACCCGAATTTCCAACGGTCGTGTATTCCACACAAAGGCGGGAACACAGAAGTCGATGCGGTGACCGCTAAAAATTCAGACTTAATCAACAATTAACCCACAATCAAATCAAACAATGACAAGCAATAGTGAAGTTAAAATTTATTATTAACTCTACATAAAAGATGTATAGGTGTAAGTATGTAGAGGTCGAACACAGGGAGCAAGGCGGGATAGATCAAGCAATGATGCATAAAAATGTGATTGTAATAAATGTGTCTACACTATGCAAATGTTTTTGTTGGTTTTTAATTTTTTAATTTTTTAAATTTTTAATTTTGTATTTTGATTTTTAATTTTCTGATTTTATATTTTCTTTTTATATTTTATATTTTTTTTTGTTTTTATGAATAGAATATATAAATAATATAAGAAAATAGGTGATAAGATATTTATAAAAATAAGAAAAAATGCTCAAAAATTAGGAAATAAAATGTTTTGGTCTTTTTATATTTTTATAGTGTTTTTGTGATTTTTGGGGATTTTTCTGAATATTTTTTGTATTTTTAAAAGGCAAAATATAAGAAAACAATGAATAAAGGTGCTCGCCGAAATTAAAATGGGAATGAAAAATAGTAGACAAAAACAAAATTTTCCTAAATTAATTTTAAAATAAAGATAATAAAATAGAGAAACTACAGGAACTGAATTTGCATTTTTATGATTTTTCTATGATTTTTTAGATTTTTATGAAGTTTTTAGGTATTTTCTAATTTTTAAGGTTTTTGTTTTGAAATTTTAAATGATTATTGGATAGTAATTAAAAGACACTAAAATAGACAAAATATAATTTTTTGGAATTTTTTAAAAAGTTTTAATTTTTTTGGTATTTTCTAATGCAAACAGTAGCTGAAATGCATGTTTTTGATTTTTAATAAATATTAAAATGTAATAAAAATGTAATACAAAAATATGGCGTTAATAAACAAGCACGCAGGAGCTTAAATAAAATTTTATGAATTTTTAGGGTTTTAGAAATGCATGCAATAATTAGAGCTAACGAAAAGAAACTACAAGCCTAGCGGGGACCTATTTGCAAATATAGAAAGTTAAGGGGCCTCTGCGCAATTTCCACACAAAAATTATAACTGGATAAAATAATTAATGCACCAATGACAAATATCAAGACCCGCAGGGGTATCGCCGCAAAATTCCCAGGAGGCACGTGACTTGCACGCGCGTCTAGCAGGGGCTTAAACGAGATTATCAAAAACTTTGGTTCTAGATTGCAAAATGTCCAAAACTTTATAGCTGCAAGTTGAAGTTTTAGGACTAAAAACAAATGTACAAAACCCTGGGGGTCAGACTACAAAAATGCCAAGTCACGTGCGTAGAAGCACGTGACTAGCAGGGGGCAGAATGTAATATCGGAAAACTAGGGGGTTCTTACGCAAATTTTACAAAATTAATACAACAGCAGATGAAAGTTTTAAGATTAAACAATAAATACAAAAAGGAGGCAGGGTATACTTGCAAAATCCCCAGCCAAGGACGCGATCCAACGGTGTGGCGTGGGCCACTTATCCACGTGTCGTCTCCTGGTCGCGCGATACCCCTTCGCTTCGACGGACCAGATAAGATCCCGGCCCGAGATCGAATGGTGAAGACTTGCAGGATCCAACGGCTGAGATCTGAACTGGGGAGGGCTCTAATCCAACGGTGACGAGAGGCGATGCAAGAACAGGGAGGAGCTCGCGGAGGTGCGAGCTTCCCTAGCTCCGATCTTCCCTTTTCGCGGCTCGATGAAGCTCCAAAATGCCCGAGCATGCTCTTGCAGGCGTCAAGTAGACGTTGGCGGTCGCAAAACTCTCCGGTGGACACCGAAGCTCGCCAGCGAGGTCAATGGAGTCGAAGGGCTCCAGGAACCTCCGGCGAGGCTCAAAATAGCCCCAGGTCTTCCGATAGTGCGTGTACCTACAAGAAAAGATGTCGAGGGGGCCATGGGCAAACTGTCGCGACCCTCCGGCGGGGGAATGAGGCGGTGGATGTGACGAGTTGATGGTCGGCCGGAGGAGCGCTCCGACGAAGGTGTGAATGATGTGATTTGATCAATGGAATTGGGGGATAACGGAGGCTATGGATTCCTACGGTTACAGAGACTAAAAGAGACACAAAAAGAAGAGAAAATAAACACGTCAAAGGGGCAGACCCTGAGGTAGAAGATACCTCGACAGCAACGTGGCCGGAGGTGGGGAACTCGCCCTGATCCTTGCCCAAACTACTCCCTCGATGACTGGGGCTGGGTGCTGTCACCACTAGCCGACCAACAACGCAAAAAGGTGGAGAGGATAGGTCCAAAATGGGGTTCCAGTTTGAATGAAGGTCAAGGGTGTGTTTTTGAATGGGTGATCAACAAGGCATCAAGATCGAGGAACAGCGGTCAACTCGACGATCCAATCCCCAAGATGAGCTAAGGGCGTGCATGCCCTATGGTAGGGGAGAAAAAATGCAGGAGTCGACATGAAACGATGAAAGACGTGGCCTCCAAAAATAGGCGAAACCCAACAAAAAGTCACGTCTGACACGACTACAGGAGGAGGGTCAGACTGTTGACCTCAGTCAACAATCCAAGCCCCCTGGTTGGTCCACGTGGACCAACCAAGAAAATCCTGGAAAAATGATTTCTAAATTAATTTTAAAATAAAAAATGATTTATTTAATTTTAGGTTATAAAATAAAAAATGTTTGTAATTTTATAAATTATTTTATGGTGATTTTTAATTATTTTTATGAGGTCTAAAATTACAAGTTACTATTTTAGGCCTATATAGGTATATAGATCTATGTATTTTATTAATTTATTTTTTATTTTGTGATTTTAATTTTTTTTTTATTTTTTTATAAATTTATAAAATACTTTTATACACATAAACATATTTTTGTTTTATTTTTTTAAGGTGTTTTATATATTTAATAAAATAGAAGTATGTATTATATAGGTGTACATAGATCTTATACCTATCTATTATAAATATACAAGTATTTTATTTTGATTTTTCTTGAGGTTTTTATTCTGATTTTAATGCATATAATTATTATAAATAATAATTACAAAATTATGGAAATATAAAATTATAAAAATAATGAATAAATAATAGAATGAATATTTTAATCTGTACAAGTATACAATAGGAGTCCAAAACTCAACTTTCAAAAAGTAGCTCCGCCAAATGCGAAACCACTGCCATTAAATAGCTTATTTTGAACTATATACAATTAAAGGTGAGTTTGATGCATTTAGAATTTTTATTTGGGAGATACAGGTCTGGGAAGTTGGGATTCTGTATTTTTATTCAGATCATAACTTTTTATCTGTACATTACTTTTTAGTGAAATCAATTTTGTATTTTTATTTATTTAATTATCTACAACTTTCATGTAAAAAGTTTCTTTATTTGAGGTATAAAAAGTAGAACCAAAAATAGGTCCCAAAATGAATAAAGAATGAATAAAAAGAACAGGTATCTGGCCCTTATCTCCCCCTACTTTATTCCTGGTCGATCTATTCATCAAGATGCCTAGGTCTCGTGGTTTCGGGACATAAAATATTTCAATATTTTATTCTTTGTCTTTTTTTTATTTATTCTATAATTTTGTCTTTAATTACAGTATTTTATACACTATTTACATGCACATGCATGAATGCTAAGATGTATGAATTAAGCCTATTTACACGCATTTGCTAGGATTTTTGAGGTCAAAATGATAGAATAAGGATGCTGAAATGTGGATTCATCAGTTGTGATATTGTCTTATTACTATTGCTTGTTAATAATTCCATGAAAAGGTTTTAACTCTGTCATATTCCATTCATTCCCCCTCCTCTAGAGTAGATTGGATTCACAATGCCTATCATTGTTCTCTCTCTCATACACAAATAAGAGAGAGGGAAATGGAGAGAGAGAGAGCACACGTTTAAGCAGTCCCTCCAACTTGTCTTAAGGAATCATATAAAAAAGATAGGAGGGCTACAGAATCTTGAATTTGACACATGCTAACACATGAGAAAAGGATTGGTTAACAAACCATTTCTCAGTCTAGCTCAATTTGATTTATTGCATCATGAATCCTTTCACTGCAATAAATTACAATCTTACAATGAATTGTGGAAATGGAAGCTTTTTTAACCATTGACTGCATCTTTTGCAATGAACTTTTAGCTGCCACAAAGTAAGATATATTTTACCAAAGTAACTTTAGATGAGTGACGAATACTTTAGCATAAGTATCCCACTAAAAACTATTACAGAGCGATTGATGGGAGACGGGCAACAAGTTGCGCCGCCAATCCCTTTTGAATGGCAAATCCAATTCTTCGAAATGCAACATCAATAGATCTGGGAACCATGACATTGCTGTGCATAATTCTTTGGACCCTTTGGAGAAGTTGTACTGCTTCAGTAGCCAAAAATCCGAAGGTGTCAAAACCAAAAGGAATGAATACATGCTGATTTTCAATACATGCCTTCTCATGCTTAGCAATTTTAGCTGAGGTCGCTTTCTGCGCAGCGTGTCCCGCAATAAAATCACTTCTTATCGGACTCACCAATGGAGAAACTCCAGTCAGATCAACACAAGCATGCTTCCCTCTATCCCATCCAAATATTAAAACATCTGCTGGTCTAAGTATCGATCTCCCTTCTTGAGGATCCGTCAAAAAATTCACAGGTACTAGAGTTGCTTCAAAGAAGGAAGTAACTTTTGACAACATATTTTGTAAGGCAGTTCAAACATAATAAGTCAAAGTATTTTATGCCCTAGAATCTAGTGACTAATTATGGCTATAGCATATTTTTTTGTAATATTGATATACTTTCATATGTACTTCTATTACGACTTTCTTTGTTTATGTTTCATAATATCATCTTAGATGAAAATATATAGACCATGTATTTAAAGATATTCAAATTATATTCAACCAATTTTTTTCAAAAAAATCCTTGCCACAGTATTTATCCAACTTGTGATGACGGAAATTCTATTATCAAAAGCTTGACATTTGGTAGCGAAAAGAGGTTTATTTAGCAATTCATTTGCTAAGTTCCCATACACACGTTAGGATTCAATAAAATATTTATCATGTTATGCCCACTCCGAGAACTATTTTGCATCGATGTCTTAACATGAATGAAATAAGGCTGGTGGTGCAACTGTGCAACTTACTTCCTGGTTGGTCATCTTATCTATGGTGGTTTTTAGCGCGTGCATGCCATTTTCCAAATTCATATGTACATGAAATACATTCTCCACCCAAATTGCTGTCTGAAATGCAGTTAACTATACAATGCCAAGGAGATATCAATGTAACGTCCTCTCCCCCCCACCCACTCCCAACTGCGTAGGTACACAGGAGTTGGATCCTCTGTTCTTACAACAAATACTGCAATGCAGAGGAGCTGTCATATCATCATCGAACCGCCTTCGGAGGAGGTTAAGGATGGTTGATGCACATCTCAAGGATAATCTACGTTACAGCACGGGCTGTAACAACAGAAACCTGCTCTGATGTACGCAACGTCAACTCGAGAACACAATAATTGGAATAGGACAATCATGGGTAACATCATGACCATATAAGGAGGAAGGCTAAGCGAGGACGGTATCGCACATAATTATCCGTGAATCTTCACAGTGGCGAGCTCTTTCACTCCCCGTTCCTCCCAACTACGATGAATGACACTCGAACACGTAGGTATACCATTTAGGCCCACTGCACGTGATGATGGTACGTGGTTCCTGCATGCGAACCCAACCCCCCAGCATCCGTTCTCTTCCACCCCCTACGCTGCTTGATTGATCTGTCCCCTTCCCACCCATGAAGATCTTATCTCATCCCATCTCTTTCTCGGTGCTTCTTATCGCTTCTTCTGGTCCATCCATATTCTCGGTGCATGTACTGTTATAAAAATGATGCCTATATATCAGGGTAACAAAAAAAATTACTGCTGCATTCAAGTCAATGGTTGGGGGATTATACAGGCTTCGGAGCTGTCGGTGGTTTTGAGGGGAAGCTGTGTGTGGTAGGGGTGAGTCAGATCCGCGTCAATTGGTGTTCCATAGGGGGGCCATCTCCCGCCCTCCTTCCTGCAAGTTGGCGAGCACCTAGTTTCTCTTCCCATGCCCTCCGTTCTCGGGATTTCTGCCACGTTCTTATCGCCTCGCGATTCCTGCTTCCATAGAAAATCCGATTGGTCAATATAATTTTATGTTATCACCGAGTTCCTGGACTAGGCCCTTTACGATTTAAGAAATAGAACGTGCGCGATCTTATGGGTTCTCCAAACCGAAGACAGAGTCCATAGCTTCGGCTTCAGTACTTGATCTCGCAAATACGTCTCCGTTGCATATTCTTGTTTCGCTTTCAATAAGATGGCGACCTGGTGATCACCCCATGAGTATTCTGCTCTGATGCTATTTCTTATGTTAAGAACGTTGATCTTAATTTGTTTCATTCCCTTGCTTTTAAAATCAAAATTAAAATTTGGTGCGAGTTCATCGACTGGTCAACAATTTTCTATTAAATTTTGTAATAAAGTGTAGTTGAGCGTAAGGTAATCAGGGTTATTCTTGTAGACATGAAGCTTCTACGCGTACTTATGTAATATCATAGAGTTTACTGGGTTGTTTACGTAAAAGATCCATTTGTTTTCCATGGTCTTGCCTTGAAACATCCTTCTTGAAAATCTTGTGAAATCTTACTTCAAAATCGATCTTCGGTATTGGATTGAATTGAATTAATTGACCTCCGTGTAATGCACATAAAGTTACAGAGGATACTTCGTGGGTTATGGGTGCCTTGTACATTAAAAAGAAACGTGTCAACTTTGAACGTGTAATTTAGGTTTGGTCGACGTGTAAGTTGACAATAATGGATTGCGATCACTATAACCAAATGGATATATTTTAGAATCAGTCATTATATTCTCAGTTATTAAATGTACATGACAAATAGTATGATCTTTATATTGTGGATTTATTTTTGTACTTGGAATTAATGACGATTGTCACAATCTATTAACGTTTTATAAACACAAGACAAATATAGGAATTTGAGTACTACCCTTCCAATCACTAATAATCATCCACTCTGAAAAAAGCTTCGGGAAAACTTAACCTAACAGCAAGCTAGAAAGCCGGAGGATTCTAGGGGTCTTAAACAGGCCATGACTTTTATGGGGGTCTTACGGTTGACCCTTATTGTAACATTTGATTCAAACAATGTCAAGGCCATCAGCAAACTTACATGGATTAAGTGTAAGACTGATCATGTGAGATGGGATTTTGTAATATGGTGAGATGGGAAATTCTAAACCACTGATTTCAATCAGGAGAGAGACAACCAAGAAAGAGAACACAAAATTTACTGATCTAGAATTTCCCATCTCACAAAAATCTCACCATCTCACAGGATCGGTCCTCGGACTAAGTGATATCTATTACCCATAAAAATGAAAGCAACCAAAAAAATCTCGTAAACATGTAATTAATTATTTATGTGCTTGAAATATCCAATCACAATATTGATCCTCTTTAGGTGCATAGGAAATGTTTTTTCTCTATTACTCCCTCAACTACCAAATTAAATTGGAGATTCGCCCACACCTAGACTACCATCCCCAAATAAAATAGGAGATTCATGCGGATATATACTCTGTTTTTATATGAGTACTCAAGTATTTATTTTTCTTTAATTTATCAAACGAATCCAAAAACAATAAAAGTTAAATTGTATTTATTCCATAATTTCTTCTAAATTCATAAAACTAATTAATGAACTCTAGCAAGTTTGATATAAGGTGGGAAAATTAAAATGAATAAATTATCTTTATTGCTTGATTAGTTCAAGGACAAGCAAGGGACAGACACAATGAATAACGTAACAATGATACCACCATTTGTAGCTTCCTCTGTCCTAAAAAATAGATGTTATACGCACGTCTAAAGAAACGCAAAAATTCTTCCTTGCCTATATATAGAATAAAAAGTCAGTCTTTCTATTAAAAGAAAATGGAAATTGCGTGCTAATCATGTCACAAAATAATACTTGGAATAGCCTGTTTACAAAACCTACTCCTGCAATTAATCAAGACCAATCTGAATCAGAGCATGAGAATCAAGTAAAATACAAACCATCTCTCGGATAGTCATAGTATAGTTAACACCAGACGAACTACTAACTACTCATCGAGCATCCTCTCTATAACCCATTCTAAACGTCCATGCATCACTACCACCTAGAAGATCTACACAGCTTGAAGCCCTCCATCAACAACATCCGAAACTAAACAAAAATTACATCAAGGACCGTAAAGCAAATAAGTGGAAAGAAAGCACCATGGAATAAGCTTCCTTATTCTCCATGGGTATACGACAAATGATCCACAGGGTCCGCGTCCAAAACTTTTTTCTGCAACTCAGGCCCCGTTAAGATGCGAGATCCAACGTCAGATTTACCATACACGTGTCATCTCCCTCCGACATGCTCGACACGTCGCACCTCTTCGTCGGCGCTCTCGTCGCCGGCGTGGGAGATCCGCCGGCGAGGCCCAGCGAGAGGTCGAGCTCTACGTCGCTGCCTTCGTGACTCGTCACCATCGACCCGTCAGCAGTGTCCTCCGACTCGTGACTCGACGAAGCCGGGCAGCCGGAACTCGTCCTCTCGGACTGGTGACTCGAGGAGGACTCATTCTCAGCCCTCTGTCTCTTGTGGTCGGGGGAGTCCTCTTGGGGAGCTGGGCAGGGACGCTTCGAGTGCTGCTGGTGGCCGTTAGATCCGAAGTCCTTGGCGACGTGGCGGATGTCGAAGGACTTGATGGGGGACATGTTGGCGGACTCGGCAACGTCGGGTGTCATCTGGGTTATGGCGGCGCCCTTGAGAACGGCATCCACTGCAGCTTGGCACAGCGGCCAGTTTCCCGACCAAAGAAGACCCACCGATCCGTACACCGGATTCACGATCCTCCCGCAGGCTTCGTAGAGAAGAGATCTGAATATGGCTGCATCCAATTAAACCAAGAAGATTAATTACCAGCAGAAGAAACATAAAGCAGCACGACTAAGACGGATGTGGGGGTTAAAGGTACTGACCAGGACGAAGGTGGTCGGGGCCGGCGTTGATGAGGTTGAGGAGCCCGGCGCGGCCATAGAACTTGGCGAGGAAGACGGTGGCGTTGGCTTGGGATTCTGGGTTCTTGATCCACTGAAGACAAGGCCGGATGCTGCAGTCCTCACTGCAGCCCTTCCGGAGCACCCTGCAGCCATTGCAGCTCATCCTCATGGTTGCTTGCTCCGCTCTTAACTATTTCCTCTCTTTGGTCCCTTAGTTATGTCCACCTCCAACAGCACAAGTAACCGAATAGTCGGCAAGAGAAGAGAAGCGAAGGGAAATACGGACGGTGATGGCGAGCTGGGAGGAGGAATGGTATCTCGCTTTATATAGTCCCTCCCTGACTTTGGACAGAGAGCGGATTTGTAGAGATATCATCGCAGCCAGCTGTTTGGTGGCAAAGGTGTGGTTTTTGAAGGAGGATTATCTTCCCGATAGAAAACTTGGCAGCATTGGATTGGACGTGAACGGGAGGGATTGGAGACGGGGTCAAGTTGCGGAGTAAAACTGGTGGCGCGTGGCGTAGGGGTCGCTGTCCTCGTATGGTGGGAAGAGAGGAAACTCACCGCAGAAGCTCCCGGTATTCTGGAAATGGGGGGATGAATACGGGGATCGGGACACAGAGGAATTGGGGACAAGGGCGGGCAGTGGTATCCTCTTATGGACACAGGCGGTTTTTATGAAGGGGACTTAGTCTGTGGGCGCGAATAATAGGACCACCTGTTTCAGGGGATTTCCGCCCGTCGGGGGTTCCTTTCCATGCTTTCCTTGTTAGCCTCCTCCTTCCATGACGAGGTGGATGGATTAAGATAATTCATAAAATCTTATTTTACATGTAGATTAATGGAAGATGGGTAATAAGTTATGTTACCAATCTTTTTCAGACCGCAAATCTAATTTTCCGAAGCATAATATTTACATATCTGAAAACCATAACATTATTATACATAATTTTAAATCCTCTTAAAGAGCTTTACCGCTTCAGATGCGAAGAACCCAAATTTATCAAAACGGACGTGTGCTTAGCAACTTTAGTTGAGGCATCCACAATAAATCATCATTTATCAGATCCACCAATGGATAAACTCCAGTCAAATCAACATATACATGTTTCCCTTCAACCATCCAAATATTAAAACATCTGTTAGTATGAGTGTCGATCTCCCCCATTGTGGATCAGTCGAAAAGTTCACAGGGGCTTCCTTCTTGAAAGCAACCTCATCATGCATATGTACATCATAAAGGGACATCCTTGACAAGATCATATCTATATTTAAAACTGAGAGTTCATGATAATGAACTACATACTCCCCAAAAGTGTCTAGGCACATGCATCATTAGATGGGAATAGAGGAATCATACAACGATATTTGAGAATAATACGGTACTCAATATGTAACATAAGCATTCCAAGGCCATCAATACGAATAGCAAGAAAGTGATGAAGAGGATTTTGCAGAGGTCTTGTCCATCCACAAGGCGGATCAACAATCGTCGAAGTGACCTCGCATGAAACCCTAATTCAATCAACAATTAACCCACAAATAAATATAGCAATGCAAATAAATGCGTGGAGTTAAAATTTATTATAACTTTACAAATATGTGTATAGGTGTAAGTATGTGTAGAGTATCGAACACATGGATCAAACTGGATAGATTGGGCAATTGAATGCGTAATATTTGCATTCTTCTTCTTGTCTAAGTGTTTTTGTGTGGGTTTTTACTTTTATATTTTTTAGAGATTTTTTTATTTTTAAAATTATTTTATAAATTATTTTTTATTTTCTTTTTTATATTTTTCCTGATTTTTGTTTTTTCTTTTAAAAAAATATAATATATGAATATATAGAACTATATATACAATATAAGGTAATATATTTATAAATACTATTAAAAATAATCAAATGTAGGAAATAAAATGTTTTTGGATATTATATATTTTCTACTATTTTTTATTATTGAGGAGTTTTTGCTAATTTTTCGGTATTTTTAAAGTGGAAAATATCCCAAAACAGGGACTAAATAAATAAGCCGTAATGATTTGGAGATAAAAAATAGCAAAATGTATCAAATCAAATCTATTTTAATATATAAATAATAATATAAAGAAAATTCAAAGATAATAAAAATTATTTTGTGATTATTGGAGATTTTTCATATTTTTACTAGATTTTGGAGCTTTAAATTTTTAGTCTTTTCTATTTTTAAGATTTTTGGTTCACAGTTAAATAATACTAAAATAAATAAAATATATTTTTTTGGAATTTTTCAAAAAGATTTTATATTTTTTGGTAATTTTTAATTCAAACAGGAATAAAAATGTGCTCTTTTGATTTTTAATAAATGGTTAAAGTTTCTAAAATAAAAATTATATATCGTGAATATACAAGAAAGCATGCACTTAACCCTATTTTTTCATAATTTTTGGAGCACGGATGATATTTTTAATAAATAGAAAAAATCACAAAAATAGTTGAACTAGAAAGGGTATTTTGTAATTAAAATTAAAGGCAAAGGTACAATGCAGTTTATCTAAAATTTATACAACTAATGTTTAAAATTTAAATACTGACACGGAATACAAAATCCCATAAGGGCTTAAGTGCAAAATTGCCACCTCACGTGGGACTGTGCGTGAGGTGACATGGACTAGACCCGAATGAAATATGAAATAAAGACAAGGGGGTTCCATTTGCTAAAAGTTTTACACTAATTAATTAACTTACAAGACCAAATCAGAAAGACAAAAAGCGAGGGTGGATTTCGCAATTTACCCCCTAATAGATGGAGACGAATGGCTCAGATGTCTTCACTTGCCACATGTCTCCCTCTCTGCGCATGATGACGATTTGCAGCTGATGGTCTGGATTACATCTTAGATCGAGATCCTACGGTGCTGGGCTTTGGCGATCCAACGGTATCTATTCCACGTGAAGAACTCGACTCGATCGAATGGTTCTAGGTGGACCTGGAATAACTAGGAAGAAGGCTTCACTAGAGCTCGCTCGATCAGCCCTCTCTTCTTCCTTCAGCCTCCAAATCTACCGCTGAAGTTCTCTAATCACTCCTGGAGTTGATCCCTAGCGGATGGAGGCTTCAAATGTGTCTGAGCCCCATCGATCAGGGCATGGATATCGATGTAACCTAGAGGTGTTTCCTTGCTAAAGATGTTCCTTGAATGGAGCCTCCAAGACCTATAAAAGCACGCAAAAGCATGGTGAAAGAAAGACAGAGATTCTTGGGCTTTTATTTGGTGGTGTCGGAGCGAGATGGAGCGGGGCGGAGATGCTCAGGCAAGAGGCGACGGAGGAGCATCGATGCTTCGATCCAGGGTGGATCAAAGGTAGTTGGTGGTGCATGAACGTGGAGAAATGGAAGGGCAAAGTGGTGAGGTGGTTTGCAAGGCGGAGAACAAGGCAGAAGCACGGTGGAGGAACGAATGTGGATATTTAAGCTAATACATGCAACTAAAATACAAAATAAAATACGGGAATTAAATGCAGTAATTAAATATGTTAAAAAGCAAGAAAAGGGACCTCGAGTTAGACAGAGCCAACAAGATGGGGACCTCACGACGAGGTTCACCAGAGATGGTTGAACTCACCCTCGCACCGCTTCCTCTGTCGAATCAAGAGCTAGGCAAGTTCCCTGTCACGGAGCTAGAGCCATGGAGAGCAAAAGGAGGAGAAGAAACAGAACCAAGGGGATTAAAATTCAAAAAGGAAGGAGGAGGGCATTTATGTACATGTGGCGAAGAGGAGGACTTCAGCTAGGATTTACAGCAAGATCGATGAAGCTCAGTCCTAGGAGAGAGGTCAGCGTGATTCCTGGATGAACATAAAAGACAAGTCATGAAGGATGTACATCTCCTTAAGCGGTGTATCACGAGGGAAAAATCGAGAAGCAATGGTTAAGGGCAGGACTGTCAAACCTACGACTTGAGTTAGATGTTGACTCAAGTCAATGGGATGACGAGCCTTGATTGGGCCACGTCTCCCGCAAAAGGACAAACCAACCTAAAAAATAAAAAATAGTTCAAAATAAATTAGTAAATAATTTTATAGATTTTAGTCAAAATAAAAATGTTTATTATTTTATGTAATATTTAAATATGATTTTTATTTATTTTATGAGTTAATTTATTACTAGTTATACAAGTCTGTTTATATGTATATTGACCTATGTTTTGCATACTTTATTTTTATTTTGCATTTTTGATTTTATTGTTTTATTTTCATATTTATAATTATCTTTATACACATTAATATATTTTTATTATATTTTTCTGGTGTATTTTTTACACTTAAATAAATAAGGGTATATATCATATAGGTATAAGTATTGTATATTCATCTATGTATTTTTGTATATTATTTTATATTAATATTTTACTTATGGTTTTATTTTATTTTTTATATTTATAATAGAATAAAAATAATGTTTACAAGAGTATAAAATATAAAATAATTAAAAGATTCATTTCTCCTTTTATTTTTATACAGGTATATTGTACAAGAGGGGTCGAAAACCTAACTTTTACATCTTAACTCCAAATTGGATGAAACGACCTTTATTAAATAGCTTATTAAAATTTATATAAAATTAAAGGAGATTTTGATACATTTGAGAATACATGGAGATGCTATGGATCTTGGAAGTTTGGGTTTTGGCTTTTTAAATTTAGTATAAAAAGTGCATTGTGTATTATTTTTATATGATATCAATTTTGTATTTTCCTATATATTTTTATCTACAACTTTCATGTATAAGTTTCGTTATTTAAGATATAAAGAATAAATAATAAAATAGGTCCCAAAAATGAATTATTGATGAATAAAAGAATGGGATTTTTATGTCCCTCTATTTTAAGAAGGTAGGTGACCGCCTTCCTAAGTCTTCTATCCTAATTGATTTAGTAAAATTATATTATGTTGATTATTCAATGTATTTAGTTTAATATAAATTAGTTGTTTATTTATTTTTATACAACAAAATCAATTTCATTGAATAGAAACACAAATCAATCTCAACATTGATTTTGTGTTTGACATGGATTGTGATCCATAAACTCCCAAAATAATATGGCCCTTATCTCCCTCTACTTATTCCTTGTCGACCAGTCATCAAGATGCCTAGGTCTTGGGGTTTACTGTCATATAATACCTTGAGCATTTTATTCTTTTTCTTTTCTTTTATTGGTTCTATAATTTTGACATTAAAATCAGTATTTTATATACAATGAATAGAATAAATAATGAATGTTAATTTGTACAATTTAATTCTATTTACATGCATTTAGCTAGGATTTTTAAGACCAAAATGATAGAATAAAGGTGATGAAATGGAGATTCATCGCCCCCCTATACTTTACTTCGCTAGTCCCTAGCAAACACTTATGCAATAAGTACATAAAATAAAACAACAAAAACAACAACAATGCCTTTTCTCACAATTAAGTAGGGTCGGCTACATGGATTCTTCGCCTCCATTTAGATCTATCTTGGGTCATCCCCAAGCTTATATCCACAAAATAAAGATCCCTTCGTATGGTCTCTTTCCAACACTTCTTGGACCGTCCTCGCCCTCTCTTAGCCGGCTCAACATCCCAACACTCGCATCTCCTAACTGGTGCATCAGCTGATCTTCTTTCCAAATGACCAAACCATCTTAAGCGGTTTTCTCGCATCTTATCCTTGATCGGAGCAACACCAACTTTCTTTCTGATTGCATCATTCCGAATCTGATCTTTATGTGTATGTGTGTCCACACATCCACCTTAGCATTTTCATTTCTGCTACAGCCATTCTCTGCTCATGTCTATGGTTCACAAGCCAACATTCAGATCCATAGAGCATAGCAGGTCTCACGGTTGCTTTGTAAAACTTTCCTTTAATTTCTAAAGGAATTTTCTTATCACAGAGAACAACAGAGGCTCCTCTCCACTTTAGCCAACCTGCATTTATTCTATTAGTAACATCTCCATCAATTTCCCCATCATGTTGCAAAACAGATCCCAGATATTTAAAAGAATCTCCCTTCTGAATGTTATCATCACCAATCTTCACCTCAATTCCTTCACCATTGCTTCCATCAAAGGTGCACTCCATCTATTCTGTCTTAGCCCTACTTATACGAAATCCTTTACTCCCCAACTCATCTCTCCAGACCTCAAGCTTCTCATTTACTCCATCTCTAGTCTCGTCAATCAACACAATATCATTAGCAAATAACATACACCAAGGTAACTCATCCTGAATGTGACTTGTCAACTCGTCCATAATCAAAGTTAAAAGAAATGGACTCAAAGCTGAACCTTGATGTAAACCAATGTTGATGTCAAAATAGCCAGTCTTCCCAGACGGGGTCCTTACACAAGATAAAGCCCTATCATACATGTCCTTTATGAGGTTAATGTATAGGATATGCACTTGTCTCCTCTCCAAAACTCTCCACAATATCTCTCGTGGGACAGAATCATAAGCCTTCTCCAAATCAATAAAGATCATATGGAGTTTCTTCCTTTTAGCTCTATAAATCTCCATTGTTCTCCTCAGCAAATGGATGACTTCAGTAGTTGAGCGACCTGGCATGAATCTGAATTGGTTTTCTTTGATGTTGGAAACTTGCCTCAACCTTCTCTCGATCACACGCTCCCAAATTTTAATAGTGTGACTCATCAGCTTGATACCTCTATAATTTGAACAATTTGGATGTCTCTTTTGTTCTTATAAAGAGCCACTACAATACTCCTCCAATCTTCAGGCATTTTCTTGCTTCGCCAAATAACATTGAATAGATTCGTAAGCCAAGTCAAACCGCGCTCACCTAAAACTTTCCATACTTCTACATGGATGTCATCCGGTCCTACACCTTTCCCAGGTCTCATAACCTTCAAAGCCTCATCTACTTCCTTTCTTCGTATCCCTCTTGATGAATCTCGTATTCATCATGCTAAAATTGGTCATTTAGGCTATGTTCCCCAAAATTCATATGCATTTAATCATTAATAGAGCATTATTAGCATTCATACATGTGTTAATAATATTTGCATTTCATCATGCATAATTGCATTAAAAATCCCAAGTGTAAATTAGCCCAAAAAGCCGCTAACTTCTCTTATTTTTAGTTAATTCATCCTAACTCCGATTAACCCCAAACGACCTCCATTGTGTAGATATTACTAACCTTATTAAACAAAAAATACAAAAAAATATCTAACTCCAATAAGTGTCAAATTATCCCAAAGTCTAATTTCACATCTGACGGACTAAAATGAGCATATCTCCCACATATAGTATCCGATGTTGGTCTACTCACTTTTAAAGTACTCTATTTTCAAATACCTTCAAAACAAGACCAATTTCATAAAATTCGGAGTTCATATGTGAAAATTGGGTTTTGGGCCTCTTTTGCGCATTTTGACTTTTTGTTATTTTTGACCTCAGTTTTTATGTTCTTAATTAACTCTTTTAATTTTATCTATTCTTCATTTGTGTTCTTTGATGAAAGTTTTATTAAGCGACACAAAAATACAAATCCAGATCAAAACTGAAATCAAAGAAACTGACAGAGTCTAAGTGTCCGTTGTCAGTCTGTGCAAAAATTGTGTGTTTCTTACTTTTATTTTATTTTCCTATTTTCGTATTTACTAAAAATCCAAAAAAAATAGATTAGTGTGTAATTAATTTTCTTGTATTTTTTCAAATTTTTTCTATAATTTTTATCCTCTCTAAAACCACCAAAAAAATACAAAATCCCAAAAATCTAGTTTTCCATACACATGGAGAACCACCAAAAATACCACTTCGCGCAGGTTGCCTCTTTTGCTCCCGGATCCTTCATGAAAGTTGTAGATCTCTATGAGACAAACAACTTTCGTAAAGGAAATTTCTTGATCCGAGGTCTCCTGTTACTTATTTTCCCCCCCTTTAATTTCGAAATATTTTTGGGTGCCACGTGGCAGCCCCTGGGCGTGCCACGTGGCACCCCCACTTTGTCTATCTCCAGACCCTCCCCCGAGTCACGTGCTGCGCATGTGACCCTCTTCTTCTTCCAGCTGTTCTTCCTCCCCCCACGCATAACGCCACTCGTACACCCCGGTCCTCGGCCGTTACGCGCCGCCGGCCCTCTCGCCTCCTCCAGCCATTACAACGGTCGGCCCCCTCCCCCTTCCTTACCGTTACCCATCTCACCTCCTTTAAAACCCTCTCCACGTCGCACCTCCGCCTGATCCGCCAATCCAAGCAGCTTCGAGGTCTGACCGGCGGTGACAACGCTGTACGACCAACCCTTTCTGCGGCATGATCCACGGAGCATCGCTCCGTGCTACTGTGTTCTTCCCCTAGTTCCAGCGAAGCTCTCGCAGCCTCCGCCACGGTGATTGAGCGACAAGCGAAGCAAGCCTTTAGCTTATCCATTTCTGGCGAAACCATTCTCCTTCTGTTGCAGGTCCTCCATCAAGATCCTTGGAGCTTGAAGCTCCAGCAACAACCAGCACCTTCGTGCATCAACGGAGCCCTGCTCCGCCGTCCATCGCTCCGCAGCTGCTCGGCCGTGTGTCGGTCGAGCTCCTCCGCCTCGCTGCCCGTGCGTAGCCTCCGCCTCGACCTCCCTCCGTTGGTCGTGTGTCGACCGGACTAGGGCCAGCCGACCGCGCCCCTTCGCCGACTGCCACGCCACCGCCACAGCTCGGTCGTGTGTCGGCCGAGCTCTACTCGCCTCCGCTCGCGCATCGACTCCGCCCGCGCATCGCCTCCACCGGCGACGGCACTGCCTCGCCTCCGCCCGTACATCTCCACCGTATCCAGCTGTCGTTGGATCACACCCTAGATCCAACGGTCAGCGATCTGCCACGTCATCCATCCGACCCGAAGCCCAAGCCTAGAGGCTCGATACGTCGAACCATAGGCTCGGTCCTCAGACTAAGCCCTGACATCTGAGCCTCAGGCCCGAGCCCGAACCACGGTCTCGGGTCCGAACCTTAGCCTCAGGGCCACCCGACCCTTCGCTCCACGCCCTACCCTCCGGGTGCACGTGCAAGGCACGTGCGTAGTGGAGAAATTGCACTGGAGCCCTCAGATTTTCCTGAAATTACATATATAGCCCCGCTTGTGGGTAAATTGCAAAAGGACCCCACCGATTTTCAAAAATTGCAGATAAGTCCTTCCAGGGACCATTTTGAAGGAAAAACTTTATTTTAATTACATTTTAGTTCCTGAAATTTCATTTCGTCATATCTTTTCCATACGAACTCTGTTTCTTACAAACAATATGTTATTTTGAAGCTATTTTCATGCTCTATCACTTAGCATACTTTTGGACAGATTTGAGGCTATTTATTTATAATTACTATTGAGGATATCTGATGATTTATGCAGGATAACTTTGACATATCTGTGCCACAATTACCTTGGAAAATTTGATGATTTCTTTTGCAAGAGCACGACTGAGGACTTTACATTGAATAAATCCCTTTGAATCATTGATTACAATATTTAGGGATTTAAATCACACATTTTTTGAGGAGAAATCCTATATTTAAGATATTCTCATTGATTGGAAGTAGGATAATCAATTACCTCTTATGCTTGCAATCTGGGATTAATTTGAATATTTTTCTTGATCTATATCGGTTGATCTGTGATAAATTTTGAGGTCGTTGATTATTATATTTTGGAGAAAAAATCTTAATCTCAGATCCTGTGCTGAACTGTTGTCCATGTACTTTTCTTCGCATCTGCATCACATTTGCTTCTCATTGCATTGCATATTTTCTCAACACAGAAATTAATCGAACATTAATCAATTATTTAATTTGATTTAAGACCACGCAACTAAGAATCACCGTTCCCTGTATTCGACCTTGGTATACTTTCCAAGTAAAAATATTCTACAACATTCACAGATTGTGGTATTTTGATAGACCGAAATTCACCTCCTATAATACAATTACCGATTATTAAAGAGGTGAATTTCGCGTTCATCACCTCTGTAGCTTGCATGATTCAAGTAACTTTCACTACTAGCAAGATCAACCAAAGTGATCTCTCTATTTCCTTCCCCAATGAAAAGTTTATGAAAGTACTGCTCCCATCTAGTCTCAATATCCTTCTAAGTAACAAGCACATGACCTTCCTCATCCATAATGCATCTCACTTGAAAAAGGTCTTTGGTCTTTCTTTCTCTTGCTTTGGCCAACTTGAATATATCCTTCTGGCCCTCCTTAGAGTCGAGAGTTTTATACAAAACTTCATAAGCTTTCGACTTAGCCTCGCTTACAGTCTTCTTTACTTCCTTCTTTGCTATTTTGTAGTTTGTGATAGTTTCCCCAGTTCTATCCTTAGACATAGCTTTAAAGCATGCTCTTTTAATTTTTAGCTTCTTTTGCACCCCTTCACTCCACCACCAAGCATCCTTTTAACTTGGGCCTCCACCCTTTGACTCGTCTAGCATCTCTTTGGCTATCTTTCGGATACAAGATGCTACTACCTCCCACATCTCATTTGCACTTCCACTATAATCCCAAGATAAATCTTCTAAAACCTTCTCCCTAAAGCTTGATTGCTTCAGTGGAAGATTCCACCATCTAGTTCTAGTGATCTTAGGAACCCTCTTTTTCTTTACCAACCCTTTTATTTGTACATCCAAGACCAACAAGCGATATTGGGTTGTCAAACTCTCCTTTGATTACTTTACAGTCTTTACAACACAACCGATATCTTCTCCTCAACGCAAAGTAATCTATCTGTGTTCTCGTTGGCCCATTATTGTAAGTAATTAAATGCTCCTCCCTCTTCTTGAAGAGAGTGTTTGCTATGAGAAGATCATATGTCGTTACAAAATCCAGGATGACTTTTACGTCTTTATTTCTATCCCCATAACCATGTCCTCCATGAACACTAGCATACCCTGAAGCATCATTTCCCACATGTCCATTAAGATCTCCACCTATGCAAATCATCCTCTTTGTGGGATTCCTTGTAAAAACTTATCTAGATCCTCCCAAAAAGCTTGTTTAGTCCTTTCATCTAAACCAAATTGCGGTGCATAAACTGAGATTATATTCAGAATTTCTTCTTCAAGCACCAATTTAGCAAAATAATCCGATCCTCGAATCTTTGCACCTCAACCATGTTGGACATGCGAGCCCACGACGAGCCATTATGCAATAAATGTTATTGCAAATATCATTCCCTGATCTGAAATGAAGAATAACCAATTTGCATAATAGGTCCCTTAGTACAATTAGGGTTATGTACCATGGCCATCTTGATGATCATACAGCTGTTGATTCAGTTATTGAATCAATTGAGGCTGGTGCTTAGATGAATATCTGAAGAGTTAGATTGAGGACTCATCAAGCACCGTCAAATAATCGTTGAGAGATGGTCTCCAACCTTAGTAGGAGATGGCAATCCTTTCTCATTTAGGCTGATATCTGACCGACCTCTTGATGCAGGTCCTCTGCATGGGAATATAGATTCAGAGGTGTCAGATTAGTTAGGTCGAAGAGTTGATGTAATGAGATCGAGATAACCAAAGTCCTATGTCGTATGTTGTCATGACATAGGCACACATCCTCTGACTGGAGACAGATGTGTTACTATATGTCTGAGTATGTACATTTGGCAGACCAATAGGTTGATAACTTAATCAAGGTCCATACACCGGCGCGCTAGTATGCATATAAGGGCATATGAGTAATACGATCTCTCAAAGGGATCATCAGGTTCAATTACTGAACCGAAAGACATGAGCTCAATCATGAGATATTGCGAAGAATAAAATTCTGTGCACGGTCATCTCGCTTTGGAAGTTTGACAGAATTTGTAGGTTTGATATATACTTTTAGAAAGTATATGATCAAGACCTAGGTATGATATATGCTTTTGGAAAGTATATGATCGATACCGACTCCCAATGATCGAATGAGAAACTTAATGATAAAACTCTAAAGTAGACAGTGTAAAAATTGATCTTATACTTCAGGTTTATTCCGAGTCTTCTAGTATGGAGGATGTACATGCATTGGGAATACCTAAGGGTGATGTGATCATAAACGGTTGTATAACCACGACACTTCCATTCCTAGGGAGTGATGAAACGGGTCTGGATTTTAGTGACTCCTCTCAGTAGAGAAGTAATCTAATCTTAGTCCAAACGTTGGACATTGACCTGAATGTGATTTAGATGCAATGAGAAGATGAGATTTGCAGTCTTGATTTAATCAAGCATCTATGGGAGGCCCGAGATCTGGATTTGAGATGTGATCTCAATATCCAAGTCACTATATGTGGAACAATACAATCGCCCTGTCTCTATCTCCAAGTATCTGCGGAGAAAGCGCATTATACTTGAAAGAGTTCAGGATAATTTCATTGTTGATATAAGTATCCGAGCATTGAGAAAATGGATAATTAAATGTGATTTAATTATCATTATTAATATGAACTCGATTCATGTTATAAAGAGAGTTATCTTAAATAATTAATTGCAATTTGATTATCAAAGATGTAAATAATGTGAATGAGATTCATATTATTTGGGCACATGAGAATAGAGATCCAAGATGATTAGATGTGATTTAACTAACATGGATATTGAATAATGTGGATAGCACTATCCATATTAATCATATATTTTATAAATGTGATTTATAATATATAAGAGAGAGCTATTTGTAATTTATATTTGTTAATTAAATGTTAATGTGAATTGGATTCACATTAAATATTAAATTGAAAATGTAATTCACATTTTATTTTAGGTCGTGAATGTGATTCACAATTTTCCAATGGCAAGATTGCAATATTCACAAAATAATTATGAATTATTTTGTAGAATAAATTACAACAATTATTGTTGTAAATATTGGAGATACATGCAATCTTGGAGATTGCATTGGAATCTCCCTTTCCTAATAGGAGAAGGGATGACCACCAATTCCTACAAGGAAAGGGTGGCCGTCCACCCCTCCTATATGGAAGGAGAGATTCTCCTTTCCATTATCTCCAATATTAGTTTATTTAATTTGAGGATTAAATTATGTCGATTTATCAATATATATTTAATCTCAATTAAATTGATTGTTGTTGGTTTTTACCTACACAAATCTTAGCTATTAAAAGAAACACAAATCAATGAAAGCCATTGGATTTGTGTTGTCCATGGATTGAGATCCATGGATCCCAAAATATTATAAAAGGAGAGGCACCCCTTTGCTCTTCTACACACACAAGAGAACATAAGTCTCTCTCTCTCTCTTTCTCTCTCTACACTCCTACTCTCTCTCTCCCTCTCATGTGGCCGTCCACCATGGATACCCTAGAGAGGTTCTCCATCACCGCAGCGTCGTCGTTATGCTACCTGACCGTTTGCTTGTGGATCTCCGTCTCCTTCAGTGCGCCGCACTCGTGAATAAGACGTTAGATCTTGTGTGTCGATATCAGGAGTTTCACCGCTTGGATCATCAACATGGATTGTGAGAAGTACGTGTTTCATCAACACGCTTGCAAGCATCTCCTCCGTCTGATTGGACTTGCGACAGGAGGTCTCTTCGTTTAGAGACTCGATCGCAACCATGCTTCAATAGGTAATCTTATTACTTGTTTGTTGTTTAGACAAAACGATCCGAGAAATGCTCTCGGATCATGTGGTTTCGTCACATGAAAAAATTTTAATTTCCGCTGCATAAAACAACTAGTGCGACTAGTTGTTCCTCGTCGTATTCGATACGATGCTCACACTTCCGTGATGCGCTTGAGGATTATCTCATATCCTAAAAGTGGTATTAGAGCCTTAGGTCGAAGTTTTTGGATACGATCCATAAACCTAGGACGACTTGGGTTCGTTATGGTTACGAAATTTTTTATCACATTTCATTTTCGCACATCTGTTTAGTGAATAAATTCGACCCTGTTTAAAATATTTAAACACAAATTAATCACTTGTATTTTTCCCCATTAAATAAGGAAACCATAGGATCTGAGTTTACGTAATTTATGATTCCGTTTGCTCGAGATATGGTCGCTTTAATGAACATGTAATCATTGTTGCGGAAACTGCGATAACATGATTAATGAGTTAATTACTATTTTGATCTGCCTTAAAATGCATGAAATATTACTTATATTCTATCATAATCCAAATTAGCAATCTTAGGAAACTGATTTTGTATAATTTGGATTTGTTTTGATTGAGATATGTTACGTTTAGTAAGTAGGGGTCACTGCTGAAATTACGTTCCTAATCCAGAACCAAGTGATTGTCAATTAGTGAAATTAATTGTTAATTTCATGAAATAATTATGGAAAATATTTGAGAAATATTTAATGATGATTATTTCCTTAATTGACTTGGCCTCAACCAATAATTGATTAGATTTGATCTAGATCATAATTGGAAACACAATCAACAAACAACTTGCTTGAATAGGATTGGAAATTTGTTTAGCAAATTTCCTTATAATCAAAATTGTTTTGAATATTACTATATGGCATAATTTTGGTTGAAAAACCGATGATCATCTCAAGTACAAAGTGATTGGCTCGGCATTATTTTTTCCTGAGGCGGATTTGGTGTCTAGTAGGGGAGCGTTGGGGTAGCGGGTCGCACCAGTTGCGGTTCGTCCCACTCCCACCGGTACCGGCCATGACAACGGGTAGGGAACGAATGATGCTTGAGAGATCATGATGTATTTTTAAATTATTAAAATTAAAATTAATACATACTTTGAGATAATACCATATATTCAAGTAAAATCAAGTTTGTTGATTGAATTGGATTGATAATTAGTTTAATGTGATTAAGTTAGTTATATCCAATTAAAAATACTCTATTATGAATAGATGTGTATTTCCCTTGGAAGACTTAATTATATGAATATGATTCATAATAATAAATCAAAACATGAATATGAGGTAGAGGATCACATAAGTGACATACATGGTCTCCCGTCAAGGTGAAGGGTTTCCGTCGCCAGGGATTGCATATAGGAGACACATGTTCGAAGTGACAACTCCAGTATGCAAGCGCATCTGGATCAGGCTCTTTGCTTCTTGAAAGAGTAAGGCCGTATGCGTAGTGACCCCAATATCGGACCCTCATATTATTGGGGCGATATTGGATTGCACATAGCGAGTTCTATTCCTGTTGACGGTTGGTTCAATTAATGACAGGTCAACATCACTTTAGGGTGGTGGGTCCAAGTGTTAAAGACCAAATTGGGAGATGCAAGTTGGACTTGCATGGCGGAATGTGTTCCCACTTCTTTTTATCCGAGTTACAGATTCTCATATTATTGGGATGTAACAAATATAAGGAAGGAGATCACAGATCTTGCTGAGATATGATGGTAAGTATATCTCTTACATTAAAAGTGATTAAGGGAATGAACTTTCATTGTTGACATGGTAAGACAACGTTGATATAAAAATTCCTAAATCAAAGTAATATATATATATATATATAAATATATACACCTATGCAAATTTCTTATTTCAGATAATTCTTCATTAAAACCCACTCAATGTTATACTCAATAATAACCAGTATAATATCATGGATTGGATCCATGATCAAGATATTGTACTTGCAGTTCGACACATAATGTATGTGGTTGCAATATGCAAGTCTTCCTCATAATAATGAGGAATGACACTTAAATAGACAATAGGACTACAACTCTAGGGTTTGTATGTGTCTATAGTCTTGATCTCTCATCGAATGTACTTTGGAAGTGACATGTCGATGATAATCACAATTGTCAATTAATCCTTATAAAATCTAAAAAGATGTTCTGGCATACATATGTGCTCTTGACATTTAATCATGAATGGCGTGGTTCTCTGCATCATGCAGAATGGTGGCTCTATAAGAGATGATGTATTCAAGTTGTTTGAGTACCTACATGTACCAATGTTTTAAGAGTTTAGATGGATGTAGATACGATGAGTGTCATCATTCTACTATCTATACTCTGGTCATTCATGATTCTTCATATTATTCATATTGTATGAATTGAATGAAGCATGTATAAATGTTGAAATACTCTTACATTGAATTCTTTTGAGTTCAACACAAGAGATCCTTAGTTTTAAGCAATGGTTGTTTAAGATGTAGAGAGCGCAATGGAAGCATGGGTCAGACTCAAGATGAGAAGGATAGTCAAAGAGATGACCGTACTTTGATGACTCCCATATGACATCCAAAGAGATGGATGAATGCCAATAATACTACAACAAGCTGATGTGTTGATAGTATGACTATCAAATCTATCTAGAATCTTTAGAGAAGGAATCCGATAGTACATCAGAATAATCTACATATAATCATTGAAATTGATTTTCTTATTTGATAAGATCAAAGTCTAATAATCGTATCTCACTCTTCTAATAACACTTGCAATTGGTTGCATATGTATTAGAAGACTATAAAAAATTCGATTTTAAGGGTTAATAGTCATCCATATGGATATTGATGCAATTGTTGCAACAATATCTATTGGATTGATAGACTTCATAATATCAGTGGGAGAGCCCTTAGTCTTAGAGAATGTCTCTATGACCTAGATATTAGAATGCACTCATTGTTTATTTCTAGATGTTCGAAATAAACGTGAATTCTGTAATATACCTATCATAAGGAGTTATGATGGAGATATTTCAGATAGTAATCTAAAATCTTGTGGACTCTACTAAATTAGAAAATTAATGAATGGTTCATTAACATTTCTAATACTGAAATTAAAACTTAAAAGATCAATAGGAGAATGAAGATCATTTGATAATGATCTAGCATCAAGCCTTGGACATTTGTCTGTTGATGTGATCAATAGATTAGTGAGAGATGAAACTTTAGATTGTCTAAAGGTTTAAATCTTACATACTTGTGAATATTGTATTCAAAAGTAAAAATGTCCAATACACCCTTCCTTAGAATGGTGTAAGATGTCAAGGTATTCAAGATCTCATGCATATTGGTGTATGTGAATCATCTATATCAGAATAAACATTATAGATATGTGATATCTATTGATGATTATTTATGATATGAGATTTCTTCTTTTCACTTAGAAACCTTTGAAATGTTCAAAGATTTCACAAGTTTGGTTTAGAACCAAAGTTTGAAGGAAGATTAAATGAATTTGATCTAATCTAGGTAGTCAGTACCTATTAGATGAATTCATGGAATACCTTATAAAGATATGAGTATTATTTTTATCTCACTCCTCCTAATTAACCTAAACTCAAGAGAGTTGTAGGGAGATACAATAAGATCATGTATGACATGATTTGATCAATAATGATTTTTTGCATAATTACCTATTAGTTTCCAGATGTGTAAAACTACAATATATCTCTAATAAGATTCCATGCAAGTAAGCTGGAACTTAGCACCTGCGAGTGCTACTTCATTAGGAAAATAAAGGATGGTATTAATTATCTACTTTATGATCTTGAGATTCTTAAAAGATTTCATATCTGAGAATGTGATTCTTAGATGATGAGACTCTTGAGAATCAAGATGAAAATGAAGTAAAGGAACTCTTTTAGTCTTGAGAAGATAATGAGGCTCCTAAAAATTGGAAACTAAAAGGACAATTAAAGATGAAACACTAATACCTCTTCAAATAAGTTTGAAGATGGATTCCATGTGTCAGTTGAATCTGACAATGATCTGACTTCATGTGATGACGCTTCTGAAGATCATAGCATGGAAAGATGGATGTTAGCAATAAAGTCTAAAGTAGACTTCATATACAAGTGTTGCATATAGGCCCTCGAGGATCCACCTATAAGGGTTAGACCCATTAAGGTGTAAATGGATCTTCAAGAGAAAGAGGGAACCTGATGAGAAGGTAGAGTCCTTCAAAACACAGTTCGTAGCCATGAGATACACACCGAAGAGAAGACATCGCTTGCGATGAGACTTGCTCTACAGTAACCATGCTTAAACCCATAAGAATATTGCTAACCCTAGCTACACAACTTGACTATGGCATCTTGAAGATGTGAGTCAAGATTGTATTCCTCTATGAATACCTCTTTGAGGATATTCACATGAAGTAGCCCCGGGGCTTCATGGTTGAGGAAAGAAAGGTGTGGAAGCTAAGGAACTCCATCTTCAGAATCAAATAAGCTTCTTGTAGTTGGAACATAAGATTTGATGAAATTATAAATGTTATGATTCCAGATATAATCTTGATGAACTCTGTGAAGCTTAGTGGGAGTGCCATTGTGTTCATCATGCTAAATGTAGATAATACCCTAATCATTTAGAATGATATAATAAGTGTTTTATAGACTGTTTATTCCATATCTTGAGATATGATCTCAAGGATACCTCTTAGATCTTAGTTTCTGAAGTTGTTCAGAAGCAAAGAAAAGAGGATATTGGGACTGCCACAATTGTAATACACCTTGGACATGTTCCATTCTTGGAAAACCACACGGAAGGCTTCCTTTCCTTAAGATATGGTACTGACCTATCTAAAGGGATAGCACCTCAAAGAGTTGAGGATGTGAATGCTAAAATTGCTTGCCCTTGTGCATCAGTTCTGAGAGGCCGATATATGCTAGATGTGTACAAAATCCAGATGTCTGCCATGCAGTGGGAGTAGCAAACAGTTACTAGTCCTACTATAATGATAAAACACTTGATTGCAGTAATAACAATATCTTCATAGAGGGCAAAACTTTTGAGATAATAATCTCAAAGTCTTATCTTCAAGAAGTTAAGACCTTGTAGATAGTGATCTATTAGGGTCTTAACTGTAGATACATTAGGAGATAAAAATCTCCAGGAATAAAGGTATTTTGATAAAGATTATGGAAATACTGATTATAATAATTATTGATGTGTAGTGTCAAGGACACTATGACTGCTATGATTGAGTATTAGTTGCATAAGATGCGGCATTCACATTGGATGCGAACACTGTTACTAGGAGATATGCAAGTGCCGTAAAAGGACTTGGAGTAGTCTCTTGGAAACAGAGTGACTGATAAGCTTACCTAGCTAATTTTCTAAATATCCTATGATTGTCACATGAGTGCGGGTTTAAATGATTATCCCATTAATGGCTCTTTGGCTAGTGGGAGATTGTTGGACATGCGAGCCCACGACGAGCCATTATGCAATAAATGTTATAGCAAATATCATTCCATGATCTGAAATGAAGAATAACCAATTTTCATAATAGGTCCCTTAGTACAATTAGGGTTATATACCATGGCCATCTTGATGATCATACATCTGTTGATTCAGTTATTGAATCATAGAGGCTGGTGCTTGGATGAATATCTAAAGAGTTAGATTGAGGACTCATCAAGCACCGTCAAATGATCGTTGAGAGATGATCTCCAGCTTGAGTAGGAGATGGCAATCCTTTCTTATTTAGTTAGATATCTGACCGACCTCTTGATGCAAGTCCTCTGCATGGGAATAGAGATTCAGAGGTGTCAGATTAGTTAGGTCAAAGAGTTGACTTAACGAGATCGAGATAACCAAAGTCCTATGTCGTATGCTGTCATGATATAGGCACGCATCCTTTGACCGGAGACAGATGTGTTACTATATGTCTGAGTATGTACATTTGATAGGCCAATAGGTCGATGACCTAATCAAGGTCTATACACCGACGCGCTGGTGTGCATATAAGGGCATATGAGTAATACGTTCTCTCAAAGGGATCATACAGGTTCAGTTACCGAACCGGAAGACTTGAGATCACTCATGAGATATTGGGAAGAATCAAATTCCGTGCACGGTCGTCTCGCTTTGGAAGCTTGACTGAATTTGTAGGTTTGATATATATTTTTGGAAAGTATATGATCAAGACCAAGGTATGATATATTCTTTTGGAAAGTATATGATCGATACCAACTCCCAATGATCGAATGAGAAACTTAATGATAAAACTCTGAAGTAGACAGTGTAAATGTGATCTTATACTTCAGGTTTATTCTGAGTCTTCCAATATGCAGGATGTACAGGTATTGGGAATACCTGAGTGTGATGTGATCATAAACGGTTGTATAACCATGATGCTTCCATTCCTAAGGAGTGATGAAACAGGTCTGGATTTTAGTGACTCCTCTTAGTAGAGAAGTAATCTAATATTAGTACAAACGTTGGATATTGATTTGAATGTGATTCAGATGCAATGAGAAGATTAGATTTGCGGTCTTGATTTAATCAAGCATCTATGGGAGGCCCGAAATCTGGATTTGAGATGTGATCTCAATATCCAAGTTACTATACGTAGAACAATACAATCGCCCTGTCCTTGTCTCCAAGTATCTGCGAAGAAAGCGCATTATCCTTGAAAGAGTTCAGGATAATTTCATTGTTGATACAAGTATCCGAGCATTGAGAAAATAGATAATTAAATGTGATTTAATTATCATGATTAATATGAATTCGATTCATATTATAAAGAGAGTTATCTTAAATAATTAAATGTGATTTGATTATCAAAGAAGTATATAATGTGAATGAGATTCATATTATTCAGGCACATGAGAATAGAGATCCAAGATGATTAAATGTGATTTAATTAACATGGATATTGAATAATATGGATAACACTATCCATATTAATCATATATATTATAAATGTGATTTACAATATATAAGAGAGAGCTATTTATAATTTACATATGTTAATCAAATGTTAATGTGAATTGGATTCACATTAAACATTAAATTGAAAATGTAATTCACATTTTATTTTGGGTTGTGAATGTGATTCACAATTTTCCAATGGCAAGATTACAAATTCACAAAATAATTATGAATTTATTTGTAGAATAATTTACAACAATTATTGTTGTAAATATTGGAGATATATGCAATCTTGGAGATTGCATTGGAATCTCCCTTTCCTAATAGGAGAAGGGACGTCCACCAATTCCTACAAGGAAAGGGTGGCCGTCAACCCTCCTATTTGGAAGGAGAGATTCTCCTTTCCAATATCTCCAATATTAGTTGATTTAATTTGAGGAATAAATTATGTTGATTTATCAATATATATTTAATCTTAATTAAATTAATTGTTGTTGGTTTTACCAACACAAATCTTAGCCATTAAAAGAAACACAAATCAATGAGAGCCATTGGATTTGTGTGTCCATGGATTGAGATCCATGGATCCCAAAATATTATAAAAGGAGAGGCACCCCTTTGCTCTTCTACACACACAAGAGAACATAAGTCTCTCTCTCTTTCTCTCTCTACACGCCTACTCTCTCTCTCCCTCTCATGTGGCCGTCCACCATGGATACCCTAGAGAGGTTCTTAATCACTGCAGCGTCGTTGTTATGCTGCCCGACTGTTTGCTCATGGATCTTCATCTCCTTCAGTGCACCTCGCTCGTGAAAAAGACATCGGATCTCGTGTGTCGAGATCAGAAGATTCGCCGCTTGGATCATCAACATGGATTGCGAGAAACACGTGTTTCATCAACACGCTCGCAAGCGTCTCCTCCATCGGATCGGACTTGAGACAGGAGGTCTCTTCGTTTAGAGACTCGATCGCAACCATGCTTCAAGAGGTAATCCTATTACTTGTTTGTGGTTTAGACGAAACGATCCGAGAAGTGTTCTTGGATCATGTAGTTTCGTCACATTAAAAAATTTTAATTTCCGTTGCATAGAACAACTAGTGCGACTAATCGTTCCTCATCGTATTCGATACGACACTCACGCTTCCGTGATGCGCTTGAGGATTATCCCATATCCCACAAACCACACAATCCTTTAAATCCTTATGAACAACCACTCCAACACCGCTTCTACCCTTATCTTCACCTAAATACCAAAGTTTAAAGCCTGTCTTCTCGATCTCCCTTGCTTTCTCTCCAACCCATTTAGTCTCTTGAAGATAGTATATGAATATTCCTTCTTTCCATCGTATCCACTATCTCCGTCAATTTTCCAGTCAAAGTGACAATATTCCAACTACTAATCCGCAACTTCCATTGAAATCTCTTTCGTAAAACTTCTTTACTCACATGCGTCCACTATGCGAGAACCCTTGTAAATCTTGGACTGCATTCGTGCGATGATGCAGCGGAACTAGCTTAATTACCCGCATGCGTTCCTCATGCGAGAACCCTTGCAAATTTTGAACTACATCCAGGCTGCGATGTAGCAGCCCTTGCCAATTTTTCATTACATTCGGGTTATGCAACGCATCGCAAGTAGGGAACGCCCCAACGAAATCTGTATGTTTGCTTAAATCCATGATGAAAAGATCCGACTGTCATCAGGTAACATCTAAATAATATTTTAAAAAAATATTAAAAAAATATTATTTAGAAAGTTATCTCTGACTGTTTTACACTAGTTGTCGGCTACCTAATGCAACCCTCCTCATTTAATCAGGCTTGGGACCGGCCATGGTTGAGTTATGACCTTTGGATCTTAGATGCGGTCAGAACCTTATTGGGAATCAGATTTGAAGCACAACAACCTTTGAGACTCACAAAACCCTACTCAAGTCTCCTCAATAGTCATGTCAGAAAAAGTCAACCCATACGCAAACTCTTATGACTATGAATCTGTCTTGAACAGTGTGATATGTAACTCTCCTCGGCTGAAGCGGTAAAAGTCAGTCTTCTCCAACATGGTGACCCTAATTTCCCAATCCAACAACTCATTCCTCGAGAAGCAAGGTATTCCATTCTAAGTTCAAGTGCAACCAGCTCAAGAAGAGGAGGTGGAGAGAAGAATGGACGGTAGCCAGTGTAGCTACCTATCATAGGATGCTTAACCAGTGTAGACAAGTCATCCAGCTGCAGGCTCACATACATGAGACTTTAAAGCTCAAGTTTGCTTATTGACTATACAAATATATACACTCTAGTAGGCATTCTATTTTCATCCAGGCTTGTCCACTTTTTTGGAGTTTTTGATTTGAATCTTTTGAATACTATATACAACATCACTTATATATGGACTTTTTCCTCTTGAGCTAGTAGACTATCCCTCTATTGAATCTTTATTGCAACCCATAACTTCTATCTTTAGACCTCATGGCTGCTAGATCGGGTTGGGGTACAATGGCCACAAATATGTGACTTCTGATGTTTCCATTGGCTTGTATCTCATGCAGCCAAATCCATCCCTCTACCAACTAACCTGAGGTGAGAAAAATGAAAGGTGCAGGTGTACAAACTAGGTCATTATCAACAAGAGTCGTGTGTGTGCTCTTGAATATTCTACTTAGGCAGTCAAGACGACATTGAACCAAGTCTTGTGATCTTAAAGAATTAAGTCTAGTAGACATGAATTACCTCAATTCCAGTTCCTATAAGGTTCCTGTGATTAAGTATATTTAAGGTCCAACCAATCTCCAATCTTCAGATTTTACTTAGACTAGTTTAATTATCAATTGGAAATTAAAGGACAATTAAAGATGAAACACTCATACCTCTTTAAATTCCTTTGAGGGTGGTAAGACCACCTAAAGAGTATGGTCTCCATGTGTCGTTTAAATTTGATAATGATATGACTTCATATGATATAGCTTCTGAGTATCATGACATGGAAAGATGGATGTTAGCAATAAAGTCGAAAGTAGGCTTCATATACAAGTGTTGTATATGGACCCTCGAGGATCCACCTATAAGGGTAAGACCCATTAGGTGTAAATGGACCTTCAAGAGAAAGAGGGAGCCTAATGAGAAGGTAGATACATTCAAAGCACAACTCGTAGCCAAGAGCTACGCACCGAGGGGAAGACATCACTTGCGATCAGACTTGCTCTTCAGTGACCATGCTTAAACCCATCACAATATTGCTAATATAGCTACACAACTTGACTATGACATCTTCAAGATGGAAGTCAATATTGCATTCCTCTATGAATACCTCTCTGAGAATATTCACATGAATTAGCCTTGGGGCTTCATGGTTGAGGAACGCAAGGTGTGCAAGCTGAAGAACTCCATTTATGGGCTCAAATAAAAATCTTGTAGCTGGAACATTAGATTTGATGAAATTATAAATGTTATGATTTCAGATAGAATCTGGATGAATCGTGTGAAGCTTAATGGGAGTGTCATTGAGTTCATCGTGCTAAATGTAGATGATATCCTAATCATTTGAAATGATATAAGGATTGTAATAAGTATTTTATAATCTGGATGTTCCATACCTTGAGATATGATCTCAAGGATACCTCCTAGTTCTTAGTTTTGAAGTTGTTCAGAATCAGAGAAAAGAGGACATTGGGACCATCACATTAGTGGTACACCTTGGACATGTTCCATTTGGGAAAATTCAAGTAAGATTTCCTTCCCTTAAGATATGGTAATGTACTATATGAAGGGATATCACCTCAAAGAGTTGAGGAAGTGAATGCTAAAGCTGTTTGCCCTTGTGCATTAGTTATGAGAAGCCTGGTGTATGCTCGATGTGTGCGAAAAGTTAGATGTTTTCCATGCAGTAGTAGTAAACTGCTACCAATACTACTATGGTAATAAAATACTTAGTTGCAGTAATAAACACGCCTTCAAAGATGACAAGACTTTAGAGATAGTGATCTCTAAGTCTTATCTTCAAGAACTTAAGACTTTGCAGATAGTGATATAAAAGGATCTTAACTACATATACCTTATAAGACATAAGACTGGATCTTAATCTTAGGAGATAGAGATATCCATGAATAAGGGTATTCTGATAAGGATAGTAGAAATTACATACTAGTTATAATGTCTATTGATTGTAGTGTCAACGACACTATAACTGCTTCAAAATTGACTATTGGTTGCATAAGATGCAACATTCGCATTGGATGTGAGCACTGTTACTAGGACATATGAAGTACCGTAAAAGGACTTTGCATAGTCTCTTAGGAACAGAGTGACTAGTAGCTTACCTAGCTATTTTTCTAAATAGCCCATGATTAGCATATGAGTGTGAGTTTAAATATTAGCCCATTAATGACTCTTTGGGCTAGTGGAAGATTGTTGGACATGCGAACCCACGACGAGCCATTATGCAATAAATGTTATTGCAAATACCATTCCCTGATCTGAAATAAAGAATAAGTAATGTGCATAATAGGCCCCTTAGTACAATTAGGGTTATGTACCATGGCCATATTAATCAACATACATTTGTTGATTTTATTGTTGAATCATATAGGCTAGTGCTCGGAGGAATATTCAATGAGTTAGATTGAGGACTCATCTAGCACCATCAAATGATTATTAAGAAATAATTTCCAGCCAAAGAAGGAGATGGCTATACTTTATCTAATGGGTTGATATATAACCGACCTCTTTATGTAGGTCCTCTACATAGGAATAGAGATTCGGAGGTGTTAGATAAGTTAAGTCAAAGAGTTGACTTAACGAGATCAAGATTACCGAAGACCTAGGTCGTATGTTGTCACGATATAGGCACGCATCCTCTAACCGGAGACAAATGTATTACGATATGTTTGAGTATGTACATTTGACAGACCAATTGGTTGATGATATAATCAAGATCTATACACCGATGTGCAGGTGTGCATATAAAGGCATATGAGTAATACAATATCTCAAAAGGAAAATACAAGGTTCATTTACTGAACTGGAAGACATGAGCTCAGTCATGAGATATTGGGATAAAATTCAGTGCACGGTCGCCTTGATTTGGAAGCTTGACTGAATTTGTAGGTTTGATATATGATTTCGGAAAGTATATGTTAAATACCTAAGTATGACATATGCTTTTGGAAAGTATATGATCGATACCTACTCCCAATGATCAAATGAGAAACTTAAATCATGAAGGAGACCGTCTAAATACATCTAAAACTTTGGGTTTATTCTAGGTCTTCCAGTATGTAGGATGTAAATGTGTTAGGAATACCTGAGGGTGATGTGATCATAAATGATTGTATAACCATGATGCTTTCATTCCGAGGGAGTGATGAAACATGTATGGATTTTAGTGACTCCTCTCAGTAGAGAAGTAATCTAATCTTAGTCCAAATGTTGGACATTTATCTGAATATGATTCAGATGCAATCAGAAGATTAGATCTATGACCTTGATTTAATCAAGCATCTATGGGAGGTCCCCAAGATCTGGATTTGAGATGTGATCTCAATATCCAAGTCATCATACATGGAACGTACAGTCGCTCTATCCTTATCTCCAAATATCCGTGGAGAAAAAGCATTATTCTTGAAAGAGTTCAAGAATAATTTCATTATTGATAATGTATTAGAACAATGGGCAAAAATGGATAACTAAAAGTGATTTAATTATTATAAATAATGTAATTGTGATTCATGTTATTTGGGCTCATGAAAATGGTAATCTGAAATGATTAAATGTGATTTAATTATCAAAGATGTGAATAATGTGGATAGCATTATCCATATTATTCATGGATATTATAACTATGATTTAATGTTAGAGAGAGAGATAATTTTAATTTTTATTTACTAATTAATAGTTGATGTGAATTGGATTCACATTGAACAATTAATTGTAGATGCAAGTTATATTTTATTTTGCATATGTGAATAAGATTCACATTCTTTCAATGGATTGATTGAAATTATCACAAAATTTGGAATTCTTTTGGCGAACATTATGCAATAAAATTTATTGCATATGTGGAATTATTGTTGGAGAATAATATCTTAACAAAATTGGAATGATGAAGCCTCCTTGCATACATGGGTGGGCGACCAAGTTGAGCTCTTTCAACTTGGTGGCCGTCCACCCCATATACGGAATGAGGCTCCATTCATTCCAATTAATTCCATTCTTGGTTGTGTGATTTAAATTGAAATATATGTATTGACTTCAATATATCTAATTTAATTAAAAGCCAATATAAATAGAAGGGTAGCCCTAGTCTTTTATTAGACAACACGAATAATGTGAAATACAACAAATCTCTCTCTCTCTCTTTCTAATTTCTCATGGTCATCCCCACTCTATCTCAACAATGTTGTCGTCCACTTGTTGACCTAGAGACCCTCGTAACCATCACATCACCATTATGCTGTTGGATCGACTGCTCGTGGATATCCGTCTCCTTCAGTGCGACTCGCTCATGAAGAATATGTCAGATCTCGTGATACAAGATCAGGAGATTCACCGCTTGGATCATCAACATGGATTGCGAGAACCATGCTTATCATCAGCACGCTCGCAAGCATCTCCTCTGTTGGATCAGACTTGAAACTGGAGGTCTCTTCCTTTAGAGACTCGATCGCAACCACGCTTCAAGAGTTAACCTTAATACCTATTGATGGTTTAGATGAAACGATCCGAGAAGTGTTCTTGGATCATGTGGTTTCATCATTGTAAAATTTTTAAATTCCACTATCACGAGTGACTAGTATGACTAGTCGCTCCCGATCGCATATGATGAGATCTCCACGCTTTTCGTGATGCAACTAAGGATTTTCCCTTATCCTTTAAGCAGAAAAAAGAAGATGAGATGAACATGGAGGATGCTGAAGACAAATATTCCGTAGGTGGACCCTATCACGGAGGAGGAGAGGCAAGATCACCGCAGCCCAAACCCACACTGAAGCATACTTACAACCATGGGACTGACCATGTCACCGATTGGATTCAGATTGCATGCCCATTTTGTGCTAAAGTCATAGTTCTTGTATCTACTCCCGTCCTTCCACGAGAACATAACTGAAGAGCCGTACATCCACCTACAACAATTTGGTCGCATCTGTGCAACAACCCACTACCCCAACATTCCTCTAGGGGTGGTCAAGATGACTGCCTTCCCTTTCAGTCTCCACGACAAGGCCCTTTATTGGGTGAACCATTTGGAGAAAGTACCGACGACATATAAGGAGCTGAAATATGCATTTCTTCATAAGTTCTACCCTCTTGATCGCTTGAATCAAATACGTGACTGCATCTCCAATTTCATCCAGCAGCCCCACGAGACAATCCATGAAGCATGAGAAAGATTCAGAGATCTGCAAGAGAAGTGTCCCCACCATGAAATCCAAAAGCCTAGTTTAGCATTTTTTCAGTGGGCTGACACTTGAGAGTCAGAGATTGGTGGGCTTCACTTGCGATGGCTCATGCTTTAACAAATATGAGGATGTTGTTTGGGAAATTTTTGAGGAAATGGCTGAAGGAGAGGCTGCCCAGTCCTCATCACGTGCATACATGAAGACACCCCCAACCATACACAAGCATGTCAATATGTCAACTTATTCTGAGGATAAGGATGATACCTCCAACCTGAGCATCATCGAGGGGCACTTGTCCAAGGTATACATCATTGAGAATAGGTCACATGACCTCAAAAAAGCTTGTAGTGATTGAGAAGAGAACTCAGGGTTTGGACAAGCTTGACTAGATTGCCACACAATTGAGCTGCTTATCAGGACCATCAACACCTGCAATTCAGTGTCTGTTACTACCGAGACTCCTATTGAGTAAAAGGTGCATGCAACAAGACAACCTCCTTAGCTGATTCCTCTACCATCTCAGCCCATCCAGCACATGTACTACATGCATGCCCCTAAGAAGGAGACTCCCCAACCGCAGAACCAGATGGTGCTCTACCAGCCTGAGCCTCAGCTTGTGCATCAGGAGCAGTTCTGTCCGCCACACAGATCTGCAATAAAATCAGCATGCTCAGACATGGATGGCTGGTCAATTATCACAAATAATCCGTCAACAAAGATCTCATATTCTAAGACAATGATGAATCTAACTGCTCTATCCAGGCTTTCCTCAGAGGAGAGGAATTCCCGTGTTTTCGTGTCATCCAAGAACAAATTGGTGTTTCTGATCTCAGCTAAAAAATCACAGCCTTCCTATCCATGTGGCTCTAGCTCTCTGAAAACTTGAATTTGGAGAGGGTCCTATCAATCCACAAGGCGGATCAAAAGTCGTCGAAGCGATTACTTACAAAACCCGAATAATTCAATAATTATTAACCCACAACAATATAATAATGAAAATCAAAATAAATGTGTATTTAAAACTTATAACTCTACAAAATGTGTGTATAGGTATAAGCATGTAATGTGTCGAACATATAGAGCAAACGTGATAGATTGTGCAATGATGCGTAAAATTTTTCATCTTCTTATCTATTTATTGTCTTTTTGGGTGGGGGTTTTTATTATATATTTTTATGGATTTTGTTTTTATATTTTTTTGGTTTTAAATTTTACACTTTTTATTTCCTTTGTATAATTTCTGATTTTTAATTTCTTTTCTCCTTTTTTGATATATAATATAAGAATATATATACCTATATATAATATAGAGTAATATAATTATAAACAAAACTAAAAATAATCGAAATTATAAAAATAAAATATTTTTGTACTTTTATATTTATCTAATATTTTTGTGATTTTTAATATACTTTTGATAAATTTTAGTTAGTACTAAAGTCCAAAATATCCCCAAATAGGGATTAAATAAATAAGATGAAAATTTTAAGGTATTAAAAATAGATAAATGATATAAAATTCCTTAAAACTAATTTTTATATATAGTATATAATATAAATAAAATTTAGAGATAGAAATAAACGTTTTTAGATTTTTATAGATTTATTTATAAATTTTATAAGGATTTTGGAGCTTTTAGTTTTTAAAGTTTTTTTAATTTCTATTTTTATTGGTTTTTGGTCTAGAATTACAACATAATAAAATAAACAAAATATATATATTTTTGGAATTTTTCAAAATGGTTTTATAATTTTTTGGATTTTTTAAACAAACATGGATAAAACATGCTATTTTGATTTTAATAAATCGGAAAAATGTGTGAAATGCAAAAAATAATTATGTAGCATAAAAGAGAATGCAATCATGTATTTAAACCTATTTTTTCATATTTTTTGGAGCACATTTAATATTTTTAGAAAATAGAAAACAAACACAAAATTACTTGAATGGGCAATGATATATTTGAAATTAAAATAAAATCAGTGGTGAATGTGCAAACAACCTAAAAGATTGGAACTAATATTCAAAATTTACATATTAAACTATAAAAACAAAAATCCATGAGGGTTTACATGCAAAATGCCCAGCTCACGTGGGACGACATGAAAGTTGAGCTGGTAAGGACTCAAACACAATATTCAAAAAGTATCGGGGGTTCCTTACAAAAATTACACAAAATTTTAAACAGCTTAATTAAATTATATGACTACAAAATGCTACAAAAAGTGGGGGATGTTTGTGCAATTTACCCCCCCACGTATGCCAGATCGTGCAGTTCTGCTCGCTTCACTTAACACATGTCGTGACCTCAGCACTTGATGATAGTTCGGCAACAACATCTAGAATTAGATCCCCAGATGGGATCCTACGGATGTGGTTCTTCTGATCTGACAGTAGCTACTCACCTGGACGATGACCCCTGATCCAACTACGGAGGAGTATGTTAGACGAACAAGGAGTAAGCTTCGCATGGGCGAGCTTGCTCAGGCGAGATCTCCTCCATCCAGTGTTTCTTGCTGCTGCAAAATGAGGCCAAAGCTTCATGGAGGCATCTTTTGCTAGCTTGAGGGCTGAAAAGACTCTGAGTGCTACCGGAGTAGTCCACGGAGATCGAGGAAGGTCAGGAGACCTGGATACCTTCCCTGACTCCAAAATCGTCCTTCAGCTAGAATGGGGCTTCAAGACCTAAACGAGAAGAAATGAGGGTCGAGGGCAAACTACCTCGACTCTTTAGCGGGTGGAATGGAAGAGAGATGCAGTGGAGCAGACGTCTCCGACAAGGCGGTGGAGTGAGACACTGATCTCGATATCCACGGAGGATCTGGGTGAGTGAAGTGGCATGGGGCGTAGAAGAAGCAACACGGGATAAAATGGGAGTGAAGTGGGGTTAGATTAGTGGCTGGATGACAGTGGAGAACTGGGCGGAGTTAAGCTCCGATGAACTATGGGGAATATATTCTACGCTAAAGAAGTTAGTTAAATTAAATCTAATGACATGAAATAAAAGCAGAAACCAAAATATATGTAAATGCAAAAGACAAGTACCTCGACCAACTAGAGGCCGTGAGATGGAACCTCGACGGTGGAGTTCGCCGGAAATGGTGGGAACCACCTCAACACTCCTCCTCACTCCAAAATGCAGGGTGAGCTTGTTATCACCTAGCTCAAGACCATGGATGCAAATGAGGGGAAGAAAGCAGAGCAGAAAGGAACCAAATGAGGAAGGAAGAAGGCAAAGGTGATTATATATAGTGTGTGAAGAGCCAACTTCATCTAGGGTTTAAGGTTGGCTTGATGATGCACAACTCTAGGTAAGAGGTCGACGAGAATCAAGGATGAATAGTGAACAGATCTCATGATGGAATCGATCCTCGTCAAGCCTTGTATCATGTCATAAAAAATCAAGATGAGAGGGAGTTAGCTACGTCTGACGTGGCTAGCCCGGGTCAGAAGAGTTGACCTGCAGTCAACCGTCGTACGCCTCCTATTGGTCTAGATGTCTGCCAATAGAGAAAACCAGCTGGGAAAAGATAAATAAATAAAAATAAATAAAAATTGAAATAATTAATTAAAATTTATAAAATAAAAATGTTTACTAGTTTATGTAGTATTTTAATCTCATTTTTATTTATTTTTATGACTTAATTTATTCTAAGTTATTTTTAAGGGTTTATTTATATGTAAATATACCAATGATATGTGTATTTTATTTCGTATTTTATATTTTATATACATAATTTTTATATTTATAACTTGTTTTAATATACATAAATATATTTTTATTTTATTTTTCTCATGTTATTTATACACTTAGATAAATATGGGTACTTATTATATATGTATATATACAGTACATTCAACTATGCATCTTTGTATATCATTTTATTTTAGTGCATTTTAATGGTTTTATTTTATTCTAAATATGTACGTATATTATAAAAAAATATGTACATATATTTTTATAATATATGTATATAAATTATAAAATTATAAAATTATGAAAAATTAAAGAATAAATAAAATGACTATTTTATTCAGGTAAACTCTACAATAGGGGTCCAAACCTAACTTTTGCATCTTAACTCAAAATCAAGTGAAACCACCTTTATTAAATAAATAATAAAAAGTTATATACAATTAAAGTGTTTTGATGCATTTTTAGTTCATAGGGAGAAGATATGGGTTTGGGAAGTTTGAAATTTGGATTTTTTTCTGAGTGTAGAATGGACACTTGTATTATTTTTGTGTAAAGTAAAATTTATATTTTCCTATATATTTTTATCTACAACTTTCATGTATAGAGTTTATTGATTTGAGGTAAAAAATAATAAAGAATAAAATGAGTCCTAAAAATTAATTATGCAGAATAAAAAATGAGCTTTTGATGTGATTTCTATATAATCCATCTGCCCTATCTCCCCCTACTTTATTCCTTTTCGACTAGGTCATCATGATGACCGAGTCTCGGGGGTTGGGGTCATTCAGTGTCCTTGAGACTTCATTTTTTTGTTTCCTTTTTTATTTTTTTATTTTTGCAATAGATACACTGTTTATACAATAATTTATACAGTATTTTGTATAATTTACAAAGTGTTTATTTTGACAAACTAATGATATATACATGCATTTAGCTAGGGTTTAAAGGCCTAAATGAAAGAATAAAGGTGATGAAATGAAGATTCATCATTCTCCCAACACATATTCCACTCCTGTTGGTTTCTGTTCTAGGATTGTCTCTATCAGCACGTTGCCACTATTGGAGCGAAATGTAATCTCTCCAGTGCCATAATCCACCATTGTTTCGCTTATTCAAAGGAACAATCGAACAAGAATGATCAGGGTGTGGAGTAGAGGTGTGGAGGTGTCTATTTCCAGGATATTGAAATCAATAGGGAATTGTATACCTTGGACAGTGACAATTACATCCTCCAACATGCCCCTTGGTTGCTTGACTAATATGACTGCAGATTATAGAATCATCTTTGTGGGCTTGAGTGGACCTACACTAAATTTAGTGAGCAGGAAAAAACACAAAATATTAATAGACTATACATTGTTGAGTAATGTGCGCTCCAATTCTTGATTAAAGATCTGGCATCTGACGAGCGCGGCTCCCTTGTAGTCCTTTTTATTCGAGAGATTACTGATGGCATTTACAATGGACATGGTGAAAATGTGTATCTCTGATTTTCTATGTCTGTTCCTATAGTTCGGATGCTTCGTTGTACATGCTTCTTACAAACCCTTCTTCGCAATGGGCATGTACTCCACGGCTTTGAGCAATGACATTTCAAGCATAATGTTTTGCAATATTTTTGTAATGCTAGGATAAGATAAGCCTTTTTGAATTTTTACTATTTTTACTTTAATTACTTAAGGGAACAGAATATTTACATCATAAGAATGTCATTCTATAAATCTTTATCCGTATCATTATTTACAGGTAGATGACAAAATTTTGAAAAATTATCTACATCTTGTGGACCAAAAAATTCTTTAGGCTTGGCTCCATCGGCTGGCTCTAGTTTAGTTGTTGCTGCTCGTTTATCCGTCGTCGGCACGACTTTGCCTTCTCTGCTGCATTTTTTAGTTTCTGGTTTACTGCATTTTTTATGTTTTCCTGGTTGGTGCTGCATCATCAAAAGATTCCCCGACCCTATCTGCTAGGTTGGTTGACGATCCACCATCATATGCTTCTTGTTTTCCCTTAACCATCATAGTCGTTTGGAGTGTCCTACCTCTCTTGAGAGTTACAACATTAAATAAAACAATATTATTTTCACCTGAATAGGGTGGACACTATAGAATACCTGCGCCTTGTGACAGAAGTTGCTTGGATTGGCTTCGACCTAGTCTGAAATGACAATTTTGGTTGCTGCCAGGTCATCTATCTTTTGGCTTATCTCAGCCATGTTCTTGATGAGCTAGGCTAGGCAATCAAGGTTCGGGTTAACTAGCATGATCTTGGAGGATTAAGCCTAGTGTGGCCTCCAACTATGCTGGTATGAGGGAGGCTACTAGTGGTAACCCTGAAAATATTGAGGAGGTACGAGAAGAGGACACTGCTGGTACTACAGAAAGGAGTATTGATGCTAATAATAAGCAGTCGTCTGCTGATAGTTCTATTGACGGTATTCGGATTGCTGGTATTTATGCCTCTAGGTATACCCATTGATAAATCTCCATTTAATCACCTTTATTCCTTAATTTTGGCCTTAAATCTCTATCTAATACATGTATATATCATTAATTTGGCAAAATAAACACTCTGTAATTTACACAAAATACTATATAAAATACAATATCTTTATTGTATTTAATTTCAAAATTAATGAATAAAGGAAGAAAAGAAAAAAGAAATGAGATACCATAGGTATTGAATGATCCTAAACCATGAGACCCAGTCATCGTGATGACTTGGTTGACAAGGAATAAAGTAGGGGGAGATAGGACAGATGAATTGTACAGAAAAGACATAAAACCCTAATTTTTAATTCATCAACAATTACTTTTGGAACCAATTTTATTTTATTATTTATACACATCAAATAACAAAACCCTCAACATAGATAATGTAGATAAAAAGACAAGAAAAATACAAAATTGAGTTCACATAAAAATAATGTACAATGTGCTCGAGACACACAAAATAAAAAGCTAAAATTAAAACATCACAAACTTGCATCTCCTCCATAATGCATCAACATTGACCAAAATCACTTTTAATTGTATATAATCGTTAATAAGCTATTGAATGAAGGTGGTTTCATCTAATTTGGAGTTATGATGCAAAATTATATTTTGGGCAGCTATTGTGCAATATATTTATATATTTTATTCAATATATTTATTCTTTGTATTTTCAAATTATTTGATATTTATAAAATTGTATATATTATTTAAAACATATATACATAGTTTTATATAAATAAACTATCAAAATAAAATCCAAATAAATCAAATACTTAAATACATAGGTAAAATATACCTACATATACTTGTAATATATATATATATGTACATAATAATTATGTGTATAAATAAAGTCAAAAAATACAATAAAAATACTCAAATTTGTATTTAAATAAATTAAAAATAAATAAACTATATTCACAAAATAATAAAATATATAATACAAAATAAAAGTAAAAATACCAAAAGACATGTATTTATACCTATGTTTTACATGTAAATATTAAATTTAATAAAAATTCTCTAAAAAATAAATAAAAATATGTATAAAATACTACATTAAATTATAATCATTTTTTATGTTTTAATAAACATTTATTTAAATTATTTATTATCTATTGTTGATTTTACAAAGAATTTTGACCACGGAATTTTCTGGTTGGTCCACATGGACCAACCAAAAGCCTCCCCATGTTGACTCGGGTGAAATGACCCCTCTCTCTTCCTTGAGTTGTGGATCTGTCAGACCCTGGTTCTTCTCCATTTTTCCCTCTCGAGGTTATCATGCTCTGCCATGGTGTGTCGTGTGATTGCCAAGTTTGATCCCCTTTTGGTCATCCTTAGCACCTCAAATCCATCCAGGCATCTTCTTCTTGGTGACCACTTGAAGTTAGGTACTTTTGCAACGAGGAGCGTCGATTGGAGGTGGTGATCCACCTATCGGCGTGTAAGCTCCAGTGGCTGGTTCCATCTCCTCGACTTCAGTCGAGTCGAGGCTCTTTCTTCCATTCTTAGGTACAATTTAGTTTCTATTTCAATTTTCGCACTTTAATTTCATCTTTAATTACACCTTTAGGCATAAAATAAAAAAAATCCCCAATTCCTTGGAGCGTGAGCTCCAGGACGATTCATCGTGATCTGATCGTCGATCAACCTTGCTTTCCAAACCACTTCATTCCCCTTCATGTTCTCCGTCAATCTATCCATCTCTCCACCCCAGATCCATCGTGGGTTTGGGAGTCATGGCTCCCTCCGCTGTTGTTCGCTAGAGCCCCATCTCCATTCATATACTTTCATTTTGTGCTTCATTTTTTGGCCGAGCCGATTCTCCTCGAGCCACCCAACATTTTGGTGTAGGTCCCAAGTCCCAAGGATCCATCTGGAGCTGAGAATAAACATGGAACACATCTAGGTCACCTAGAGCTTGAAGGCCCTCCAGATTTGTCCTCGAGCCATCTAAAGCCAATCTGAGTGCACCACTGCATGCGGAGGAGCTCCAACGAGTTGCTGAGTCTACTGGATCAAGAAGAAGCCATAAGAGCAAGGAGGAAAGCTCTATAAAAGTTTGCCGGCCATCAGTTCTTGGCATGTTCTTCGTACCCCCTTCCAGGTTGTCCGATCAAGAACACGACCCCGATCTAATCTAGGTTGTTGGTTCTTTTCGAAGGGGTACCCACAAGGAGCCGTTGGATCCAACATGTAGCGCTTCTACAACTGTTGGATGAAAACATTTAAGTGGTAAATTTTGCAACCAACCCCCCCATATTTTGTTATTTTAAAAGGTTCTATAATATTTTAATGAAGTATAAAAATTTTGTGATAATTTGCATGTATGCCTCGTGACCTTTTTGATATTGCACTTTAGTCTTGTACCAGGTTACCTCACGTGGACCCTACATTAGTGGACATTTTGCAGGTGTACCACTCGGGTCTTGTATTTATCGTTCAGTCCATAAAAATCAATTTACAGTTGAAACATTCTGAATATTTTTCATGTGATCCCTCAGAATATATTTTATTTGTGAATATGCCTTGGTAGACTGATTTATTTTTATTTATGCATTTCTTTTTATTAAAAATAGCTCATGTGCTCTAAATAATTTACAAAATAGGTATAAGTGCATGATTGGTTACTTGTTCATGCCATCTATTTTATTTACCATTTTCATGCATTTATTATTTCTAAAAAAATCAAAAAGAGTGTTTTATTCCTAGTTTGACAAAGAAAATACAAAAAATATAAAACCTTTTCCAAAAACTCCAAAATAATTCCCTATGATTTATTAGTTTATTTTATTACTCCAGACAAAAATCACAAAAAATATCAAAAGAAACTCTAAAATTAGCAAATATCTGCTAACCTTAAAAAATTATAAAATATTTTTTAAAAATCCAATAAAAGTTTCTGACCTAGATTTTTATATATAAATATTACTACATATTAAAACTGATTTTGAGATATTTTGAACCTGTTGGCTATTTTTATTCTCAAATCAATTCAACCTAATTAAAAAGTTCATGTTTTGCCTTATTTTTTATTTTAAAAACACACACAATTGTAAAATCCCTAAAAATTCTAAAAAATAGAAGAATATTTAAAAACTCCAAAAATATTTTATTTTGATTTTTTGACTAAATTTATCTATATTCGTAATTGTATTACCCTATATAGCTTATATATCTTCATATTATTATAATCTTTAGTTTATATTATTAATAACTATTATAAATACCTTGTAAATATTTTTAAATCCTTAAAAAAAGACCATTCTTTCTTGTATTTTATGATTTTTACATATTTATTATATACATTATACATATATCCCCTTTATTTTACTTATTATTACGTATTATATATACACTTATCATACACTAAAAATAAAAAACAAGTAAGAATCAAAAAATAAAAAATTTAAAAATTTAGCTATTAAATAATTAATAAGAATTAGTTAAAACCTAGAAGATATTAGGTATATATTGTGCATACTTATACAGTTATACACCCATATTAGTTATTTATAAATAATATACCTGCTTTGTCCCTTGTTCCCTGTGTTCAACACCTACCTGCTTGTCCACTATATACATACTTGTATGTAGGATTATAATAAATTTTGATTTACACTTTCTCTCGATTGCTTTATATTATTTTGTGGGTTGATTGTTGTTTGATTCATCATCCTTCGTAAGCAGCCACCTCAACGAATAAGGCCTACCTTGTGTGACCAGATGATTCAACAAAGGGCATTGTTGCCTCGGTGCAATGGATAGCGTAGCAGTTTGTTGTACATAGCATGGACATTATTTTTCTCTTATTTTTTGCTTATTTATTTTTGATAACTATTTTACCTGTTCTGACCCATTTATGCTTTGTTTGACTTTCTTGTGAGGGACTACATGGAGATGACTGCTTCTTAGGAGGTGATGCACCCGACCCATGAAAAAAAAAACAGGAGTGAATGAATGACTGACGTACGCTTGAGTGAAAGCTGCTTTATATATCGCGACACATGGGCACGGAGCTCTGATCCGAACGAACTACCGCTATTATATATCAGGGGCTTCGTCTGGACTGGTCTCGACCTACCCTTCCTGTCTTTTCCCTCTGAGCGGCCCTCCTTCTTTCTGCATGGAATGAGGTCTTCTCTGTTCGAGGAGCGAAGAAAGCTGCTCGACAAAAGAGAGAGGAGCGAAGAAAGCCGCTCGACAAAAGAGAGAGGAGCGAAGGAGGTCAGCTATTCTGCTTGTGAGTTGTCAAGGAGAGAGCGGGAGAGAGAAATTGAGAGAAGGAGAAGAGAAACACACTCAGCACTGTTTTGTTTTCTTTTGTGAGAGAGTGTTTTCTTTTTATTCTTGTATAATTAAATGTGAGAATTCGGACTGTACATTACCACACTTTACGAGGTCCATTGCCTGGGTGTCTGTTCCCATGGGGGCCTCATCATGATTTTTCGTGTTTTATCACTTTTATTTTATTTTGTTTCATGTGTTTTGAGCTTTCCACCTTTATTTTTCTTTGATTTATGTGATTGAGCCTCTAGATCTAGGTTTGCTTGACTCAGTAGCTAGGTCCAATGCTAAATAGAAGCATGCACCTATAAAGTACTTCGCTTGGACTTAGTCAAAAATTAATTATTAATTTCTTGAATTCGGAACCATGATCCGTGAGAGACTCCAAACAATGCTTGTAGGACCCGTAGTGGTGGGCACCGAGGAGTCTCCAAGACCGGACACTTAGGATCTATTTTTGTGTGATTATCATTTGGTTCTTCCCTATAATAGAATTCTTGTTTAGGACGTTTTATCGCTATGCCTATTGCTCATATAGTGTAACTATTTCAATTCTGCCTTGCATTCCACATGAAGAGCATTGGGAAGCACTATGAGTCTTCTTACTTTGCATGCATCATTTGATACAAGAGTGAGATTTCTACTCTAGTACCACTTGAATTGTTTTTTTTACTTTTTCCCTCTATTTATAGCACTTAGGATTAAAAAGAACATACAAAAAAACATTAGGGGTTTGCTTTGGAAAATACTCAAAAAATTGAAAATCCTAAAATTAAAACAAGGGAACTGCTAATAAAACTTTGTCCTTAATTAAAAATCATAATGGACGTCCTTGTTTTGGGTTCATAAAGCCGTCATTGCTTTCAGATACTGTTTAGACTGAATGAGGTGTGACCCCCTAAGGATTAGAGACAAAAACATGATATGTGGCATCCTTGATTATCACATGGATTGGCGATGTATTGGCGCTTCTATCGTACATTAGCGAATAGGGCCTTGTAGAAGATGGTGTTCCCGCCTTGTGTGGAGCATCCTACGTGGTCTGAAGTATTGAACATAGGCCACACCTTCATGGGGGTTTCTGTCTCATTATCTTGCAGTCGAGTACCTCGCTTGCGTGGGAAGTATTAGTTTCACCTATTGGCTTCGTTTCTCTATTTTTTTGGCGGAGTAGCTACCCTAGAACGAGATTAAGGACCTCAATGTGCGCATATGACATGTTATAAAGGAGGTGGAAGAAGTACGAGGTACTTTCCCAGCAGTATGCACACTCCTATAGGGATAGCCCTCTTAAGTACTTGTTATAAGATTTGCCTGCAAAACAACCATAAATTGAAAAGATAAAAATAGTCGAACTCTTACGGCTTCACTTGGGTTGAGCTGGTGAATCCACAACTTGTTTGTTGTTTGTTTGATTTTAGATTAAAGTCAACGATCAAGTCCCACACACTTGTGCAAAATTTTGCTTTTCATTTTCTCTTCTTTTATTCTCATTTGACATTTCTCATTGAGTCGTTCTATTATTTTGCTCTCCTTTTATTTCTTTTTCATCTCTGTAATATCCATCCATTATCCATCTTCTCTTTGATCCTCGAGATGGCGACTCATGGATTGCTTGGTTGGGACTCCGCTGAAACCCACATCGATTCCATGCGCTTCCCTTCTCCTAATTCGGGATGATTCCCAAGAACACAGTTCGGACTCCACGAAGCGATCTCCAGACTCTCCATCTTCTCCAATAATCTAGGATCACTCTTGTCCCAAAATATGCCCATTTTGGATGGAAATTGATTTCACTCATATACATCTCCATCCTTAATGATATTCTATGTTGACTTTAACACATATCGATTCTTTTCATACGATGCTTCCATTCAGACTGATCAGGGTATCATTCCATGTGCTGATCAAAGCCCAATCTAGAGCCAGAAATTGTGTCAGATTTATAGAAAGAGATGGCTCCTACTAGAAAGGGGAAGGGACTTGAGCACCCATTACAGCCGCAATCGGGCAAGCAACCGGATCAGAATGCGGTGAATGCCAGCTTCTTCCCACCATTCATACAATACAACATCAGCTCACTGACTGGGCATTGGCCTAGGTCACCTTCCAAGATATGCTGAACGATTTGAGGAGAAGGAGAGACAAATTAGGAGAAGATGAAGACAGAAAAGATGGGCCCCATGGAGGGTGCACATATGAACCGAGATGAGAGTGGACCTAGTCGACTCTCAAGGAGATGTACAACCTCGGAGTTGGACAAATGATCGAATGGATTCAGATCCCACCTGTCCATGTCTATTTCGAGTTGAAGCCTCAACTCTTGGATCTTCTTCCCACCTTCCATGGGAATGCCAACGAAGAACCATATATCAATCTTGAACAATTTGAGTGCTTCTGCGAAGCGACTCACTACCCTAACATACTGTTAGGTGTAGTCAAAATGGAAGCATTCCCATTCATCCTTTAGGATAAGGCACTTCACTAAAGTAATCAACTCGGGAAGATGAACAGGTAGACGTGCCCAAAAGCGGTGCAGCCTGCCTAAGAGAACATCTACCCATCATCGTGATCTGACGAGTAAGGCGGATGAGATCTGGAGAAACTATGATCGGCAACCAAACCCCTTGTTGACCAACGCAACGCGAGCTGAAGACCGTAAAGGCTCAGTCAAATTATCTTGTCAAATTTTATTAGGTGAACAATCAATCTATCAGAGCGCTTACGTGACCTGTTGGGATACCCGATGCTACCCCAACCGACTGGCCCGCACGGAAGAGTCGGTAATAAGTCGGGAATAGCACCGGAGGGCTCTACCTAGTGTGCGGGTCACTCTCTCGCGCAATCAAACCAACCAATGAGGGGGTTGCTCTCCCCAAGACAAATTTTTAAGTCAAGTGTCTTTTAGGGTCAATAGCTTAAACAATCCCAATTTCCAACTTCACTCAAGCCACCTACGAGTCTATTCACGAGTCTTGGGAGAAGTTTACATATTTGCAAGAAAAGTGTCCCCATCATGACATTCCTCAAACGAGCTTGGTCCAACATTTCTTTGGGTGACATACTGAAAACTCGACTCTTGCAAGGATCTAAAATAATATCCTCATGGATTCCCAAGATATCTTGTCGTTGAGGTGACCTCTTACAAAAATCAAAGTATTTCTACAATCAACCCACACAATTTATAGAAAGGCAATGCAAGCAAGTTTGAATAAAAAATTATTATAACCCTACAATGAAATGCGTATAGTGGACAAGTATGGTACGGCTTCGATCACATGGAGAATTGGGGATAACCAAAAAAATTGACAAAAAAAGACAACAAATATTATGGGTTTTTTAGAGGTTTTTAAATTTTTGTGGGTTTTAAATTATTATTTTGTAATTTTTATTTTTATAATTTTTTTAGATATTTATATTTTTAATTTATAAATAGAGATATAACTATCCAAAATTTCCTAAATAAAATATTTTTTTAATATTTTTTCTAATGTTATCTAAATTTTCAAGGAATTTTGCTAATTTATAGGTATTTTCAAATTCAGAAATAGTAAAAAATAATGATTAGATAAAATGGCTGGACTATTTTGGGAGTTAAAAATAGTCAAATAACTCAAAGTCTTCTAAAACTAATTTAATATATAATAAATATAATAGACAAAAATTGGGCATAGAAACATATATTTTTAGATTTTTATAGAATTTTTAATAATTTTTATACGGATTTTAGAGCTTTCAATTTTTTAGTGATACTCTTTTTCTATTTTTATGGACTTTTGGTCTATAGTTGCAAGATAAAATAATAAACAAGATATAACTTTTTTGGAATTTTTCAAAACATTTTTATATTTTTTGTATTTTTCTAAGCTATACTAGATAAAATAGTTCAATTTTTAATAAATAGAAATATAAGATAAAATATCTTAATAAATTTATACATGAAATAATATTATATAAGGTATTTATCCTATTTTTCTACAAATTTTAGGGCATTTGAACTATTTTTTTAACAAAAATAAAATCTAAAAAATGAAAATACAACCCATGAGGGATAGTTTTGTAAATATTTAAAGTTTATGGATTATTCCTGAACACGTCAGAAAAGAATATGATCAAAAATGCAAATTACCCATATATTTTCAACAATATGTACTTGGAGGGGTATTTCTACAATTAGTACAAAGTTCGGGGGGGGGGGGTGAAGCAAAATTTCCAGAAAATATTACACGTATAATCCAAAAATATGGACTGAAATGAAATAAAGAAAATATAGGGGGCAAGGTGCAAAATGTCCAGGCGTCTCACAAGCACATGCATGTGAGGTGGCCGGTATTAGACCTAAGTACGAATAGAGGAAAGTTTTGAGGCTCAGTTGCAATTTTTACAAAAGTACTACAATGCTAAATAAAAGATTCTGGACTAAAAATAAAAAAAGAGCATGGGGGTATCATTGCAAAATTACCCCAAAGGTGTGCTATCGAACAACAGGGCACGGTTCACTTAACCACGTGTTGGCTTCTGAATAATGGATGATGCTTCGACGATCGGTTGCTCTGATCAGATCTCGATTCTCATCTGATCGCTGAAGTGAGGTGTGATCTGACGGTTGAGATTAGAACTAGGAGGCCCTACTTAATCAAACGATTGCTGCTATCTTCGAAGAACAAGGAAGAACCCTCCTTTTTCAAGTTTTAATCTCCCGAATCTTCCTCATCCGGTTGTCTCTATCGATGCTCTGATACTCTTCACGATCCGGGGAGGCTTCCAGCTACTGGATATCTCAAAAAAGTCAGGGACTCGTCGGAGGAGCCTTGGAGCTTCAACGCCAAATGGGGGCTCTTTTCTACCGATGATGCTCCTTAGAAGGAGTTCTTTTAGCTCGATTCCCGCAGGGTTAGCACAAGAACACAAAAACAAAGCGTCTATCTACGCGATCGGGTCAGTAGGAGTAAAGATGGGGTGTGGCAGTGCTCTCTGGCGTAGAGCAGAGAAGGGAGAGCGATTCTCCATATCAAAGCATGATATGTGTGAGGGATGATGCCTGGGATGAAAGGGAAGTGAAGAGAAAGGTGAGAGAATGTTGGCAAGGTCTGAACAGATGCAAGCACGACAGAACGAAGGGCCAAAGCTTGATCTCAAGTGGGCAATATTATTGGGATTTCTCACTATTCAGAGCAGAATCAAAAGGAATGAAAGCGGATCTAAGTTACTAGGTACACTAGGAATTGAAAAATGTAAAGAAAAGAGAAGTTATCGGCCTACAGTGGCTGGTTGGAAGTCTCGCGATGGAGGATCTCCGGTGATACCTGAATTGACCTCAGATCGACACCAAAACTAACCCTTAAAGCTTGGAGGAAATTCTTACTGTTACCAAGAGGTTTAATCGACACTAGGGTTAGGGTTTACTTGGTGGAAGAGGGATCAAAAATTGAAAGTGGGGTGCGGGGATACTTTATACTCGATGACCTTTTTCCGAAGATTGTGCTCGAATTGATGCTTCTCAGATCGAGAAATAAATCCTACGTGAAAGAACAATGATTGAGACCCTAAAAAATGCAAGGGTCAATGGGAAATAATCAAGGATGATGGGATCACAATGTTTGACAACTGCAGAACCCAGGTAAATGAGGAGTTGACTCAAGTCAACCCTTACTTGAATTTGATTAGGCCACCTCGGGCTCTAAAAGACAAAATAAAAAGGGAAAATAGAAGATAATTCAAAATGAAATAATAAACGAATTAATTAAGAAAAACATAAAACATAAAAATTGTTTATTATTTTATATACTATTTTAAGATGATTTTAATTGTTCTTGAGTTAGTTTATTGTATGTTACTATTTACATGTAAAATTATACGTATATTTACCTGTATAATGTGTATTTTTTTGTATTTCAGATTTTATTATTTTATTACATATTTTATATATTTAAAACTTATTTAAATATACATAAATATATTTTTTGCATTTTTATGAAGTTATTTGTATGCTTACATAAATATGTTTATTTATTACAAAGGTATATTATATGGTATTCATATAAGTATTTTAGATGTAATATTTATTTTTATTTTATTTTAATGGTTTAGTTCATTTTAATTAAGTACATATACTATAAATAATATTTACAAAATTATATAAAAAATAAAATATTAAAGAATTAAAGAATAAATAAAATGATTATTTTATTCAAGTATATTGTACAATAGGGTTCCAAAACATAACTTTTGCATCTTACTCCAAATTAAATGAAACCACCTTCATTAAATATCTAATAAAATGTTATATAAATTAAAGGTAATTTTGCTAAATTTTGAGTTCATATGGAGGAGATATAGGTCTGGGAATTTGGATTTTGGATTTTTTTGATTGTAGAATGTTTAAGTTGTATTATTTTTGTGTAAATAAATTTTATATATTTCTATGTATTTTAGTTGCAAATTTTATGTACAAATTTTATTGATTTGAGGTAAAAATTATAATGAATATAATAGGTCCCAAACTTAAATTATGGAAGAATAAAAATTAGGGTTTTATTGTGTTTTTGGCCCTTATCCCCCTACTTTATTCCTTGTCAACCCAATCATCATGATGCTTAGGTATGGGGATTTAGGGTCATTCAATACCTTTGGTATTTCCTTTCATTTTCTTTATTCTTTTATTTTGGCTTTAAATAGATTATTTTATATATTATTTACATAATAAATAATATATATTATTTCATGCAAAATAATGCTATTTACATGCCTTTGGCTTGGGTTTAAAGGCCAAAATGAAAGAACAAAGGTGATGAAATGGAGATTCATCACCCCTCTGTACTTGCATTTGCTAGTCACTAGCAAACACATATGCCTATAAGTGCAGAAAAGAAAATAAAGAAAGAAAAATAAAGAACTTGGATTAATTTCAACTTTCAAACTTGTCTTCATGAAATCAATGTTTGGAGCTCAATTAGACCTTCATGACTATCTCTCTTTTGAAGCATTATTGAAACCCATATATTTCTGTCTTTAGACCTCTTCGCTACTTAATCAGAATGGGGTACAATGGCCGCAAAAGTGTGACTTCTGATGTTTCCGTTGGCTTGTGTCTCATGACAGCAAATCCAACCCTCTACCACTTCAATTGAGGTGAGCAAAGTATAAGGTGCAGGTGTGAAACTTAGGTAACTATTGACAAGAGTCATGCGTGTGTCTCGAAATATCCTACGTAGGCAGTCAAGATGACATTGAACCAAGTCTCGTGGTCTCAAAGAATTAAGTCTAGCAGGCCTGAAGCGTCTCAATTCCAGTTCCTATAAGATTCCTGTGATTAAGTGGATTAAGGTCCAACCAAGCTCCAATCTTTGGATTTTACTTAGACTAGTTCAATTATTAATATCTATCCGAAAAATGCAAATGATATGCACAATGCAAGGAAAATTTTTATGTGATGCAATTTTCTAATTTTGAACTTTTTATGATTTTTTGAAAAGTTTTGCAAATTTTTATGCAGGTTTTTGAAAAGATTTTGCAAATGTTTTTGGAGTTTTGAATTTTGCAATTTTTTAATGATTTTTCAAAAATAAAGGATTTTTAGCAAATAAATATGTGCAAATATTTACACAGGAGTACCTTTGTTATTTATAAGAGTTTGGGTTTTAGGAACTTACATGATTGTATATACAAGGTTTACAAAGGATCTTTATTTGCTTAAATTATGTTCATAGTTATCAAAATAATTTGAAAAGATTTGCACAAACATTTGAAAACTTTATTTTGCAAAATAATTTGACAAATAAGTTTTAATATTTACAAAATTGTTGTTGGAGGAATCTTAGTTTTTTGGATCTAAGCTTGAAAATGACCCAAGATAGATCCGAATGGGAGCAAAGAATCCATGTATCCGACCCTACTTAAGGTGGCAAAATAGCATTGTTGTTGTTGTAAAAATTTATAAAATTTAAAAATCATTTTGCAAAGATTTTTCAAACAGTATGTATAGATTTTTCAAAATATTTTTGCAATAATTTTTCAAATCATTTGCAAATAGATTTTCAAAACATTTTATTCACACAAAAGAAACATTTTCCAAATACTTTCAAAAGATTTTTCAAAAAGATGTTACAACTATTTTTCAAACATTTTGCAAAATATTTTGAACTTGATTTATTAATCTATGTATACAAGGAATTTTAATGAATTTTATACAAGCATGTTCTTTATAAATTTTAGCCATACTTATTGAAAATACAAAAGTATGAGTTATAGCTAAAGTATATATGACGTATATACGACCCCCAATAATTAACTTGAGCTATGTACTCATAGATCAGAGAGAAAAAGAGAAGATATAACTCGTACGGAGTATAGCAGAGCATATACTACAATGACTAAAGAACGAACGAATGAGAAGTTGAGCATCCCCCTATACTTCAGATAAAATAATCCTAAGTATAGCAGACTGTACACAAGGCATGGAGGGTCAAGGGTGGGATTATACAAAATCATCGGCTCGACATGTCACCCCCTATACTTTGGGTAATATATCCCTAAGTACAGATAAAATATCAAGAATTGAGGGGACAAGTGAGGGATCAAAGAATGAATGACTCATGATCATTACCCCCTATACATTGGACAAAATATGTTATAAGTATAATAGTGATGAACAAGGTAAAAGTTTTTCGGAAGAAATAGAAAAATGAAAACGAAAAGAAGAAAAGAAGAAAACAATATCCTTTTGTGAATTTTCAGATTTTAGTGTATGATCCTTCTGTCACTAAGAAACCATCTCGAAATATAACTTCGATTGAATCAACAACGGACAGGAATATGTCATTCTCGAGATAAAGCTTCGGCAATTGTCCGTTAGCTACAAAAGGTTGTGCATCAGGCGACAATTCAGATATGAGTATACTTCCATTGTCACACATATTTTTCACGATAAATGGTCCTGTCCACTCGCTCTTTACCTTGCCCGAGAAAATTGTCAAGTTATCATCAAATAACCACACCTTATGTCCATGTTTAAAAGTCTTTCTTCGGATGTGTTTGTCGTGCCATTTCTTGCATTTCTCTTTTTACATCAGGCTATTATTGTATGTGTAGTCTCAAAATTCAAGCAATCGATTCAAATCAACTTTTTTGTTCTTTTCTCCTCGCTCGGAATCAAGGTTGCACAAGTTCAATGCCCACAAGGATTTGTGAATTAATTCCATAGACATGTGGCAAGGCTTGCCATTGACAAGGTCGTAGGGAGACATGTTGAGTGGAGACTTGCATGCTGTACGATAAGACCAAAGAACTAAATCTAGTAATTGAGACCATTTCTTGTGATCTGAACGTACAAGTTTCCACAGTATTGTCTTGATCTCCCTGTTGGAGCATTCTACCAAGCCATTTGATTGTAGTTGGTACATTGTAGCAACTTGACATTCAATGTCGTATTCTTTGATCAACTCCTTGCCCTCCTTGTTGATAAAATGTCTCTCCTTGTTAGAAATGAGAATGTTGGGTATTCTGAATCATGAAATAATGTTATCTTTCAAGAATCGACATACTGTGCGGTTGTCTGCAATTCGGGCAGGGATCACTTCCACCTATCTACTGACATTATCGACATCAAGTAGGATGTACTCAAAACCCTACTTGTCAGGGAATGGCCCTATAATTTCAATGCCCTAGGAGTCGAAGATGTCAGATATCAGAATGCACTTCATAGGCATTGTATCATGTATGCTAATGTTCCCGGCCATTCTCTGACAGTCAGTACACTTCTTGACATAATCTTCTACATCCTCAATAAAAGTTGGCTAGCACATGCCATATTGAAGCACTTTGCCTTTCTCTTTCTAGAACAGTGTCCATCGACTTCAAGCTTGTGACAGTGATCTAGGACACCCATAATCTCTTCCTGAGGTATACACCTCGTCCAGATGCAGTTTGCACCCTTCCAGCATAGTTATGGTTCTTCCCACTAGTAAAAATGAATGTCTGATAAGAATTTGTCATGTTTGATCTTCAACCAGTCTAGTGGAGTCTTCCTGGAGAAGAGATATTCACAATGTTTGCATATCGGGGGAGAGGGTATATATACAAGACTACCTCCTCTGAAAAGGTTTTTGTTATATGAATTGAATTTTGCTCAAGAGGCTCTGCATTAACGACCCTGAAAAGATGACATGCTGATGAATCTGCATTTCATCATCTTTATTCATTTATTTTACCTTAAATCCCTTATAAAACACATGTATATAATACTAACTCCATATTCTTACTAACTTGCATATGCAAGTAAATATTGTACATATATTGTTATTTTAACAAAAAATAAATGAATAAAGAAATAAAGGAAAAATAAAGAAAAAAAGAGATTGTATATATCTAATAGATACCAGCTGACCCGAACCCCGAGAGAAGAACAAGACTTGATCTGATCGACTAGGAATAAAGTAGGGGGAGATAAGGTCCTTAATCAGAAAATCCAAAAAAATGTTTTGTAAATACTTCTCATTTATCCTGTGTATATTTGTATGAAACTTACACTATTTTATTTTTACATAAATTGATCTCAAGTTAATAATTTTAAAAACAAAAGTTGTAAATAAAAATATTTTCTAAATAATAAAAACAATTGCAAAATAAAATCAGGTACACATCCAGAAAAAGCCATAAACCAATAAATTGAAAGACCAATTCCTGCTCGATATGAATTCAAATTGAATCAAGCTCACTTCCACCATATTCCAAATTTAATTATCTTTAAAATGGTTGTAGTTTCATAATTTTTGGAGTTACGGTTTGAAAGATGTTTTTCTAGGGTGGTTTGTGAATTTTTACCATTTATTGTATATATCTATTATTTTTTTATATATTGTATTTGTAAATATTTAATAATTACTTAAAAAAGTAATAATTAAATAAATAAAAATTTTAAAATAAAAAACTAATTTCCTTATTTAACTATGTATATAGTATATATATAATCAATTCCCATAAATAACCACACCAAAAATTAAATAAATACGATTTACTATTTAATTTAATAATGTGACGAAAATAAAACAAATATTTTTATGTAAATAAGTTTACCTTCCTTTCTTATCTTTATCTCCATTAGAATTTTCCTTTTCTTTATCTCCATTCAATTCTTAAAATTCAAATTCAATTATTTTTCTATTTAATTGGCTCCTCCTTTCCCATTCTCATTCGATCAATCTTTGGTGAGAAGAGCCTATTCTCCAAGAGTCGTCTTGTTGTAGAGAGGTGCCTAGCCTCCGAGCCATATGGTGACAGCGAGTCGGCCTTCGTCGAGGCCATCATGACATTTTCCACTTCCACGGTGAGATCCATTCTTTCTTGTTTTTAATCTAGGTTGACCTTAGTTTAATTTTCACATTCTTATTTTTGTTGTCATTTTTTTCTAGATCTCAGCTAATCATTTTTAATCAACCATCACGATTCGATCTGCCATCGATTTCGATCTCATAATCATTTTCTCGATCTCTCCACGTTCACATTCTACCTTATGCAAACACTCAACTCCAGTCATGCACGGTGATCAAAGACTGAGATCTATCTTCCATTTCATAGGGTCCAAATCCACTCACATTTTCTGCATTTGATTTTAGACCGATCTGTCGTGCTCAAGTTGGATATCATTTTTTATTATTTGCTGGAATAATAAAATAATTAAAAGAATACAATTGCTTTCATTTGCTTCTTAAAAAAATAAAAAATAAAAAAAATCTATTTTTTACAATAAAAATTTTAAAAAATTCTACAGTTTCTGTTTAAAAAAATTATAAAAAGGTAAAAAAATACAAAAAATCTGCAGTTCAGTTTCTGTTTCAAAAATAAATAAAATAAAAAAGGGAGGAGCCGACTGCGTCCTCTAGCAACACCGCCCAACCAGGCCTGTCATCCGCTGGTGGCCCAACTTCCGTCGCATCGACGCTCAACCGCCGTCATCCCACAGAGCTCTCTAGTAGTCTGCAGTCACCTGCGGCTCACCTCGAAGCGCCCACTACCGTCCTCCCTAAAAGACGCAACCACCTCTAAAAGCTCCGTCGATCCTCCACAGAATCGCAGCACTGCCTCAGCGCGAGGCTCTCCACCGATCGCGGATGCCTTCACTGAGGATCCCCCTCCTGTCGCGACATCCGCTTACCACAACACCGCCTTAGCGCGAGGCTCTCCGCCGACCGCGAGTGCCTTCACCGAGGATCCCCTCCTCCTACTACGACGTCCTCCTACGAGCAGCAACTGTCCTCCACCATCCACAAACCTCATCTGCCCACCGACGTACACAGCGTGACCTTGAAGACCTGAAGCGTCGCCACCGCCGTCGTTCTTGAGCGAGAGGAAGGAAGGGATGGCACCCCCTTTTCCTCCTTTGGCTTGTGAAAAGAATGAAGAACGAAGAAGACCCAGCGTGCCCTAAAAAATATTTTTTTGGGAAAATTTCATGCAGACCCTCGGGCATTTCTAAAAATTGTAAAGAAGCCCTACTGTCTAGACAATCACGTGTTTCGCACACCATTACTTGGTAATTTGTGATTCCACCCCGCCATTTATTTATTGCTATATTTTAATGCAAAAACTTTGAAAACTTTACAAATCAGCCCCTGTTATCAAAACTATTTATTGGCTTGTCTTTTATATTGAAATAAATGTTTTGATTACTTTGAAAATTCTACAAAAATTTGTATGGACTCCTGTTGTGTGTCTTTAAATAGTTTAAATTTTTCATTACAGTTTATTATCGTTTGAATTATTAAAAAATAAAAAACAACATCATTTTCCCTGCCTGAAATTCAAAAATTCATAAAAATTGAATATTACATCAAAAATTCAAAAAAAAAGATTAATTTTCTTTTGGTGTGTTTAAATTTGTATGTAAATTTCATGCATTAGTTATTTATAAAACTCAAAAAAATTGTAAAGTACTAAAAATCTTAAAAAATTATATAAAATTGTAGAAAATCCAAAAAAATGAGATTTTAGTTCCTGTTTGTAGATAATTTCCTGAAGTTTTTTACTCTAATTTTTTTTATAATTTTTACATTTATTTCATATTTTTAAATTGCAAAATAATCTGGGTTGCTCACTATTTGGATAGAAACAATGGTGGAAGTGGGAATGGGGGAGAAGACCCTAACATAGAACCTGTGGCTAAGTAACGATCTGAGAATTACGCGTGTTAAAAAGATGTAAATGTGATCGTGCGTAAAAATTAATGTTTTGATTTTGTCGTTCTTTGTAGGCGATAATTGGAATCGGTCAAGAAAATAACCATAGAATAATTTAATAAAATTTTAATCACGTGGTTTTATGTTTATTTTACTTGGGCAAGTCCCAAGGTCGAATACACGGAGGAAAGGAAAAACCTAGAATTATGTCTATCGAAATTCGTGTGCAGTTTTTGAGGCAATTTTTTTTGTAATTTTTAATGCAATAAAGAATGCAAAATGCAATTTTGGCCTATTTTAGGGACTAAAATGTAAAAGTCGATCAAATGATGTCCGAAAAATACGAAACTTGGCCAAGATGTAAATTATGAATGAAATGAATGCACTGTCATATTTTTGGAATTTTTGGATGCAATATAAATTTTCTATGAATTTCAATATTTAATTATAATAAATATTAAACCTATTATTTTCAAGGGATAAAATTATCTAAGATCAATTACTAGGTAATGGACCTCAGAAAAATCCTAAACCTTAAAATACTAGTTTTAATACCTATTAAAAATCAAACACTGAAATATACAAAATGATTTTTATAGAACAAACTATGGATGTAAATGCAATTCTTTTTGGGCATAATGTCAAACACAATTAATTCTACAATATGTGATTTTTCGGGAATTTTTAGAGTAACGGTTAATCAAATATAAATTTAAGAGCACAGTCTGGGCAAAATATACAAATTTCCACAAAACAATTATTCATTAATTAACCAATGATCACAAAAATATCCACGATATGTCAGACTGTAGAGAATTAAATAAGGAACACAGTGGTATTTCTTGGATAATAAAATAATGTCATGTAGAGGTCTAAACTCAATGGGGAACACATGGGTATTTATACAATTAAATAAAATAATTATTAAAATGCAATGCAGATGGGACCTCGATATAATTACCATAAAAATAGAGTGGTTGCGCACGTGCCCTCTGGTCCTTGGACTGGATAGGGATATAGAAATCCTCCGAGGGGCGATTTGAAATATCCCAGAGGACACGTGCAAGGCACGTGACCCCGGGGTAACTCATGCTGACGTCCCCCCACGCACGTGCCTCACATGTGCGGGGGGTCTCGGGATAGGAGCCCGGTCTCCCGGCGGTCATCGAGAGGCAGTCGATGGTTCAGGCGAAGGGGCTGGCGGGGCTGAGCTCCTGGTGGCGTGTGAAGGGGCCCAGCCAAGGGAGGCGGAGGAGGTGGCCGGCCGTTGGAGTTCGCCGGCAGCCGAAGCTTCAAGGCGGAGGCGGACCGATGACTGTAGAAGGGCGGAGTGGCTTGGAGCATTGACTGGCGGAGAGGCGAGTGTCTAGTGCTACGGAAGGGCCCAGTCAAGGATGGCGGAGGAGGCCTGGCCAAGGTGGTGGCCATGCAGCGGAGCATCGTGGCTGTGAAGATGACGCAGTCATTGAAGAAGATGAAGTCGATGGACGTTGTCGGTGGTCGGAGTCGTAGTCGAGGTCGGAGTTGTTGTGCATCTTTGGCTCGACAGCTAGGAGCGGCCGGAGCTGTAGCAGGTCATCAGGGATGGAGCACCGCATCTACAACGGCGTTGATGGGCGCCGGATCTCGTCGGAGGGGGATCTTCGAGGTGCTGTCACCACCAAGAGGGGGGATATGAGGTGCAGCCGACGGATGGTTGAACGTGGCGGCGGTGGCATGCTTAAATAGGGATGGTGAGGCTGCCGGAGATGGAAGGGGGGGAGTCGCGTGATTCTTTGGGGTTTTGACGAGGTTTGGTAGGCGGCGCTAGATCGGAGATTGAGTGGGGATTTGATGAGGGATTCGTCGGGGTTCAATTGGGACGAAGATCCGAATGAGATTTGGGATTTGGAGTGACCGGTGATGGGCGAGATTGGCGGCGAAGTCGCGGGGGGTTCGCGGGGCAGTGCTCGCCTGATTGGGAAGGAAGGGGGAGCCTGATGAAGATGACGACCCCTGGACGTCCGATCGGCCGAGATCGGGCGGCCAGATGGGTGCCACATGGTGATGAAGGTGGGAAAGGGCACAGCACGTGCTTGGCGCGTGCCTGGGCGGTACGTGCCTTGCATATATGGGGCCTTTATTAATTTTTTAATAAAAATGATATAATAAAAAAGCGAAAAATGGATTACACGTGGCGGCTCCAGGAGCTGCCATATGTCAGCACCACAAAATCAAAGATGTAATCTTTTGTAAAATCAAAAATAAATAGCAAATGAACTCGGATCGAAAAAGTTTCTTCATGAAAATTGCTCATCTCGATGAGATCTACAACTTTCATGAAGACAGAAAACCAAACTCGATCAAATACACAAAGTGCATTTTTGGGGGTATCCCATGTATATAGAATACCTTGATTTTTGGGTTTTATAATTTTTATGTCATTTTTAAACCAGATAAAAATCCGGAAAAAATATGATAAAAATAAAAAAATAATTACACCTTAATCAATTTTTTTGGATTTTTATTGATTATGAAAATGAAGTAATAAAATAAAATATGAAAAAGATGAATTTTGTACAGTCGTTTAGTGAAGACTCGGACTTAATTTGTTTCTTTGATTTCAAGCTGAATTTGGATTTGGATTTTTACGTATTTTAATAAAACTTTCATCAAAGAAGACAAACAAAAAATAAATAAACTAAAATAGGTTAATTATGTACATAAATCAACGGGTCAAAAACCGCTAAAATACAAAATGTACAAAAGAGGCCCAAAACCCAACTTTCACATATGAGCTCCGATTCACTTGAACTTGGTCTTGTTCTGAAGGTAATTGAATTTATATTAGTTCAAAAGTGAGTAGGATCAAAACGAACACTGGATGGGGAAGATATGGGTTTTTTAGTTCGGAAATCCTGATACTAGGGTTTGGGTTTTTGGTCCACTTATTTGGGTTAGTTATTTTTTTTGTATTTTTTATTTATTCTTATGAGTGATATTTACACAGTGGAGTAGTTTTGGCTTATTCAGAGTTAGCATGAATGAGTTAAAATCCAGGAAGTTAGGCTATTTACAGGTCATTTTTGGCTTCTTATTTTGTGCAGAAATTAGTGCTAAAATGCAATTCTTTTGAAAAAATGCATGAATGCTAATTATGCAGAATAGATGCAGAAATGCTATTGATTTTGAGGGATTTGAGCTTAATTAATGAGATTTAGAGTGATGAATCCGAGATTCATCATCCCCCGATACTTAAACCATGCTCGTCCCTGAGCATCAAAAAGAAATGCCATGAGGTGAAATGAGATTGGTTTCCATACCCAGACCATGAGCTGAAGGTGAGAATGAAACTAGACTCGACCTTTGGATTATTAGTGTGGAGGAACTTCTGTGAGACTTAGAAATTTAAAAACAACAGCGTTCAAGTTCTACACATCATTGTCACAGTTTCGGCTCAGAAGTCATCTTAGATCAATCCTCTTCCCAAAGCATACCCTATGAACATTGAACAATTGAATCATGTGTGTGAAAGGTTTTAGATCTTCTCATCCAGAATGCCGGACTACCATGTTCCTCTCCTCTCCAGTACTCATCTTCGGGGAGTCAGGTATTTCCTTCTAAGGTATGTCGCGTTGTGTTCACAATCGAATTGGGGGGAGAAGATAGAAGAAGGGGAAAAGAAATGGAGGGTGGCCAGTGTAGTCACCTCTCCTTGTGAAGATGGCCAGTGTAACTGAGTCTTCACCAAGATCTGTAGGTTTTCTTGAAGCTTGGACCTTTTTGGTCAGATATTTATTTGGTATTTGCTTCTTTGTATTTGGAATTTTTGGTGGTTCTGCTTGGATCTTGTTGTGCCCCTACGGATATAAAATCTTTTTATTTCCGTACATTTTTTTGGGTCTTAGAAAAAATTGTGCCCAGTCGTCCATCCCTTTTCCAAAGCTTTATTTGAACCCGTACTCCGGTCTTTAGATTTCCAAGCTACCAAAAAGAAACTCACACAGTCTTCCAACATCCTGTTTGAGTTGAGCTAAGTGCATAGTGCGAGAGTACAAATTAATTCCCTATTCCAGAGTTGTACCCATAATGAAGAGACCAGGTTAGACACTAAGAGTCAAAAGCTGCACATTGTCATGTGGAACTTAAAGAATTAAGTCAAAGACCTGAAGCTCTTAAAATCCTATTTCTCGTTGAAGTTCCTCTGAAAATTATGTGGAGTAAGGTCAAGTCCAGACCACTCTCGGTTTCTGCTCACAATCGGTTCAGAACAGAAAGACTTTTCACATATGCAAATGAATAAAGTGCTAGATGTAGTGTAGGTGTGTGAAATGCAGACACATTTTTGTGATTTTTTTTGAATTTTTTATGCCAGGGATTTTTGGGGTTTTTTTGCAAAAATGAATAAGAAGCCATTTTTTTCAAACAGTTAGTGTTAGTAGCAAAACTCTTTTTCTTTTCTTTTCTTTTTTTGTTTCATTTTTTTCAAATTAATTACCCACCCCGTTAATACATATAGGCTTACGTGAAAGTACGAGATATGGCTAAAATATATACACAATATATATGTAGATCCCCCTATACTTAGCGATTGTTGTGTCCTCAAAGCACAAGAAGCGCAAAGAAGACATAGCTTAGGCTAAGCGTAAGAGAGTGAAAAAGGAAAAGAAAAAGAACAAGATTTACAGAGCCGTCCCCCTATACTTAGACTTTGAACAGACTAAGTATAGAAGAAGAGCGGGAAAAATGAAGTGATCGGGGTATGTGAATGAGGAGAGTATAAACAGATGGGCATCGGTTCCCCCTATAATTAGGCTTTGGTCAGCCTAAGTATAGAAGAAGGGTGGAAGTGAGGCTATCGGAAGAAGGAGTGTGATGGGGAAAATGGAATATACAAATGGCATCGATCCCCCCTATACTTTGGCCTTGGCCTAAGTAGAGGAAGAAGTTGTATAAGGAGAACGACGTGGTCGGGAGGGAAGGTGGATAGCCAATGATTAAGGCGGTTTTCGGATGATCTTTTTGTGAGCCTGTGATGGGAGATCGGTATAACGAGATGGAGATGAAGCATATGATTCCCAACTATTATCAGTGTCATCCTCAGAAAAATCATGATGGATAGTAGATGAAACATTTGAGTCAGAGTCAGCTCATAAGAAATAATTCCAGTGTACTTGAAGAGGGTAGGAGCATCAGATTTGGATGAATAGTGGTTAGGAACGGGAGTTGTCCAATGAGAATCGAATTTTGGATCCTTATGAAGATATGACTTTAGAGCTACCGAACAGACTTCACTCACGTGGATTACCTTTTCTGGACTTGATGAGGTATCATCAGCTGATTCCTCTTCCGAAAGGTCAAAGGTGACTCTCTTTTTCTTGTTTTGTGAAGGTGCTGGTTCACTTGAGTATCCAGATGAGTAGCCATTGGAACTCTTCTCCTTAGTCGGTGTGCGGCCTGTGTGTTTGTTCTTAGTCTCCTGAATGTTGGTGCACTCTCGATTTGGGATGATTTGGTCAAGATATTCAGAGAAGGTTACTCCTGGGTGCGACCATGCATATGTCTCAGGATCGTAGAAGAAGGATTTGTCTATTTTGAGATCCACGGGAATTTAAATGCTGGGAAGAGTCTCTGCATGTTCATTCTCAGTTGATTTGACATTAGAGCATTCCTGTGTCAAGTTGATGTGATCCATGTAATCAGAATAGGTTGACCCAGGGTGTGCCCATGCATAAGTCTCCGGATCATATGATTCAAATACTCGATTCTCCATGGTGAGAGCAGCTAGGAATGGATCGGGGGGGGGGGTATTCTTTAAACTAATAGTCTCATCAACAACCTCTATTTCAGGTGTAGCAGTGGGGTAGGGCTCTTCTACTGCTTCATGGTTACGGTTGTCGGGGACATCATGGGTCACCTCAGAAAATCGTGGTTCCTCAAAGACTGTGTCGGATTGAAGTGCTTCCAATGCTGTGAAATTGATTTCCCGAGTCTCACAATCAATAATTACCTTAGTCAATGCTAAGAATGGCTTTCCGAGAATAATTGGAGACTGGGTGAATTCTCCTTGATGCTCAATATCAATGATCGTGAATTCTACTTTGAGCGGAGCACCTTGGAAAGTCATGATGACAGAAATGATTCCTCTCGAGTACTTTATTGATTGGTCAGCCAATTTAACAATCACTTGTATCTTCCTAATTGGTCCGAGTTTGAGTTCGTGAAATACAGAAGTCGGGAGGATATTGATCGGTGAATCGTCATCAATCCGAGCATGGGTGAAAATTGTGTCTTTGATTATGCAGTCAAATTTGGGCAACCGCTTCACTATGCGGCTCTTGGTTTTTCTCCTCAACACCAAGGAGGAGGCCATTGACAATATATGTCTTTCAGTCTTTGTCCTTATTCTGCTCGACTTTTTCATAATTAATTTATCTATTACAAATCCTTTAAGGTCGGGGAAGTGTTCAATGGCCTGTAGAAAGGAAGTTCAAAAAATCAGTTTCTTTTCCAGTGCTTCCCGTACAGCATGATCCAAATTCTTAAGATCCTCTTCAGTTTCAATTTTTATGTATTTTTCGAGATTTTCAATTTTTTTGTGATCTTCGAATATATTTTTTTGTATTTTCCATGTGGTGTGGTGATGTGGTGTATTCCTCAGATGAGCAGGGACTTTGATGTTTAGAGTAAGAGTCAGAGGCATAGTCATTTCTAAGGGAATAATATGCAGAAGTGTCGTTGTCCGAATCATCCCTAGATTCCTGAAGATCCTCAAAATTTTCAATCTTAGATCCAACCATTTCCTCATTCATTTTTATGTCCGAGCTACCAGAGATTGAAATTAATCGATCGGTAAATTCTCGAAATCTATCCTTTATTAAATCAAATTTCTTATTCATTCTCAAAATATCCTCCCAAATCTTTTCATAACCAATCGTGGGAGAAGTCAGGGTGTGTTTTTGTATTTGAGATTCAATAATTTCCTCTTCCATTTTCCTATATGTGCTAGGAGAGGAGTCTCTTGAAATATCCAATATATTATCATTATCTTCTGAAAATATCTCCTCAATAATTATGGAAGGCGGCTACTCATATGGTCCAGGTATGCGAGAGGTTGCAAGTTCGATTCTTTGATCATGAGTGGTCGGACCTTGATATTGTGGAGTCAGCATACATGGTTGATGTGTTTCTATGTGGTCAGTCCAATCCTCTATATGAGTATCATGTCTGAAGAGGGGATTGTCATGGTCAATCCAAGATGATGGTTGTTTGTTTATGTTCAATGGCGGATAAGACGGGAGATGTGAAGAAGTGTTCAATTCGATCATGTGGTTATCATCTCCCATGAATGATGGATTGACATTTACCGAATATGAAGGATGAATTGTATGATCGGAGTAGAGTGGATTGATGTATGAAGAATTGGAGACCTCAGTCGGTTGTTGGTTTTTCTGGTCCGAATACAAAGGGTTGTCATTCATGAAGCAGATCGGATTTGTAGAGAGAGCTGGTGGTTGAGAGTCTCTTGTGGGAGTTGGAGGAGGTTTTTTCGGTCTAACCAATACGAATTCATTTTCATAATATAACATTGATGGATTCTCAGATAATTGTTCGGCCATTTTTGAAAGAGATGAAAGGAATGAGGGGCTGGGTCTGCAAGAGTTTTTGGACAAGAGTTCCATGATGAGGTTTAAATCAAGAGAGGAGAGAGATGATTGCACAGGATAGTCAAAAGAGATTTTATCAAATGTGCGGCTATTGATCTTTGAAATTAGTTCATGCACATCAATGCAAACACAAATCAATCCCCGAGTTCACCAACTCACACAATGAAGACATAAGAGTTCGGTAATTTTCTTTTCAATGATAAATCAATCTTGGCAAAAATTTAGCGAGCTGTTAGGTGCCGAAATTTTCGTAATGAGTGGCCTGAATTCTTACGAGTAGTTGCACCTACTTTCAGCTAGTATGGGAGTAAGTACGGACCGTAGAACGACTACCTGTTACTTGAGGATGGAGCCATACGTAGGGTCCTCTAAACCACCCACTCTGCTAAGGAAATCCGGACCGTTTACCGGCTACCCTTAGATCCTCACTGAGAAGTAGCTAATCGTTTTTAGCAGAATCAGTAGTTAATATGAAAATTCGGATTTGGGCTCTAGCATTAAGTGTCGTCTCTCGCTCACTCAGAAAAAATAAAATAATCCAAGGTCGGGGTTGCTCTCCCGCAGAAATTCTTGATTTTATGGGTTAATTTAAAATCAGCTATATTTAGCAGTCCTAATTTTAATTAGGTGATCACTAAAAAATTAAGTGAGCAGAAATACACGTCTAGCGTTCAGTCCCAATTTCCTATAGAATTATGTGATAAAAAAAGAGGGAGAAATTAGGGAAAAGCCGATGCACGCGGAAAACTATGATGTATGCTCAGTTAGAAGACTTATAGTGAATCCTTGCAATCTCCATGTGGGATGCTAGACAGAAATTGAAAATTTATTCTAAATGAATGCAAGCTGATGAAAAACCGCCCCTAACATAAAGTTCTATTCGCGGGAAAGAATTGAGTTGAATTTGGCTAAGTTGAACGAGCTATGTACGGCTTGATTAATGTGAAGAGTGTCCTAATTCCTACGAGAACAATCAAAAATTAAAATGCTTTGAGAATCGTATGTGCATGTCTATCCTACACGACACACCACAGAAAGAGTTCAAGGTCTTTTTACACGCGCAAACGTCCAAACGGGCACTGCTATAAATGAGCAATTAATTACAGAAATTAAAATCATATACTCTACGCTCTCTCACGAGTCGACTCGATCTTAAATTAATTACGGTTTTTCGGAAGTCGGTGAAGATGCTTCGGTTCCTGAAAAACCGCACCACATATGCCGGGTACCTCGCAAGAAAAATAAGAGAGAATTGTGTAAGAGAGTGACTCAAAAATAAATCAAAAATAAAATAAGAGAAATAAATGCTGAAAATAAAATAAAATAAATGCAGAAAAAAGGAATTTACAGTGAGAAATTCGGGGGTCAGACTACCCGAATGCGGAAAACCGAACGAAAATTTTAAAAACACAAAACTAAGTCGTTTGCATCCCCGGCAACGGCGCCATCTAACGATCTGAGAATTGCACGTGTTAGAAAGATATAAATGTGATCGTGCGTAAAAATTGATGATTTGATTTTGTCGTTGTTTTTAGGTGGCAATCGGAATCGGTCAAGAAAATAACCACAGAATAATTTAATCAATTTTTAATCACGTGATTTTATGTTTATTTTACTTAGGCAAGTCCCAAGGTCGAACACAACGAGGCAAAGGAACAACCTAGAATTATTTCTATCAAAATTCGTGTGCGATTTTCGATGTGGTCTTTTTTTGTAATTTTTAATGCAATAAAGGATGCAAAATACAATTTTGGTATATCTTAGGGACTAAAATGTAAAAGTCAATCAAACGATGTCCAAAAAATAGGAAACTTGGGCAAGATGTAAATTACGATGAAATGAATGCACTGTCATTTTTTTTGGAATTTTTGGATGCAATATGAATTTTTTTATGAATTTTTAAATGCAAATAAAATGAATTTCAATATTTAATTATAATAAATATTAAACCAACTTATTTTCAAGGGATAAAATTATCTAAGATCTATTACTAGGTAATGGACCTCAAAAAAATCCTAAAACTAAAAAATATTAGTTTTAATACCTATTAAAAATCAAACACTGAACTATGCAAAATGATTTTTATATAACAAACTCTGCAAGCAAATGCAATTCTTTTTGGGCATAATGTCAAACACAATTAATTCTACAATATTTGATTTTTCGGGATTTTTTGAGCAACGAATAATCAAATATAAATTTAAGAGCACAGTCTGGGCAAAATATGCAAATTTTCACAAAATAATTAATTATTAATTAACCAATGATCCAAAAATATCCACGATATGTCAAACTGTAGAGAATTAAATGAGGAACACAATGCTATTTTTGGATAATAAAATAATGTCATGTAGAGGTCTAAACTCAATGGGGAACACATGGGTATTTATGCAATTAAATAAAATAATTATTAAAATACAATACAGAGGGGACCTCGGTATAATTACCTGAAAAATAGGGGGTTTTTTTTGCAAAATTCCCAGAAGGGCACGTGCGCAACACGTGCCCTCTAGTCCTTGGACTGGATGGAGATATAGAAATCCTACGAGGGGTGATTTGCAATTTGCCCAACAGGCACGTGCAAGGCACATGACCCCGGGGTAACTCCAGCTGACGTCCCCCTACGCACGTGCCTCGCACGTGTGGGGGGTCTCGGGACTGGAGCCCGGTCTCCCGGCGGTCGTCGAGAGGCAGTCGGTGGTTGATGCGAAGGGGTTGGCGGGGCTGAGCTCCTGGTGGCGTGTGAAGGGGCCCGGCCAAGGGAGGCGGAGGAGGTGGTCGGCCGTTGGAGTTCGCCGGCAGTCGAAGCTTCGAGGCGGAGGCGAATAGCACCAGTGATGAAGACCGTCGACTGTAGAAGGGAGGATTGGCCTGGAGCGTTGACTGGTGAAGAGGCGAGCGTCTAGTGATGCGAAGGAGCCCAACCAAGGATGGCAGAGGAGGCCTAGCCAAGGTGCTAGCCGTGCAGCAGAGCGTCGTAGCGGTGAAGATGATGCAGTCGTTGAAGAAGATGAAGTCGATGGACATTGTCGGTGGTCGGAGTCGTAGTCGAGGTCGGAGTTGTTGCGCGTCTTTGGCTCCACAGCCAGGAGCGTCCGGAACTGTAGCAGGTAATCGGGGATGGAGCACCGCATCTCCAACGGCGTTGATGGACGTTGTATCTCGCCGGAGGGGGATCTTCAAGGCGTTGTCACCGCCAAGAGGGGGTATATGAGGTGCAACCGACGGATGGTTGAACGTGGCGGCGGTGGCGTGCTTAAATAGGGATGGTGAGGCTACCGGAGATGGGAGGGGGGGAGTCGCACGATTCTTTGGGGTTTTGACGAGGTCTGGTAGGCGACGGTAGATCAAAGATTGATGGCAGTGGGGATTTAACGAGGGATTTGTCAGGGTTCGATTGGGATGAATATCCGAATGAGATCTGGGATTAGTAGTGGCCGACGATGGGCGAGATTGGCGATGAAGTCGCGGGGGGGGGGGGGGGGGTCGGGGGGCAGCGCTCGCATGATTGGGAAGGAAGGGGGAGCCTGATGAAGACGACGACCCCTGGCCGTTTGATCGGCTGAGATTGGGCGGCCAGATGGGTGCCACGTGGTGATGAATGTGGGAAAGGGCGCAACACGTGCTTGGTGCGTGCCTGGGCGGCACGTGCCTTGCACGTGCGGGGCCTTTATTAATTTTTTTTAAAAACAATATAATAAAAAAGCGACAAATGGCTGACACGTGGCGGCTCCAGGAGCATTAATCTTTTGTAAAATCAAAATTAAATAGCAAATGGCCTCGGATCGAAAATATTTCTTCACAAAAATTGCTCGTATCGATGAGATCTACAACTTTCATGAAGAATCAAAACCAAAATCGATCAATTGCACAAAGTGAATTTTTGGGGGTATCCCATGTACATAGAATACCTTGATTTTTAGGTTTTATAATTTTTATGTCATTTTTAAACCAGATAAAAATACGAAAAAATATGATAAAATCAAAAAAATAATTACACCTTAATATACTTTTTTTGGATTTTTATTGATTAAGAAAAAGAAGGAATAAAATAAAATATGAAAAAGACGAATTTTGTATAGTCGGTAAGTGAAGACTCTGACTTAATTTGTTTCTTTGATTTCAAGCTCAATTTGGATTTTGATTATTGTGCATTTTAATAAAACTTTCATCAAAGAGGACAAACGAAAAAGAAATAAACTAAAATAGGTTAATTATTTACATAAATTAATAGGTCAAAAACGGCTAAAATACAAAATGTACAAAAGAGGCCCAAAACCCAACTTTCACATATGAGCTCCGATTCACTTGAACTTAGTCTTGTTCTGAAGGTAATTGAATGTACATTAGTTCAAAAGTGAGTAGGATCAAAATGAACACTGGATGGGGAAGATATGGGGTTTTTAGTCCGAAAATCCTGAAACTAGGGTTTGGGTTTTTGGTCCACTTATTTGGGTTAGTTATTTTTTTGTATTTTTCATTTATTCTTGTGAGTGATATGTACACAGTGGACGTGGTTTTGGTTTATTCGGAGTGGTATGAATGAGTTAAAAATCCGGGAAGTTAGGCTATTTACAGGTCATTTTTGGCTTCGTTTTTTGGCTTCTTATTTTGTGCAGAAATTAGTGCTAAAATGCAATTCTTATGAAAACATGCATGAATGCTAATTATGCAAAATAAATGCAGAAATTCTTATGATTTTGAGGGATTTGAGCTTAATTAATGAGATTTAGAGTGATGAATCCGAGATTCACCACTAAGCTTACATTAAAGGATGCTTATAATCCAGGGGCCAGGACAAACAAATTCTTGGATATAAATCCCTACGTTTCATGGGCATTTCGAGCTTAAGCCCACTATTTTGCTTCTTCTCCCAAATTCCATGGAAATATTAATGAAGAACCTTATGTACACCTCCAGTAATTCGATCGCATTTGTTGAACAATACAATACCCAAATATCCCATTATTAGAGGTAGTGAAGATGGCCGCCTTCCCATTCAGTCTGATGGATAAAGCTTTATATTGGTTAAATGATTTGGGGAAGGTTGCCACTACTTGGGAAGAGTTGAGGTTCGCATTTCTGAACAAATATTACCCGCTCGGATGACTCAACCATATGCGATCCCTGATTGCTAATTTCTCTCAGATGTCCCATGAGCCAATTCTCGAGGCATGGGAAAGATTCAAAGATCTGATGGAGAAGTTCTCCGATCATGATATGCCAAAGACCAGTCTTGTGCAAAGTTTCTTTGGAGATTTAAGCGTAGAGAATCAGAAGTTGGTAGATGTTGCTTGTGGGGGGAGCCACTTTAATAAGGACGAGGATGTCCTTTATCAAAATTTTGAGGAGATGGCAGGGAGTTCAACAACTCTTTCTTCTTCACGTGCTTTTCAGAAGCACCCTGTCACCTCCCCTGCTATACCCCACAAGGTTGTCAATATGATGGCATCACATGAAGTGGATAGGATGGACAACTCTGACCTGACCATCATTGGAAACCACCCATCTAAAGTGGACATTATTGAGAAATGATCGAAGGATCTTGAGAAGCTTCAAGTTATTAAACAGAGGATACATAACTGGTATAAGCTGGATGAGATAACAAAGCACTTGGAGCTTCTTGTGAGTTCAATCAGTGCAGTTCAGAATACGAGTGTAGAAGCCAATACCTTTACTACGGAGCAGACTTCTTACACCCAACAAAGTAGTGGAGGACCAGCCACAGTTCAACATGTCTACTATGTGCAGACACCTGATCAGGTTCAGAAGAATTTACATCAGATAGTTCCGTACCAACAGAAAGTAGCCTACATTCTTGAGCAGCAGTCTCCACCTCCACCTATCATTCAGGAGGTGAATGGTATCTGGTTCGATCGTGAGCGAAACCAACCCCATCCGTCAGGGCAAGGCTAGTTGGATTCACAGCAGGGTCAGAGACCCACCCACCAGTTTCAAGGAGGTATACAACAGTAGTACTAGCACCAGTAGTTCCAACCTCACTATCAGTCTCCACCACAGTTCCAAAACTGGAGACAAGGCCAACCACAACAACAATCTATGTATTTTCCTCATCCTAATAAGCAATAGACTGCATATTATGGACAATATCCTCCTCCTCCTCATTATCAGAATCCACATGATTACCAACAACCTCCATACTATCAGTCTCATCGACGGCCAGTCAATGAGCACCCTGAGGCCCCTTCAGTCAACCCAACACTGGACCAACTTGCATTGCTCATGAAGAACATGAACGAACTGACTCAATGGATCGACGACCTGACCACCACAAGACACTGATTCCATCACAGGTCGAAGCCAACCCCAACCACTTATGACTCAAGGAACATGTAGCCAATAGCCCACCCACCCCCGAGACAGGTATGTCTCTTGATTTTACAAGTTTATCCGATGCCATTCTTCTCAGGAGTAGTAGGAGATTGCAGATGCATATGCACCAGTTGGGGTTGGGAGATTGAACCACTGAGAGAGCATCATCTTCCACATCATCTCCTTCACCGTAATCGAGAGGACCAGTGTAGCAGCACCCAAGTCTGTAGTTTCACTACCTTCACCACCACCTTCACCTGACAGATGTAGATCACCATCAGCAAGAAAGAATTTATCAGTCGTGTATTCTTCCTCGTCACCAGCAATAGCATCCCCTTCTATTTTACATGCCTACAGTAAAAAAGGGAATGAAAGAGGCATGTACACAAAAGCGTCAACCAAGGCAGAATAGACGAAAGGAAATAGAGAAACACATCTTGACCATGGCCACAATTCATGCCATCAGTAACCTCCCATCTAAAAAGAAAGACAAGGGAGCACCTTACATCCGTTGCCATATCTTTGATCAGGAATTTGATCGCACTCTACTCGATAGCAGTTCCTCTATTAATCTCATACCTTCCTCTTTACTAACTAAATTTTGATTAGGGACTCTTAATACATCCAGAATAATCCTTCAGTTTGCTGATAGATCGATTAAGAGGCCAAGAGGAATTTTAGAGGACGTTATTGTAATGGTGCAGGGAATGAAATTCACTGTTGATTTTGTTTTCATGGATCTATACACACCTGCACAGTTACTCCATAACACGATCATACTAGGTCGACCATTCCTCCGAACGGCGGAAGCAATAGTTAATTATGGTACTGGAGAGATCATCTTTCACTCTCGCAGTGACAAGGTGAAAATTGAGACAATCTCTGATCCTAGACCATCATCTCCACCAGCAGTAGTTGATACAGAGAAAGTTATATCAGAGCCAGATGACTGTAACTTTCTTGCTCAATTCCAAGAGACGGATATTTTCACTGATTTCATAGATACCCATGAGTTCTTTTCCCAAAAGGACTCTATGGAAGTCACAGTCGACATGAGTTTCCTTGGTGGTCCAATTGAGCTATTTGTTGATGGGTAGTTTGAGCTGATATCTGAGGATAGATCTGAGTCTTTAGAGGCACCTTCTGATATTCCTTTGACATACTTTTCTGACATTACTGATGAGATGCCTCATTCTGAGAGTTCTGAGGTACAGATATCTGAGCCATTCATTGAATTTCCTGAGTTATGCAGAGATGAGAAATATCTTTCTGAGATTATTGCTGAGATATCTGAGCTGTTATTTGATAAAAATGCTGAACATCCTGATGAGCCTCTCCTTTCTGAGTAGAGATCATTCATTGCAGGTATATCAGAGATTTTACTTGATGAGCCGTTAGTAGTCAAAGTGGACATTCCACAGAGTACATATCACATACCGTCTACCAGTATAGTTGCAGAGGTTATTGTAGAGCCGATTCAGACACCGCCTGAGCTCAAGGTTTTACCATCAACGTTGAAATATGCCTTCCTTGCTGGTCCCCCCAAATGTTTCAGGTCATCCTCAACTCACAGTTGACCGCTGAACAAGAATCTCGTGTGCTAGAGGTTCTTGAGAGAAACTGCAAGGCCATAGGATAGAATATCTCGGATCTCCGTGGGATTAACCCATCTTTATGCTCTCATAATATATACCTAAAGGATGACTGTAAATCCTCTCGTGAATGTCAGCATCATCTAAATCCAAATATAAGGGAGGTTGTCATGAAGGAGATCAGAAAATGGTGTGATGTTGGCTTTTTGTATCCCATTTTGGATTCCAAGTGGGTCAGCCCTTTACATGAGGTCCCGAAGAAATCCGGGATTACTATCGTAAAGAATGATCGTGGTGAGGAGATTCCAGCCAGGGTACCTACTTCATGGCATGTCTATATAGATTACCGATGCCTGAACTCAGCTATCAAGAAGGATCACTTTCCACTGTCCTTTATTGATTAGATATTAAGAGGTTGGCAGAGAAAGAGTTCTTTTGCTTCTTAGATGGGTATTCGGGATACAACCAAGATTCTATCGCTCCTCAGGATCAGGAGAAAACTACATTCACTTGTCCATTTGACACCTACGCCTTTATACGGATGCCCTTTGGATTAGGTAATGACCCCCTACATTCCAATGGTGTATGTTGGCCGTTTTTGCCGACATGGTGGGTAGTTTCCTTGAGGTCATCATAGACGATTTCTTGATCTACGGGGATAATTTTGACACATGTCTTGCTCATTTCGACCAAGCTCTTCAACGTTTCTGTGAGGTAAACCTAGTGCTCTCGTGGGAGAACAGTCACTTTATGGTCATTAGTGGGATTGTATTGGGCCATGTCATTTCCAAACAAGGTATGGAGGTTGACCCGACTAAGATTGATGTGATTTCCAAGTTAGAGCCATCGTAGAATTTGAAGCAGTTGAGGTCATTTCCGGGACATGTAGGATTCTATAGGCAATTCATAAAGGACTTCAGCAAGATCGCTAGACCTTTTGACTGAGCTTCTGTGTAAGGAGAGTGATTTTGTTGTCGATGACAAGGTCCTCTTTGCATTCACTCAGACGAAAGATATGGTTACTAGTGCTCATGTCTTACAGCCACCTGATTGGTCTCTTCCTTTCGAGATCATAACAGACGCTTCAGATTTCGCAGTTGGAGCTGTTATAGGATAGAGAAGGGATGCGATACCATTTGCTATACACTATGCTAGCAAGACTCTGGACGAAGCACAACGAAATTTTACAGTTACAGAGAAGGAGATGTTAGCAGTTGTGTTTGGGCTAGAGAAGTTCAGATCTTACCTCATCGGTTTCCATGTTATTGTATACATGGATCACACTACCATACGATACTTGCATGAAAAGAAGGATGCCAAACCGAGCCTTATCAGATGGATCCTTCTTCTCTAGGAATTTGATTTAGAGATTCGAGATAAACCTGTTGTGAAAAATGTTGTGGCAGATCACCTTTCCCGTATCACGGATGCAAAGACCTCTGAGTAGAACATGATCCCTATTTCCGAAACCTTTCCAGATGAGACCATTTCATCTATAGACTCACTCCCATGGTATGCTAATATTGTGAACTATCGTCTCCAAGAAATTTCCACAAGATTGGCTGAAGTACAAGGTCGACAGATTTCTGTTGAAGATTATATATTACCAATGGGAGGATCTGTACCCATTTTGCGAGGGTACGGATTGTATCTGGAGAAGGTGCATTCCTTAGGAGGAACATACCACTGTACTTGAGCACTGTCACAAACTAGAATCTGGTGGGCATCACTGAGGAAAATACACAGCATCAAAGGTTTTACAGAGTGGCCTATGATGGCCCACATTGTTTAAGGATTCTACAAAGTATGTTCGAGGTTGTACCGACTGTCAGAAAGTGGGAGGAACTGTTGGTTCCAAAGATATCGTGCCCCTAAGATACATACACATTTCTGATGTTTTTGATGCTTGGGTCATAGACTTCATGGGCCCATTTCCTGTAAGTCAGGGATTTCAGTACATCCTGCTCACCGTGGATTATGTTAGTCAATGGGTGGAGGCTATCCCCACCCGAGCCACTGATAGTTGTAAAGTGTGTTCCTTTCTCAAGGATCACATTATTGTACGGTTCGTGATTCTCAAAATACTGATTTCATATGGGGGAAGCCATTTCATTAATAGAGATGTAAAGAAGCTTGTGAAGGAGTACACCATTGAGCACAGAGTTGCATCTCCTTACCACCCTCAGACTAATGGCTTGGCATAAATTTCAAATAGGGAGATCAAGATGATATTGCAAAAACTTGTACGTCCAGATAGGAAGAACTGGTCTCATATGCTTGAATCGGTTCTATGATCAGATGGCATACAAGTCTCCTTTGGGCATGTCTCCCTACAAATTGGTGTATGGAAAGCCTTCCCACCTGCCAGTGGAATTAATTCACAAATCTTTATCGGCACTTGATGTATGCATTCTTAATTATGAGAAGGCACGAAAGAACATGAAGTTGGATTTTTAATAAATTATTGGAATTTCGAGACTTTGCAAGTTATAAGTCACTCATGTATAAGGAGAAAGTCAAGTGTTGGCGTGATAAACACCTTTGAAGGAAGAATTTCTGTCCTAATCAGAAAGTTTGGTTATTTGATGCTAAGTTGAAGTCGTTTCCTGGAAATTTGAAAAGCAAATGGTCATGACCATTCATCGTGAGAGCTGTGCGTGACAATGGGAGTATTGTCATATCTGGATTGCCATCTGATGCACAGCCATTTGTTGTGAACGAACACTTGCTGAAGCCATATCTAGATCGTGATACATTCATGTCGGTCGTTGATTCTATATTTGTGGTATCAGACGGCAATCTTTTGATTCCATCTTCTGCGTCTGATACATGGACCTCTTATATATCCTTTCATTTCATTCTTTCTTCTCTTGTTTTATCGTTCACCCCTTTCCATGTTTATATATGCTATACTTTTTTTTGAAGGAAAATATATATGCTATACTTAGGATGTGCTTTATCCTAAGTATGGGGGGTGAATGATTTGTGTTGTTAATATTCATATTGTTCACCACTCTTGTTGTAGCTTATACATAGGGATACTCTACCCTAAGTATATGGGGAGTGATGTTTTTCATATCGTCTCTTTTGTGTTTTATTCTTCTATTCTCTCGATTGTCCCCCAACTTGTTGATATTCAATGCTTATGGCTATTCTACCCTAAGTATAGGGGGACAAGTCGAGCCGTTGAGTCCATACATTCTCTTCATTGGTTTTACCTTTTGTACAGTCTTCTATACTTAGGATTATTTGATCCTAAGTATGGGGGGATTACCGACTTCTATTCTTTTCATCTTTTCTTTGAGTCGTTGTAGCATATGAGTCTTTTCACTTTTCTATACTTAGTACGACTCATGTCTTCCTTTGCCGCTCTCTGATCACTATGAGGACATAGTTCGAGCTAAGTATAGGGGGATGTCATATATATTGTATATATACTTTAGACATAACTCATACTTTTAAATATGATTATTTTGGGGATATATATATAAATTCGTCAAATCCACGTGTGTATATAGACTTTGGTACCTTTTATTAACAACAAAAAAACAAAAACAAAACAAAACAAAACAAAATAAACACAAACACAGACAAAAAAAATAACACACAAAAAAAATAAAAATAAAAAAAAACAAAAAGCAAACAAAAAAACAAAACAGAAAAAAATAAAACAAAACAAAAAATTCATTGTATATACTTGTATACGTTTTACTAATCATTTTCCCTTAAAAAAGTCCTTAAAAACTACAAAACCAAATGTCTATAAAAATTTACATAGTTAAAATTAAAAAAAAACTCTTTTTACATGTGCATCATTTTTTCTTTCCAAAAATCCATAAAAAAGTTCAAAATCAGATAATTGTTTCAAAAAAATTGCTTTCTTTTTGCATTGTACATATTTCTTGCATGTGCATGTGCATTTTTCAGGATAGTATTGACATTTAAACAAAGTCTGGAATAAAACTGAAGAATGGAGCTTAGTTGGACCTAATCCACTTAATTTCAGAGGTTGCTAGGTTGGGCTGGGTTGGGTTCGGTTGGGGTAACCCTGTGAATAGTAAACTGTGAGGAGGATTGGGAGGATTGGAAGGAGGGGTACATCGGTGTAACCCAACCCAACCCTGCCCAACCCTGCAACCAAACAAACCCATATGAGAAATGGAATTAAGACTTTTCAGGTCCTAGCCACTTAATTCTTTGAGTCCATAAGACTATGTTCACATGTCGTCTTGATTAGTCTAAGTAGAATATTTAACAACACATGCATGATTCTTTCAGACCGTTGCTTATCTTGGACAAGCACTCTACACGCAGCTCTTCATGGAGGAAGTAGTGAGGAGGCAGAATCTTTTGGCTTGGAGTAAATACAAGGGTAGTAAATCTAGGCGGAGCCTCTCGTCTTCCTCTAGGGAGGGTTGTGGATCTCAACCTGATCTAGTAGCATTGAGGTCTAAAGACAAGATGTTTTGGGGTTGCAATAATGCTTCAAAAGAGGGATAGTTTACTAGCTCTAGAGGAAAAACTCCTTATGTACATGCTGCACCTTGTATATATTTTCAAAAAAAAAGAAAGAGAAAAAATGCAGAATCTCCAAAAGTGGACATGCCTGATTGAAAAGTAAAATGCTTGCTTGAGTGTATATACAAGTGAAAAAAATAAAAGATTCAAAGTCAAATTTTTGTAAGCTTGCAGCTGGATGATGTGACTACACTAGTCATGCATCTATGGATAGGTAGCTACACAGGTTACCATTCATTCTTTTCTCCATCTCCTCTTCTTGAGCTGGTTGTACTTGAACTTAGATGGGAATATCCCCACTCCTTGAGGAAAGAGTTGCTAGACCGGGGGACTAGAGTTACCTTGTTAAGAGAGGTTGTTTCTTTGCTACTTTTTAGATGAGGAGCTATATTTCACTTACACCATACAAGTAAATATTCAGTCATAAGAATTTGTGAATGTAGACTTGTTCTGACCTGACTGTTGAGGAGACCTAAATAGGAGTCTTGTGGAACTTAGAGGATGTTAGGTTTTAAATCCATTTCCCATTAAGGTTCCGCCACATTAATAATACAAAGATCTCATAGAGCTCCATACTACAATTTTATGAAGATAAGTTTAATCCTCAATATTATCCTAATTTCTTTATGTTTCCTTTCTTTTTCTTTTATTCACTTATTCTTTAAAATAAGTGTTTGCTAAGGGACTAGCAAAGATAAAGCATAGGGGGATGATGAATCTGCATTTCATCATCTTTATTCATTTATTTTAGCTTAAAATCCCTTATAAAACACATGTATATAATACTAACTCTATATTCTTACTAACTTGCATATGTGTGTAAATATTGTACATATATTGTTATTTTAACCTAAAATAAATAAATAATGAAATAAAGGAAAATAAAGAAAAATAAAAACTAGACTGTATATGTGTAATAGATACATGCCGACCCGTACATGGAGAGAAAGTCAAGACTTGACCTGATCGAGCAGGAATAAAGTAGGGGGAGATATGGTCCTTAATCAGAAAATCCAAAAAAATTGTTTTGTAAATACTTATCATTTATCCTATGTATATTTGTATAAAACTTACACTATTTTACTTGTACATAAATTGACCTCAAATTAAATAATATTCAAAACAAAAGTTGTAATAATAAGGTTTTCTAAATAATAAAAATAATTGCAAATAAAGTCATGTACAGAATAAAAGTAGCTACATCCGGAAAAAGCCATAAAGCATAATTAAAAGATCAAATCCGGCTCCATATAAACTCAAATTAAATCAAACTCACTTCTATCTTATTCTAAATTAAATTATCTTTAAAATGGTTGTGTTCATAATTTTTGGAGTTTCGGTTTCAAAGATGGTTTTCGGGGGTGGTTTGAGCAATTTTACCACTTATTGTATATATCCATATTCATTTTTTATATATTGTATTGTAAATATTTTTAAATATTATTTAAAATAAAAATAAAATATAAATAAAAATTTTAAGACAAAAAAAACTAATTTCCTTGTTTAACTATGTATATAATGTACCATATGTATATAATCAATTCCCTTAAATAACCACACCAAAAAAATTAAATAAATAACATTTTATATTTAATTTAATAAAGTGATGAAATTAAATAAATAAAATTTTTATGTAAAAAATTTTAACTTCCTTTCTTCTCTTTATCTCCATTCAAATTTCCCCTTTCTTTATCTCCATTCAATTTTTAAAATTCAAATTCAAATTCAAATTCAAGCATTTTTCTATTTAATTCGCCCCTCCTCCCTCATTCTCATTTGACCAATCATTGGTGAGAGGAGCCGATTCTCCAGGGGTCATCTTGTTGTAGAGACGTGCCTAACCTCCGAGCCGTCCGGTGACAACGAGTCGGCCTTCGTCGAGGCCATCACGACATTTTCCGCTTCCACGGTGAGATCCATTCTTTCTTATTTTTAATCTAGGTTAATCTTAGTTTAATTTTTGCATTCTTATTTTCGTTGTCATTTTTTCTAGATCTTTGTTAATCATTTTTTAATCAACCATCGCGATTCGATCTGAACTCGATTTCGATCTCAAAATCATTTTCTCAATCACTCCACATTCACATTCTATCTCACACAAACACTCAACTCTGGTCACGCACGGTGAATGGAGACTCCGATCTATCTTCCATTTCGTTGGATCCGCATCCACTCACTTTTTCCGCATTGGATTTTGGATCGAGCTGTCGTGCTCAAATCAGATATCATTTTTTATATTTATTTTATTTGCTAGAATAAAAAATTAATTAAAAGAATACAATAGCTGTATTTTAAAAAAAAGTACATAAAAAATTCATTTACTTCTTAAAAAATAAAAAATCCTACAGTTTCTGTTTTTTTATAACAAAAAAATAAAAAATCTACAATTTATATTTAAAAAATATAAAAAAAATCAAAAAAATATGCAGTTCAGTTTCTATTTTAAAATAAATAAATAAAGGGAGGAGCCGGCTGCACCTACTCCCCACCAGCTGGCCTCCAACGTCACGCCCAGCCACGCCTATCGTCCATTAGCGGCCCAACTTCCGCCGCATCGACGCTCAACCGCCGCCATCTCGCAGACCTCTCCAGTAGTCCATAACCACCTGAGGCTTGCCTCGAAGCACCCACTACCGTCCTCCCTGGAAGACGCCGCCACCTCCTGAGTCGATCCTCCCCAGAACCGCAGCACCGCCTCCGCGCGAGGCTCTCCACTGACCGCGAATGCCTTCGCCGAGGATCCCCTCCTCCTGCCACGACGTCCGCCTACCGTAGCACCGCCTCCGCACGAGGCTCTCCACCGACCGCGAGTGTCTTCACTGAGGATCTCATCCTCCTGCCGCGACGTCCGCCTACCAGCAGCAGCCATCCTTCGCCATCCACCATCCTCGCCTTCCCACCGACGTACACCATGCGAGCGTGAAGGCCTCAAGCGTCACCGTCATCGTTGTTCTTGAGCGAGAGGAAGGAAGGCGCAGCACCCCCTTTGCCTCCTTTGGCTTTTGAAAAGAACGAAAAACGAAGAAGACCCAACACGTCCTAAAAAATTTTTATTTATTTGGGACACACATGAACTCTGACATTTCTAAAAATTGCAAAGAAGCCCTACCGTCCAGACAGTCACGTGCTTTGCACACCATCACTTTGTAATTTGTGATTCCGCCCTGCCTTCTATTTATTGTTATATTTTGATGCAAAAACTTTGAAAACTTTACAAATCAGCCCCTATTATTTAGGCCATTTATTGGCTTGTCTTTTATATTGAAATAAATATTTTGATTACTCTGAAAATTCTATAAAAATTTGTGTGGACTCCTGCTGTGTGTCTTGTAATAATATAAAATTTTCATTACGGTTTATTATCATCTGATATTGTTAAAAAATAAAAAACAGCATCAATTTCTTTGTCTGAAATTGAAAAAATCATAAAAAATTTGAATATTACGTCAAAAATTCCAAAAAATTAGATTAATTTTCTTTTGATGTGTTTTATGTTCTAGGTAAATTTCATGTATTAGTTATTTATAAAACTCAAAAAAATTGTAAATACTAAAAATCTTAAAAAATCATATAAAATTGCAGAAAAATCCAAAAAAATATGATTTTAGTTCCTTTTTGTAGATAATTTTCTGTAGTTTAAAATAAAAATAATTTGTATAATATTTGCTTTATTTTATATTTTAAAATTGTAAATAATCATGTTTGCTCACTTTTTGCATTTCCCCTTGTTTTTATTCATTTTAAATATCCTAAAAAATATAAATATCTCTGAAAAACTATAAAACAATAAAAAATTTATCAAAGCACAAAAATATTTTATTTGGAAAATTTTTAGCATTTTTTTCATATTTGAAATTTTTAAAAATTTGCATTTCTTTTGTGTAGGAATTTGTTTTGAAAATTATATTTTTGAAAATTTAAAAAATTGAAAACTGAAAATCATAAAAAATTGAAAATCAAAAAAGAGAAAATAGAAATAAAAAATTTTAAAAATTAAAAAGATAAAAATTTCACAAAAACCAAGGTAGCTAGCATTTCAGATTCCCCTTTTCTCTTTTAATTGATTTTTTTATTATTTGAATAACCCTCGGGATTTGTAGCCTCCCTGAGTTCGATCTTGTTAGTTATTCAGGTATATTAAATAGCAACAACTCTCTTGCTACATTTTCGTACATAATTTAGCTTGAGAAGAAAAAATAATTTTTTTGTTGCAGGATTCTTTGGGTCAACGACATTGCACATTTATTTCATATCTCTAATTTTAAAACCGGAAAAATACCGTTCAACATATGCCACCACATTTTTTATGCTCGATTTGTCATGAATTTCCAAGTTGAATTCTTGGAGTAGAAGGATCCAACGAATCATATGAGGCTTGGCATCCTTTTTGCTCTGAAGGTAGTTGATGACAAATTGGTCAGTGTAAATAATAACCCGTAATTCGAGGACATATGATATGAACTTTTCCAAGGTAAACACTATGGCTAGCAGCACTTTCTCTATTATTGCATTTTTTTTCTGAGCTTCATCTAGTGTTTGGCTAGCTTAATGAATACAAATGGAATCCCTTCTCGTATTTACCCTAAGATAGCACCAATTGCAAAATCAAACGCATCTGTCATGATCTCAAAGGGTAGAGACCAATCAGGTGGTTGCAGAACATGAGCATGTGTGATCAGGTCTTTCAACTGATTAAAGTCTTTGAGAACACAATCATCCACCACAAAATCTGTCTCCTTGCCTAGTGATTCTGTCTGCAGTCGAGTGATCTTGCTAAAGTCTTTGATAAATACTCGGTAGAAACCGACATGCCCCACAAACGACTGGGCCTATTTTAGATTGGTTGGTGGCGCTTGTTTATAAATCACTTCCACCTTGGATGGGTCCACATGCATGCCACGTTTCTATACCATGTGACCCAGCATGATCCCTTTAGTCATCATGAAATTGATCATCTCCCACGAGAGCATGAGGTTAATTTCATAGCACCTCCTCAGAACTCAATCTAAATAATCAAGACATTGTTCAAATGAATCTCCATAGACCAAAAAATCATCCATGAATACATCAAGAAATCTACCTACTATGTATACAAATACAACCAGCATACATCGCTGAAATGTAGTGGGGGCATTACATAGCCCATCTTCTCTTGATCTTCAGGAGCGATCGCCACTTGATTGTATCCAGAATACCCATCCAAGAAGCATAATTATTTTTTCGCAGCCAAACTCTCAAGAATCTGGTCAATGAATGGCAATGGGAAATGGTCCTTCTTGGTGGCGAGGTTGAGACATCTGTAATCCACACAGACTCGTTAGGATGTCAGTACTCTGGTTGGAATCTCCTCTCCCTTATCATTAGTAACAATGGTGATACCGGACTTCTTAGGAACTACGTGAAGGGGACTCACCCACTTGGAGTCAGAGATGGGATAGATGAATCCCGCATCACACCATTTATGAATTTCTTTCAACACAACCTCCCGAAGATTTGGATTCAGTCTGCACTAGAATTCACGGGATGGCTTGATGTCTTCTTCGAGGTAAATGTGATGTGAGCACAAATATGTATTGATCCCATAGAGATCTGATATCTTCTAGCCTATCGCCTTGCAGTTTCTTTCAAGAACTTCCATCATACAAGATTCTTGGTCTTCGGTCAATTGATCATTGATAATGATTGGGTACTTGTTCGGTTCTCCAGCAAGGAATGCATACTTCATATTGGAGGGCAAACGTTTTACCTATGGTGGAGTGGAAGCAACTTCAGTGGTGACTTCAGTGAAAACTGTAGCTGCAATATCTTTCACCTATCGTTTATCACCCTCTGATAGTTAGATTCATCATTTAGGATATCACATAGATCTGTAGTGAAATATTCCTGCTCAGACGAGAGGGATTGTTCATGTTCTTCTATTGGCACTAGCGAAAGTCTCATCTTCAAAGACTTTGCTTAGTTGGACTGTGCTTTCACGTCCTTCATCTGGGGAGAGGAAGTCTAGGGTTTCTATGTCATTCAGAAATAGATTTGTGTCTCTAATATCTGCTAAAAAATCACAGTCCTCAGAACATTTAGATTCAAGCACTCTCATCTCAATCATGTCTTATGTTGGCTTTGGCTCAGGAATTGTCTCTGTCTACACTCTGTCACTTCTAGAGCGGTATGTGATCTGTCTAGTGTTCTAATCGAATACTTGGGTTGTCCAAAGGAATGACTAACCAAGTATGATCGGGGTGTGAAGTAAAGGCATGGAGGTATCCATATCAAGACAATAAGATCAATCCGGACTTACGTTTCCCTAGACAGTGACAATCACATCCTCTAATATGCATCGAGGCCGCTTGACTAATTTATTTGTGAATAGGTTTGAGTAGGCCTAACCCAAATTCTGTGAGTAGTGACGATGTCAATAGGTTGATGGAAGACCCATTGTCAAGCAACGTGTGCGCTTGAACTCTTGGCTGAATATTGCACATCTGATCAAAGGTGCTCCCTTATCTTTCATCTTATTCAAGAGGTTGCTGATGGCACTCACAATAGCCATGGTAAGAATATGCTTCTCAGACTTCTTCTTCTTGCGGCTCGGACGCTTTATTGTGCATGCCTATTTAAGTCCTCGTTTCATCACAGGCATGCAGTCAATGTCTTTTAGCAATGGCATCTAAAGAATCAAGTTTTGCAAAATTAAGACTATTTTGAGATAAGACAAAACAATTTTTAATTTTTTTTATTTTTGATTCAATGGAGGAAGAAAAAGGCATATGTACACCATCAAAAATAGTTTCATTCAACTTTCTATCCATATCTTTCTGTAAAGGTAGATGGAAAAAGGAATACAATCATCTACATGTTGTGGACCAAAAATGACAAGCTCAGCTCCATTGGCTGAATCTGGTTCTGTCGCGGGTGTTGGAATCTCCAAGGTTGGCACGCACTAGGACTACTGCTCTCTTTTTGTGTTTCTGGATATTCTTTGTTTTTTGTATTTTTGTTTCTAGTTTTCTCCAAAAAACTTTGTTGGCCCTGGTACTTCCCCTTTGTTGTCACAGATGGCTGGAGTGTCCTACTACTCTTGAGATGTACAACATTAGATAAAAAGAAATAATTTTCACCTGACTCTGGTTTAACACTGCCGGCTACCTGCTCCTTACGATGGAAGTTGTTCAAATTCGCTTTGACGGCCGTCAGGTCATCTATCTTTAGGCTCATCTTAGCCATGTTCTTTGCAAGCTGAGCCAGACAATCTAAGGCTGGGTTGACGGGAGCAACCTCAGAAGGTTTGACATGATGAGAACCCTAATTCTATTGGTAGGAGGGAGGTTGTTGCTGGTTACCCTGAGAATAATGAGGAGGGGGAGGAAGAGAAGGGTACTGGTGCATGGGGTACTGATGATGATATTGAGATGTAAATTGTTGATAGTGATGTTGGCGATATCCGGACTTCTGGTGGTAGTTTTCTTCCTCCAGTTGTATCCATGATGCGAAGGATACTGTTGGGTCGGGTTGGGCTAGTATTTTTGCCCTCCTTCTTGTTAGTGAAATGGTTGGTTGGCATGGTTTTGACCCTACAGCTATCCTTGAGGACGATTCAGTTGTTAATCATTACCCCAAATTGCACTCACCTCTTGAATGAGCCGGGGAGGTGGAGAACCAGACTCAAAATACTGGTGCTAGAATTCTGATGGCTGGTAGACAACCGTATGAGTCTGCGGCTATAGCGGATGTTGCTCCGGGACCTGCACATAGTATACGTGCTAGATCGAAGGTTGATTGAGGCTTGGTTGTGGTGGTTGGTTCTGTGTCTACTCCTTCTCAGCTGGAGGCTCAATGGAGACGGTCATTGCATTACAGGTGTTGATGGTGTTCACCAGCAGCTCTAGCTTCTTAGTGATGATATCGAGCTTGTCCAAGCCCTTCATCTACGACCTTTTCTATTATATCAACCTTCGACAGGTGGTTCCTGATGATGGTCGGGTTAGGGTTGTCACACCTGTTGACTTCATGCATATCTGCCATGTTCACATTCTTGCAGAGGACATATGGTGGCGATTCAATATGAAAATAACGAGATGAGGATATCGCGACCTCTCCTTTGGCTATCTCCTCAAAGATCTGCCAAACTGCATCGTCTTCCTTGTTGAAGTGTGATCCTCTGCATGCAGCGTCAACCAGATGTTGACTAGCTTCAGTCAAACCCCCAAAGAAATTTTGGATTCGGTTGGTCCTCAAGATGTAATGGTGGGGACATTTCTCAATCAAGTCAATAAACCACTCCCATGTTTCAAGGAAGGACTCTTGGGGCCCCTGAGAGCTACTAGCAATCTTTGACTGCATAAGATTAATACGATAGAGAGGATGGTACTTGTGAAGGAAGTCTGACTTCAGATCCTCTCAGGTCGTCACCTCCTTCCCCAGATGGTTGATCCAGTATAGTGCATTGCCCTAAAGGCTAAATGGGAAGGAGGTTATCTTGAATATGCCCAACAAGATGTTGGGGTAGTGCATCGTGCTACAGATGCGGTCGAACTGTTGTAGATGAATATAAGGCTCCTTGTTTGAACTCCCACGGAAGCTAGGAAAGAGAGAAAGGAGCTGTAGCTTCAGCTCAAAATGTTCGTGGATAGATGGGATCTGGATCCACTCGTTGATATGGTTGGCCCCAGGGTTGTATGAATGCTTCAATGTGGGCTTGGGTCAGCCTCTCCCTTCATCCTCCCTACCTCTACGAGGTCCATCTAGGGAGCAATCATCTCTATCATCATCATCATCATCACCTCCTCCTCGAGTTATGTCACTCTCTTTAGATCTCCTCCTCAAATTGTTTAGCATAACTTGGAAGGAGACCTGAGCTAGAGCTTAGTCAGTAAGCTGCTGCTGAATGGTCCTGATAAAGGACAAGAGCTGATTATTAACTTCATTCTAATTGGGCCCAGTGCCCTTCTCTGTATTCTTCTATTGAGGTCCCTTTCCTCTTCATGTTGGAGCCATCTATGATTCTGATTGACTTTGTGCACACAAGATCGGGGGTCAAGATCTGTAATGAGAAATACACCCTGATCAGTCTACATGAAAGCACCGGATGGAGAGAATAATTAAGAATTAGAGTTAATTCTGAATCTTATTAATGATGGAGAGGAGCATGGAGTGAAATCAGTCTCCATCTAAAAGGGCAGAGCTCGGGAAGAGAGTTTTCCCAGTCTGGGTGAGGAAGAAGCGGAGCATCCTAAGGGTGATTCATGGAGTCAGAACCATGCGCCTGGGAACCACCCCAAATTATTGGAGGTGCCAAACTTGAGGAGTCAATGTGGGTGCAGGCGGAGTCCGGACTAAGTCATCCTACAGTTGTCATCTCGATGGAAAAGAGAAGATCGATTGGAAGAAAGATGCGATGATGAGAAACAAATGGAGTGCAAAATAGTAGAAGTCTCATGATGAGCCCGGGTCAAAGAGGAAGTAAGAAAAGAATAATTGTAAAAAGGCGCAAGTGCACGAGACTTTGATCCTACTCTAAATAGACAAACACCAAAAAAATGGATTCACCAACTCAACCCAATGTGAAGCCATAAGAGTTCGTCTATTTTTATATTTTCAATTTTAGGGTTTTGATTCAAGCAAAAAGTTATCACGAGTCCTTATTAGATAGCCCTAGAGGAGAGCGTGTATTGCTAAGAAGAGTCTCCCCGTACTTGTTCTGCCTCCTTTGTGTCATGTGATCTACACTCTTTAAGGTCCTCAACCTCGTGTTTGGGTGGCTACTCAGCCAAAGCAAAGATAGAGGAAGCCGATAGGTGAAACCACTACATCCCTCGCAAGCGAGGTGCTCGGACGCAAACTGAAGAGACAAACACATCTGTGAGGGTGTAGCCTAGGCTCGATACTGTAGACCAAGTTGGTACGCCACACAAGGTGGGAACACTGCCGTCAACAAGGCCCTACCTGATGACATACGATAGAAGAACCAATACTTCTCCAGTTCCAAGAGATTGTTGACGCATCCACAGATAGGTTTTTTGGTTCTATTCCTTAAGGGTCATGCCTTGCTCTGTTAGGAATGTACCTGAATACAATGTGGGCTTTGTGAACCCCAAACAATGATGTTTGTTATGAATTTTTTTAGGTCAAATTTCAGTTAGAAGTCTCTTGTTTTAATTTCAGATTTTCACTATTTATGAGTATTTTTCAATAACAAATGCCTGACATTTTTTGTATTTTCTTGTAATTCCTAGGTGGTCCAAAAATAGAGGGAGATAGCGGCAAAGTAATGCAAGTGGATACGAGGATGGAAATCTACCCTCGTATCAAATTATGTTCAAAGATAGAAGAATTAAAATGCTTCCTAGCTCTCGCCATGTGTGATGCAAAACAAGGAACTTATAAACATAATCTATATGCCAATATGCACATGAAGAAATCACCCTAAACAGGAATTGTTATTAACGAGAAGAATCAAATGATAAATACGAGGAATGAAACCTAAGGGTCCGATCTTGAAGGCTCCTCGGTGCCCACCATAGTGGGTTCTGCAAGCAATGTATGGAGACCTCTCACGGTTCATGGTTTCAAGTCCTAATAATAAAGAATTAATTTGATCTAAGTCCAAACGTATAAACTATAGGTACATGCAAGACATTAGGTGCTTGGCCTTAAGCAATCCTACAAAACTAAGGTTTCATTCCACAAAACAAATAAAAAGGTGGAAAGTACAAAATACGAGAAACAAAGAAAATAAAGGTGATAAAAACTCGTGAAAACTAGTGAGCCCCCAAGTGAACAATCACTTAGAAATTGGGCCCGAGTGTCCAAGTCCAAGTACCTATATTATTACAAATTATTGTGCAAAAATAAATGACTCTCTCACAAAACGAAAAAGAAACTATGCTAAATTCTTCTCTCTCTCTCTCTTGCTCTCTCCTCTTAGTCCACAAGCATAAGTATCAAGTCTTCTCGACTCGGGTGCCTTATGGAGTGCGAAGATATTTTTTTGCTAAGGCAACCTCTCACAGAAGTCAGAGTAATTCAACAATCAACCCACACAATATATAGAGAAAGCAATACAAGAAAGTGTGAATCAAAATTTATTATAACCCTCCAATAAAATGCATATTGTGGACAAGTATGTTGGGTGTCGAACACAGGGAGAACGAGGGATAGACAACAACAATTTACTAAAAAAAGATAACAGACGTTTTTGGGTTTTTTAGGGGTTTTTAAATTTTTGTGGGTTTCTAATTATTTAGGTTTTTTTAACTTTTATTTTTTTTAAGATTTTTGATTTTATAAATTTTATTTTCTATGTATAATTTTCTGATTTTAATTTTTCTTTTTATATATAATGTAGATATATAATAAAATATAAGATAATATAATTATAAATAGGGATATAAATAATCAAACCTACCTAAATAAAATATTTTTTTGTTTTTATGTTTTTCTAATGTTTTTATGCTTTTTCAAGGATTTTTGATATTTTATGGCATTTTATGGTTCAGAAATAGTCAAAATAATGACTAAATAAAAAGACCGGACTGTTTTGGAAGTTAAAAATAGCTAAATAGCTCCAAATTTTTGAAAACTATTTTTAATACATAATAAATGTAATAAACAAAATTTTGGTACAAAAATAAATATCTTTGTATTTTTATAGAATTTTCTATATTTTTATCAGAATTTTGGAGCTTTTTTATTTTTATGCATTTCTTTCTGTAGTTGCAAAATAAAATAATAAACAACATATTTTTTTGACTTTTTCATAATCTTTTTATATTTTTTTTTATTTTTCTAAGATATATAAGAAAAAATAGTTTAATTTTTCATTTTTAATAAATAGAAATATAAGATACAAAACCTTAATAATATTATATGTGCAAGAATATTATAAAAGGTATTTATCCTAATTTTCTACAAATTTTTAGGTTACATGAACTATTTAAAAAATAAATTTACAAATTAAAAATACAGCCTAGTAGGGGTGCTTATGTAAATATTTAAAGTTTATGGACTAATATCGAACACATCAGAGAAGAATGGGACAAAAATGTAAATTTCCTAGATATTTTCAATAATATATACCTGAAGGGCTATTTATGCAATTAATACAAAGTATGGGCGCTAGATGCAAAATTTTCAGAAATATTACACTTACAATCCAAAATTGTGGACTGAAATGAAATACAGAAAACCCAAGGAGGTGAGGTGCAAAATGTCTAGGCACCTCACGCGCACAAGTATGTGAGGTGACCTAGAGTGGACATAAGTGCAAATAGAGGAATGCTTCGGGGCTCAGTTGCAATTTTTACAAAAATACTACAACGTTAAATAAAAGATTCTAGACTAAAAATAAAAACAAATATATGTGTATATCATTTCAAAATTGTCCCTAAGGCATGCTATCGAACGCTAGGGCGTTGTTCACTTAACCATGTGTCGGCTTCTGGATGGCGGATGACACTTCGACGATCAACGGCTTTGGTCAGATCTCAGTCCTCATCTGATAGCTGAATCGAGGAACGATCTGATGGTTGAGATCAGAATTGGATGGATGCTTTTATCTTTAAAGAACATGGAAGAACTCCTCTTCTCCGAGCTTCGATCTCTTGAATCTCCCTCGTCTGGTTGTCTCTATCGATGCTCCTATGCTCTTCACAATATGGGGAGGCTACTGTTGCTGTTGTATATCTCAAAAAGGTCCAGGACTCACCAGAGGCTGCTTAAGGGACCTCCGACCCATCATCTTGATCGTGGCGAGTCAGGCAGATGAGATCTGGAAAGCAAACAGGATGGTCAAGCAATACTCCAATTTCACCAACGCAACATGAGCTGATGACCGTAAGAGTTCGCTCTTTTATCTTGTCGTTTTTATTTTGGTGATAAGATAGTCTATCAGAGCGATTAGCGAGTTGTTGGGAATCCAACGTCCACAGGAGACTATCCCGATCCGAATCTAGATCTTTCTCAGTCAGTACAAGCTGAGGACCGTTTACTGGCTATCCGATCAGCTCTCTCTGTTAAGGATATCGCGGCCTGGTTTACTAGAGACCGGAGCGATCCTCACTAGAGAATGACTAGCCCAGAAGCAGTAGTCTGAAGAGGGGTCAGATGTGGCTCTAGCCTAGGGTGCGTGTCACTCTCTCGCCCAATCAAACCATCCAATGAGGGGATTATTCTCCCAATATCAGATTTTTTTTGTGAGGTGATTTTTAGGTCCAGTTTGCTTTAGCAGTCCCAATTTTATGGTTTCTCTTTTTAGGTATTTTTCAAATTTTTCGGTTCTCCTAATTTCATTAAGTCCAAGAAAACAGGGGGAGAAGACGAAAAAGTCGATGTGCGACAAAATCAATGATGCATGCTGAGTAAGAATGCGTACCTTTCATCCAACTCTCTACATGAAATATGATCTGCGCATAATTGAAAGACAAAAATTAAATCTAACCTAAATGATGAAGCGAAGAAAACAGCCTTAACAGGAATTTCTACACGAAAAGAACGAGAGCTAACGGGTTAACGGGAGGGGTCAGGGTCCGGTCTCTGATGTCGATCAATATCCGCCACAACAGATTCTTCCAGCGCTGTATACGACCTCTAGCGGTACGTGACCCCTCGAGTGACCATGTTAGCTTTTTCTTATTAATTAATTAATTAAGTCCAATTAAATGGTCTACAGGAGAAGGCAGTCTAATTAGGCTGGGATCCTAATTAATTACGTCACAGATCAAATAAAAATTCCTAAGCTAAGGCCAAATCCTCGAGAAATAAAATAAAAGAAAAGCTGTAAAAACAAAACCGGTGAAAAACTACGATGGGGGTCCCCCGAGCACACTGGTGCTCGGCGAAATAGACCCTGACAGTCCACAAGTCTGAATGTCCTGGCTGGTCCTGTATTATTACAATAATATGGATCTGACTGAAAAGAAATTAATCTACGCTAAGCTAAGTCTACAGCTACACTAATCTCTCAGGCACTTTTGCTCGACTCGCGCTCTCCTGCGGCTCCGTACAGAAGGGAGCTGCCTCCGATTCCCGCAGTTGCGTCGGCTTTCCGAAGAAAGCAGCCTCGGTCGTCAGACCCTCGCAAGAAAAATAGACAGAAATGCGTCAGACCATAATTATTATAATAATGAAAAAGAAAATAAAATAAAATATATGCAGAAATGAAAATAAAAACAAATAAAATAAAAAACAAGCAAAAACAGAATAAAAGAAAATAAAAGAAAAGAAAACAAAAGAAGATGAAAAAGCCGCAAAAGAAAACGAAAACTGCGAAAAAGCTGCGGAGCATAAAATCGAAAACAAAAAGCGACTACTAAGTTGTGCTCCCCAGCAACGACACCATTCTGATAACACGAAAAATCCCTTGCGATCCGAGTAAGGATATAAATCAGGGTCATTGTGACCCGAATCGCGAGGCTAGGTCAATCAAAAAAAATAAGATCACTAAATAAAATAATCAATCAATAAACTCGAATAGCGATCTCTTTATTTTTTTTAATTTGGTATAGCGATCAGGGTCGAACTCAAGGAGCACGGATTGGCTCGAGGCCTACGAAGTAGTCTAAAATCAAAATAAAATAAAACAAATATTTTTTGTGGATTTTATGGTTTTGATTTTTTTTATTTTTAATTGTGAAGAAAATATATAACAAAGCCAAAAAGTCACAATCAACCAATTATTGAATAACACAAATCAAGCCAGAAAATTGCAATAAAAATGTTTTTGGGTTTTACAATTTTTTAAGTGTTTTTAATAATTTTCTCAGATTTTTGTGATTTTTAATGAATTTTCTAAAAATAAAAGAAGGCTAAAAATAGAAGCTACTGTGCATCTAGATTTTAAAGGCTATTTAAAAATATAAAAATAGCCTCTAAAAATCTAATAACAATTTTATGAAAAACTATAAATGAAAAGCTAACTACATAAAAAGAAATTAGAATTTTTTAATTTTTTTCTGAATTTTTAATAATTTTTATGAGTTTTTCAGGGTTTTTAGAATTTTGGGGGTTTTATATATCAGAAAGCTACAAAAATTACACAGAAATAAAAAGATAACGAAACAAATATAAATTAATTTTTTTAGATTTTTTGAGAGGTTTTTAATATTTTTAATGGATTTTTCAACCTGTACAGTAGAGAAAACATGGGTTTTTGAATTTTTAAAAATATAAAATGAAAACAAAATTTTTCCAAAAAATTAGTGAAATTTTTACACAGTAGCAGGAGTCAGGTTTCCAAATTTCATGATTTTCGGAGTTGATTTGATATTTATTTAGCCAATCAAAGACAGACATCTCACGAAGACCTAAGTGCAAATAGTGAAAAGTTTTTAGTCAATTAATAATATGCGTACGAAATACAGGACTGAACTTGCAAAAAGCCCAAATAGGCACGAGGAGGGCACGTGACTCACATATAGAGGGGCACAACTGCCATTCTTATTGATAAAAGATAAAACCATAACATCCATGAAGTTTAGGAGAAAAAGTGTAAATGACCAACAAATCACGTGTCGATGCACGTGCTCCACCTACAGAGGGACTAAAATGCAAAATCTAAAAGTCTGAGGTCCAAAGTGCAATTTATCCAAATTAAAAATAATTACATAAAATATTTACAGGACTGAAATGTAAATGCTAAAGGAGAAAGGGCCTAAGTGAAATTTACCCTTATTATTAAGATCCACTGAAGGGAGTCCACTAAAGATCTGACGGTTGTGATTCGTGGATACCCCTTCGATTATCGACGCTCCAGATGAGATCCTCAGATGGATCGGACGGCTAGGTGCTTCCCGCAGATGGATGGCTGAGATCGAAACTGGCGGATGAGCTCGATCGAACAGTGGAGGAGGCCTCTGGAAGAACAGGTCGCTGGCGAACATCGTCCGGTCGTTGCACATGCCTGAGGGCTCCTCCGGTGCTGCTGGGATTGGGAAAAGAAAGCCGATGATGGTACGCAGCAGATGGGAAGCTCTGATGAGGCCGGGAGGTCCTGGAGGACCCCGGCGACGTCAAGGAACCTGAAGCTCTGTGCTTCAGTCGTCGGGCCTCCAGATGAGGCTCATTCTTTGTCAATCCTGCACAGAAGGAAAGCTGGGTCGAGGGCGAACTACCTCGACCCAATTACGGGCGAAGTGGGTGATCGTGTGGGGCAGACGTGGCTCTTCGGCGAGCGGCGTCGGAGGAGAGTCGAGATCCCTGTTCCATGGTGAACTAGGGTGGCTGAATGGGTGGAGAACGTGGAGAGGGGACTCGCGAAGGTGAAGGGATGATCAGAGTGGTGAATCGATTATCGGAGAGTCGGGGAATGGGCGGTCGAAAACCTAAGATTTGGAAATTAGACTAAGCTAAGGGCTAGATCAGCTACCTGATGGACGCAGATGTCTGTGCTGGAGGTCAGCTACCTCATAGGCTCCTCGCCTCGATGGAGCGATGCCTCCAGAGGCTCGAGCTCACCGGTGGTAGAGCCTGACGATATGGGTCGCCAGATCTGAGGCTAACGGCCTTGGTCCTCGCTGCAATCAATCCCTCACGCTTGCTGTCACTCAAGGAGAAGGAATGGAGGTCCTGGGAGCTGAAGGCAATGGCCGGAGATGAATGAAATTGTGTCTCTAGGTCAGGTCTTATACGAATGAAGGTCCGAGAAGATTGGAGTCGGGCGCGCAAATCGAGGCACGGATACCTAACGAGAAGATCGGGCGTGAATCGTGGGTCTGCTCTATGCAATCGGAGCCCGAGGTTTGAGAAGATGGTGGTCGGATCTCGGCGCGAAAAATCGGTGAAGTCGGGTCAGGAACCGGATCCGAGCGAAATGTGGTCTAGGGGGGAGTTGACCGGGGGTCAACAACCCCCCTGGACCAATCAGAATCCAGCATTCAGAAATTATTTATAAAGTAATTTAAAAATAACAAATGATTTTATTTAAAAATATTTATAAAATTAAAAATGTTTATTGTTTTTCAAAATATTTTTTAGTGATTTTTATTTATTTTTTTGAAAAATAAATCATGTTATATACATAATATAATATTATATACAAGTATAAAATACCTATGTATTTCATATTTTTATTTTTATTAGTTTATTTTTTTATAATTATCCAAATTTTATATTTTATTTATTTACAACATAAAATATAGAGTATAAAATAATTTTTATTTGTTTTTATTATTTATGTACAAGGTGAAATAAATAGGTCTAGGTATATGTATGCATGGTATATACAAGGGTGAGAGAGAGAAATTATTTCTTTATGTTTTTATTTTATTTTTCTTATTTTTATTTTTAGAAATATATACAAAATATGGGAAACACATTTTTATTTTTATTTTTTATGAAAATAAAAATATATACATAAAAGGGGGTTTTACACAAGGTGAATGGCCCTATCTCTCTCTACTTGTTTATTTGGCGATCAGGCCCATATTTGACCCTCTCTTGGATTCAGGTCACTTGATATTTATTCCAAATATTTCCCTCTTTTTCTTTATTTCTTTATTCTTTTATTTTTGCACAAAAACATGCTAATTATTTAATATTAACAAAAGCATGCATTTTAGTAATTTATTATATTTACAAGTATCTACATGGTGTTTTGCAAAGTTTTGTAGCTAAAATAAAAGAATAAAGAGTGATGAATGACTATTCATCACCCCCTATACTTTAATTTGCTAGTCCCTTAGCAAACACTTATTTGAAAAAGAAGTGAAAAAGAAAAGAAAAGAAAAAGAAGGGAAAAAGAACGAATTAATGCTGATTATTAAACTTGTCTTCATTAAATTGAAGTATGGAGCTCAGTCAGATCTTTGGATTATTAATTTGTCGGAACCTTATTTGGACTTAGGTTTAAAAATCAACAGCCTCTAAGTTCTACTAATCTATAGTCAAGACTCCTCAATAATCCAGATCAGAACAAGTCTACATACACAAACTCTGATGACCATGAGTCTTTCCTTGTACTGTGTAAGTGAGGTATAGCTCTCCACCTCAGAAGTAGCAAAGTGACAACCCTCACCAACAAGGTAACTCTAATACCCTAGTCTGGCAACTCTTTCCTCGAGGAGCAGGGTATTCCCTTCTAAGTTCAAGTTCAACCGGCTCAAGAAGAGGAGGAAGAAGAGAATGGACCATGGCCAGTGTAGCCATGTATCCTTGGGAGCTCAACTAGTGTATCTAAGTCTCTCTGCTGCAAGCTTCATAAGATGGAACATGGATAACACAAGCTTTGCTTTATTGCACTATATACACTCCGGTGGGATTATCATTCTCTCTCAGACCCACCACTTTTTTGGAGTTATTCTTTTCTTTTTTGCATTTTTTTATGTGCATATTTACAACATATCTACATGTGCAGCATATGTAACTAAGGAGTTTTTCCTCTTGAGCCAGTAGACTATCCTTCTTTTGAAGCTTTATTGCAACCACAACTCCTGGCGTTAGACCTCACGGCTACCAGACCAAGTTGAGATGCACTTCCTTCACTAGAAGAAGAAGAGAGGTTCTGCCTAGAAGTACTACCCTCATATGCTACCCCAAGTCAAAGAAGACTGCCTCCTCACCACCTCATCCGTAGAGAGCTCGGTGTAAAGTGCTGGTCCAAGTGAAGCCATTGTCTGTAAGAGTCATGTGTGTGTTGTTAAGTTCTCTACTTAGGCTTATTGAGATGACATATGATCATAGCCTAGTTGACTCAAAGAATTAAGTCACCATGGACCTGAAAAGTCTCAACCCTAAGCCCTATAAGGTTCCTCTTAGAATTAGGTGGATTAAGATCTTAACCAATCTCCATTTTTCAATTTAATTCCAGGCAAGTTTAAATGTCAACTATGATTCGGAAAAATTTACACAAGTATTTACAAAGATGCAATATTTACAAAATTTTTGAAAGTATGCAAAATTTTTGAAAATGTTTGAAAACGTGGATGTATGCATGAATGCAAGTTTTGCAAAATATTTACACAAATTTACACAAGGCTTTAGCAAATTTTTTGTTTTTCAAACATTTTACAAAAATTTTATACTCTATACATAATTTTGATATGAAAATATTTACACACTATTTACACAAAAGATTTTTATAAACATTTTTACAAAAATAATTTTATACAAATAGCTATGTATGTGCAGAAAAGAATTTTATTTACAAGATTTTTTTTAATTTTTATTGATTTTAAGGGTTTTAGCCATTTTATTTATTAACACACTCACACATGCCTTGAAGGACGTCCAATATGCCCACAAGACCGAGTCCAAAAGCTATGACCAATCCTTTCGTTCAGGGCAAACGACCTTCTGCAGAATAGTCTTGATCTCCCTATTCGACACTTCAGCAATACCATTGGTCTGAGGATGATACGGTGTGGCTACTCGATGGTCTATGTCGAACTCGCTAGCAAGGGACTTTACCTTGTCGTTGACGAAATGAGACCCCCCGTCAGATAACAAAACTCTAGGTACCCCAAACCGTGAAATGATATTCTTCCTCAAAAATCTGCAAACAGTCCTAGCATCTACGGTTCGGGCGGGGATGGCCTCAACCCAGTGACTCACATAGTCTACGGCCAACATAATGTACTCAAATCCCTAACTCTTAGGGAATGTACCCATGAAATTTATGCCCCATGCGTCAAAAACCTCACGGAAGTGAATGGGCTGCATTGGCATCATACCACACTGTCCACAAATGCCCATCCTCTGACAGTCAGTACATCTCTTCACAAACTCATCAGAGTCCTTGAAGAGAGTAGGCCACCGTAGACTGCATTGGAGAACTTTCTGTGTCGTTCTCCTCCCAGAGTGATGTCCTCATGCCTCAAGCTTGTGGTAGTAAGTGAGGATGTTGTGGTGCTCCTCCTGAGGAATGCACCTACGCCAGACGCTATCTCCTCCCTCATGATAAAGGATGGGATCCTCCTAATGGTAGAACTTGGCCTTCGCGAGGAAGGTCTCAAATCACTGCCTGGGCCAATTTTATGGAACTTTCTTGGCAACAAGATAGTTCACAATATCGGCGTACCCCGGGAGAGAGGCGATAGCAAGGATCACCTCATCTGGGAAGGTCTCACAAATAGGCTCAGTCTGCTCAGAATCCTCAAGAAACTCCAATCGGGAGATATGACCCGCCACCACATTCTTGACTCCAGGCTTATCCTTAATCTCTATGTCAAACTCCTGGAGTAGAAGGATCCATCTGGTCAATCTGGCTTTGGCATCCTTCTTTGCCATGAGGTACCTGATGTCGGTATGATCAGTATAGATGGTTACCTTAGATCTAATGATCTATGGTCTGAACTTATCTAGGGTGAAAACTACTGCTAGCATCTCCCTCTCAGTGACGTGTAGTTCCGCTACGACAAAATCGGAGGCATCCGTCATGATCTCGAATGAGAGAGACCAATCAGGCAGCTGGAGGACAGGAGCCTCTACAACTAGACTCTTGAGAGTCTCAAATGACGCTAAACACTTATCATCCACTATGAACTTGGTGTCTGCCGTCAGCAGATTAGTCAACGGTCGGGAAATCCTTCTGAAATCATGTAAGAATCGTCGGTAGAAACCGACGTGCCCCAGAAAAGACCGTAACTACCGCAAGTTGGACGGTGGGCTGACTTTCCTAATGATATCCACCTTAACCGGATCAACCTTCATGCCCATGTTGGAGATGATATGGCCAAGCACCGTCCCTTGAGTCACCATGAAGTGACTCTTCTCCCATGAAAGCACAAGGTGAACCTTAATGTATCGCTGAAGGATGTGGTCTAGGCAGCCAAGACAAGCATCGAACCCATCGTCGTAGATCGAAAAGTCATCCATGAAGACATACAAGCATTCCCCCACCATGTCTGAAAAGATGGACAACATGCACCTCTAGAATGTCGCCGGGGTGTTACACAATCCAAAGGGCATCCGTCTAAAAGCATATGTCCTAAAGGGACAGGTGAAGGTAGTCTTGTCCTGGTCTTCGGGCGCAATGGCCACCTGATTATATACGGTGTACCCATCCAAGAAACAATAATGGCTCTTCACAGCTAGCCTCTCTATAATCTGATCAATAAAAGGCATCGGGAAATGATCCTTCTTGGTGGCCTGGTTCAATCGTCTGTAGTCCACATAGACCCGCCAAGAAGTGGGTACCTGGGTAGCGATCTCCTCTCCAAACTCACTAACAACTGCGGTGATGCCCGTCTTCTTGGGCACTACATGCAATGGACTGACCCACTTGGAGTCGGAGATGGGGTAGATAAAACCGGCGCTCCACCATTTTGAGATCTCCTTCATGACAACATCTCGAAGGTTCGGGTTCAGCCGCCGCTGGAACTCACGCAACGGCCTCGCGTCCTCCTCGAGATAGATATGGTGGGAGCACAGGGCCGGATTATCCCCTGGAGATTGGTACACTCCATCCTATCGCCTTGCGGTTCTTTTCAAGACCCCCCATCAGACGAGATTCCTGCTCTCCAGTCAAATCCGTTGATATAATGACTGGGTACATCTCATGCTCACCCGCAAGGAACCTATACTTCCGCGATGATGGTAGCGGCTTCAGCTCTAGACAACTCGGTTCTGGCAGATCTGGCCTCCGAAATGTCTGAGTGAATGCGACCAAATCTGCATGGGAGGATGAGAACTCTCTCTCACAATCTGAATCTGGTGAAGGCTGCTCTGCTGGTGTGTCTCTGCTCTGCGCGGGATCAGTCTCCACCCTAGCTGTAGGCTCTGTGGAAGTCAGACAAGGAATCAACTCATTAAACTCTTCCCATGATATATCTGACTCTGAGGGATCTGTATCAGTATTACAAGAAAAATCTGCCTCTTGATCAGGAACTGGCTCTGCTGCCTGAGATGTATCCTAGACCAGGAATGCGCTCTCCATGCTCTCCTATGCTGGCATCTGTGTATCAATGAACACTGAAGGTGGGAGGATGGCGTGTGCTGCTAGATCTGCTCAAACTGCCTCGTCATCTGTACATAATTGCAGTCCTGGTGGATGTCTCGCCCTACCTCTGTCATCTGCTCTGAATCTGAATGCGGCTCTGAGCAAGTGGAATCTCTGGCCCTAGTCTCCTCGATCGTCTCTATTTATATACTCTCACCCTCGACGCAAAAGTATACCTTCCTGCTATTACGATCGGATACTACCTTGGTTGTGGCCAAGAACGGGCATCCTGAAATGATAGGGGTATCGGTCACGGACTCAGGGATCTCCATGTCCAAGACAACAAAGTCCACGGGGAATTCCAGGTCCTAAATCGTGACGACAACGTCCTTCAGCAACCCCTTCAGCCTCTTGACAGATCGATCAGCAAATTGAAGGACCGTCCTACTTTATCGTAGAGGGCCTAACTCGAAGCAGTCGAGTAAGGTTGCCAGAAGTAGGTTGATTGAAGACCCGTTGTCTAATAGAGTACGATCGAACCTCTGCTTCTGAATGTGGCATCTGATATACAAGGCTCCTGCATCTGGCCTCTTGGCTGGCAGACGGTTCTGGATCGCAAAGCATGTGGCGCGAGTGAGCACATGGATCTCTGACTGGTGGTTCCGCCTCTTCCTCTGAGCTGTAGTCCTGTCTCTGAGGGATCTCTGGAAGAGAGGTATGTGCTCCAAGGCCTCCTGTAGAGTCAGCTGTATATGAAATCGATCCATCATCTGCTGGCTGAACTCTAGGTGGTGGGACTTCTTTGGATCTTTTTTGGTCCCCTTAGCCGAGCGGAGTGCTTGGGGAAAGGGCACTGCTGGGTTAGGATCGGGTCTGGGATGCTCAAGCAAAGCAGAATCATCAATCAACAAAGGTGGATCCGAGAATAACAAACCCTTTCCTTTATTCACATATGTGTCTTGAGGTACATGAACTGAAGGAAAAACAACAGGACTAGAAGAACTGGAAATGGTGGCCTCAACACCACCCTCAACATCTGGTGTCGTGGCGTTAGTACCGCGCTCTAGCTCAGCAACTGGTATGGTGGCATCAGTACCACCTCCTCCATCTGGTGAAGCTACGGCCTCAGTACTGTCGGTTGGATCAACATCCGTGGTGGCGCCAGCACCACCATCATCATCATGTGTACGAGCATCATCAGTATCACACTTCTCCTCGTCTGGCGCTCCTGAAGGTGCATGGGATCGTCACTCAGACGAGGCGCCACCTGCTGGCATCCTACCGCTCCTAAGTGTAACAAAATCAGCATCAAACATATATGCAGAAACATCACCAAGTATATTACTAGGAGTGGTAATCTCTGTGAACTCTACCTCCTCAGACTTCCTCTTGAGGTTGTTCGGGTTCGGCTCTATCTGTGCAGGAATGGCGGACTTCCCCTTCACTATCTCTCTCATCTCCTATCTAAACTCGTCCATCTCTTGTCGGAAGGTAGCCTGCTGATCGGAGATGAGGAGGGTTAGGCCGTCTAAGGCTGGGTTCTCATAGGAGGGCCCCTAAGAACCTGACAGGTGGCCTCGCTGGTAATGAGGCTGCTGCTGCTGGTGAGAGAGATAAGGGGGTAGTGAGTGATACTGCTGAGGCTATTGAGGCTGCCTCCAAGACTGTTCCTGCTGATAGGGATGAGGACCATGCTGCTGGTAACTCTGTTGTGGCTGGTGCTGTGACGGGAGCTGGGGCTGTTGTTGGTGACTATCTCGCGACTGGTCGTACTGGCCACCCTGAACTGGAGGCTGCTGCTGGGAACTGGTGCCTCCGGCTGACCAACGAAATTCGGGATGGTCTCGTCGGATACCAGGCTGGGAACGGTCGTACCATATCCCGCTGACGTCCATCAACGGCTCCTGCTCGTAAGTGGGTATGGGAGTACTGCCAAGGGCTGGTCAGGCTGATACACCACCATCTGGTTGTCCTCAGATGGTGGTAACTGCAAGTACTGCTACGGCTGCTGCTAATACTGCTCTGCCTGAACATGGTGGACCTGTTGGTACTGGGCGGAGGGTTAGGGACTGCTGTTGCTACTGCCTAGGTCTTCCCGTGACCTAAAACAGGGCTGAGAAGCCGTCTATGCCTCATGGAGACACATGATCTGTGTCTTAGGTCACTCAGCATCTGTGCCATCTGATCTGTCTGTGTCATAACCTGGCACTGCTTCTTATCGATCAACTTGATCCGGTCCAGCTTCTCGCTAATAATGCCCATGTCGGCGGCTGTCGACTCTGCATGTGTTGCTGCCGCTGACGAAGTAGAGGGACCGGCATCGACCCGTGCTATCCTCTGATAGGACACGACGTGTGGATGGGGCTTCCCCTGTATAGAGGTGGGTCTGAGACATGACAGTGTAGTTCTCGTCCATCTCCTCGTAGATGGCCCAGACCTAGTCCTCATCTTCCGCGAAATACGATCCTCCACAGGATGCATTCACCAACCCCTGCAGCTCTGGTGTAAGTCTGCAGAAGAAGCTCTGAACTAGGTTCGGCTTCGTGATATCATGGTGCGGGCATCTGTCGGTAAGCTCCCTGAATCGGTCCCATGCCTCGTAAAACTGCTCATTAGGGAGCATGGAGAAGTTGTTGATCAGGGCCCTCGCTTCATTGGTCCGACCGAGTGGGTAAATACTTGTTGAGTTACTCGGTCCAGAGCTGCTCCCATGTCGTCCCAAATCTCGCTAAGTGCTTCAGCCAGTTGGCTGCTCTATCAACGAGGGAGAATGGAAATGCCATCATCTTGATGGTGTCCTCGTCCACATGGCGGTCGTGGACGGTGCTGCAGATCATCTCAAACTCCTGGAGATGAAAATGTGGCTCCTCGGTGTCGAGTTCGTGAAAGCGGGGAAGCAACTGAATAGTCTGTGGGGGGAACTTGAAGTCTCCCGCTATGGTCAGCAACACGATCCATCTGTGGGTTAGAGTTGCATTAGGGTTGTGCAACTCTCTCATCGGGCAGGCTTCTACTGCTGGTTGAACTGGCTGTACTGGCTGCTCTCCCTCAGGTGTGTTTCCTCCACCGGGTCTACGCTGCTCGCGGTCTAATCTCATCTACTCCATCTCCTGGTGCAGCTCCATCATGAAAGCTCCCTGGTCATGTATCTGTCTCTGCATCGTCTCCAAGGAAGCTATCAGGGTGTTGTTGATCGCACCCTGGTCCAAAACGTATGTCTGCCCGGCTCTGGGTCCCTCGGTGCGGTCCTCGCTGCTGGCCATGGTCTCTGAAAAGGCAAAAGACCCAAGCTTAGGTGTTGAAATATCATTTGACTGCTGCTCTCTATGATCGGGCACCTCAGAACTATCAGTAGAAGGGTGGTCAGGGGGGGAATAGGATGGAAGCAAACTCAGGCTCAGAGAGCGGGTCTCGGCTCTCGCGAGCCAACCAAGATGAGCAGGCCGGAGTGCTCGAAAGCATTGCAACCAGAGGCTGCCTAAGGGACCTCCGACCCATCATCTTGATCGTGGCAAGTCAGGCGGATGAGATCTGGAAAGCAAACAGGATTGTCAAGCAATACCCCAATTTCACCAATGCAACACGAGCTGATGACCGTAAGAGTTTGGTCTTTTATCTTGTCGTTTTTATTTTGGTGATAAGACAGTCTATCAGAGCGATTAACAAGCTGTTGCAAATCCAACGCCCCTAAGAGTCTGTCCCTACCCCAAACTAGATCTTTCCCAGCCAGTACAAGATGCAGACTGTTTACCGGCTACCCGATCAGCTCGCTTTGTTAAGGATATCGCAGCCCGTTTTACCGGAGACCAGAGCGATCCTCACTGGAGAACGACTAGCCCAGAAGCAGTAGTCTGAAAAGAGGTCAGATGTGGCTCTAGCCTAGGGTGCGTGTCACTCTCTCTCACAATCAAACCATCCAATGAGGGGATTACTCTCCCAATGCAAGATTTTTTTGTGAGGTGATTTTTTGGTCCAGTTTGCTTTAGCAGTCCCAATTTTATGATTTTTCTTTTTAGTTATTTTTCAAATAAAAGCAATCACCAAACAAATTTTTCGGTTCTCCTAATTTTATTAAGTCCAAGAAAACAGGGGGAGAAGATGAAAAAGCCGATGCGTGACGAAATCAATGATGCATGCTGAGTAAGAATGTGTACCTTTCCTCCATCTCTCTACATGCAATATGATTCGTGCATAATTGAAAGACAGAAATTAAATCTAACCTAAATGATGCAGCGAAGAAAACGTCCTTAACAAGAATTCCTACATGAAAAGAACGAGAGCTAACGAGTCAACGTGAGGGGTTGTGGTCCGGTCTCTGATGTCGATCGGTGTCCGCCACAACGAATTCTGCCAGCGCTGTATACGGCCTCTAGCGGCACGTGACCCCTCGAGTGACCAGGTTAGCTTTTTCTTATTAATTAATTAATTAGGTCCAATTAAACGGTCTATAGGAGTAGGTAGTCTAATTAGGTTTGTATGCTAATTAATTACGTCACAGATCAAATAAAAATTCCTAAGATAAGGCCAAATCCTCGAGAAACAAAATAAAAGAATAGCCTTAAAAACAAAACGGGCGAAAAACTGCGATGGGGTCCCCCGAGCACATCGGTGCTCGGTGAAACAGACCCCAGCAATCCACAAGTCTAAATGTCCTTGGAGGTCCTGTATTATTACAATAATATGGATATGACTGAAAAGAAATTAATCTACGCTAAGCTAAGTCTACAACTACACTAATCTCTCAAGCACTTCTGCTCGACTCCTCTCGCACTCTCATGCGACTCCGTAAAAAAGGGAGCCGCCTCCAATTCTCGTGGTTGCGTTGGCTTTCCGAAGAAAGATGCCTCGGTCATCGGGCCCTCGCAAGAAAAATAGACAGAAATCCGTCAAACCACGGTTATTATAATAATGAAAAGAAAAAGAAAATAAAATATATGCAGAAATGAAAATAAAAACAAATAAAATAAAAAACACGATAAAACAGAATAAAAGAAAATAAAAGAAAAGAAAACAAAAGAAGACGAAAAAGCCGTGAAAAGCCACGAAAGAAAACGAAAATAGCGAAAAAGCTGCGGAGCTTAAAACCGAAAACAAAAAACGACTACTAAGCCGTGCTCCCCAGCAACGGCGCCATTTTATAACCCGAAAAATCCCTTGCAATCTGAGTAAGGATATAAATAAAGTTCATTGTGGCCCAAATCGCGAGGCTAGGTCAATCAAGAAAAAGAAGACCATCAAATAAAATAATCAATCAATAAAGTCGAATAGCGGTTTCGCTATTTTATTTAACCTCAGGTTCGAACTCAAGGAGCACAGATTAGCTCGAGGTCTACGAAGTAGTCTAAAATCAAAAATAAAATAAAGCAAATATTTTTGGTGGATTTTATGGCTTTTTAAATTATTTGTTATTTTAAATTGTGAAGAAAATATAGAACAAAGCCAAAAAGTCACAATCAACCAATTATTTAACAACACAAATCAAGCTAGAAAATTGCAATAAAAATGTTTTTGGGTTTTATAATTTTTTAAGTTTTTTTAGATATTTTCTCATATTTGTATGATTTTTAATGAATTTTCCAAAAATAAAAGATGGCTAAAAACAGAAGCTACTATGCAGCCAGATTTGAAAGGCTAATTAAAAATATAAAAATAGCTCTAAAAATCTAGCAACAATTTTATGAAAAACTATAAATGAAAAGCTAACTACAGAAAAAGAAATTAAAATTTTTTAAATTTTTTCTGAATTTTTAATAATTTTTATAAGTTTTTAAGGTTTTTATATTTTTAGAGGTTTTATATATCAGAAAGCTACAAAAATTACACAGAAATAAAAAGACAACAAACAAACACAAATTAATTTTTTTAGAATTTTTGAGGGTTTTTATTTTTTAATGGATTTTTCAATCTGGACAGTAGAAAAAACATGGGTTTTTGAATTTTTAAAAATATAAAATGTAAACAAAAATGTCCCAAAAAATTAGTGAAATTTTTACACAGTGGCAAGAGCCACGTGTCCAAATTTCACGATTTTTAGAGTTGATTTGCTATTTTATTTAGCCAATCAAAGACAGACAGCTCACGAGGACCTAAGTGCAAATAATGAAAAGTTTTCAGTCAATTAATAACATGCGCACGAAATACAGGACTGAACTTGCAAAAAGCCCAAAGTGGCACGAGGAGGACACGTGGCTCACACACAGAGGGGCACAACTATCATTCTTATTTATAAAAGATCAAACCATAACGTCCATAAAGTTCAGGAGAAAAGTGTAAATGACACACAAATCACGTGTCGATGCATGTGCTCCACATACAGAGGGACTAAAATTCAAAATCTAAAAGTCTGAGGTCCAAAGTATAATTTATCCAAATTAAAAACAACTACATAAAATATTTACAATAATGAAACGTAAATGCTAAAGGAGAAAGGGCCTAAGTGAAATTTATCCTTATTTTTAAGATCCAACGGTAGAAGGGAGTCCACTAAAGATCTGACGGCTATGATTCGTGGATACCCCTAGATCCTCAGATGGATCGGATGGCTAGGTGCTTCTGCAGATGGATGGCTGAGATCAGAACTGGCAAATGAGCTCGATCGAATGGTAAAGGAGGCCTCTAGAAGAAAAGGTCGCCGACGAACTTCGTCTGGCTGTTGCACGCGCCGGAGGGCTCCTCCGGTGCTGTTGGGATGGGGAATTGAATGCTGGTGATGGTCCGCAGCAGATGGGATGCTCCGATGAGGCCGGGAGGTTCTGGAGGACCCCAGCGACGTCAAGGAACCTGGATCTCTGTGCTTCAGTCGTCGGGCCTCCAGATGAGGCTCATTATTTGTCAATCCTACACAGAAAGAAAGCTGGGTCGAGGGCAAAATGCTTCGACCCAGTTACGGGCAAAGTGGGTGATCGTGTGGGGCGGAGCGTGGCTCTCCGGTGAGCGGCGATGGAGGAGAATCGAGATCCCTGTTCTATGGCAAAACAGGGTGGCTGAATGGGTGGAGAATGTGGAGAGGGGACTCGCGAAGGTGAAGGGATGATCGGAGTGGCGAATCGATGATCGAAGCGTCGTGGAATGGTCGCTGAAGGTCGGCGGTCGGAAACCTAAGATTTGGAAATTATATTAAGCTAAGGGCTAGATGAGCTACCTGATGGACGCAGACGTTTGTGATGGAGGTCAGCTACCTCCTAGGGTCCTCGCCTCGATGGAGCGATGCCTCCAAAGGCTCGAGCTCGTCGGTGGCGGAGCGCAGCGATATGGGTCGCATGATCTGAGGCTAACTGCTTGGTCCTCGCTGCAATCAATCCCTCACGCTTGTTGTCACTCAAGGAGAAGGAAAGGAGGTCCTGGGAGCTGAAGGCAATGGTCGGAGATGAATGAATTTGTGGTCAGTTCTTATACGAGTGAAGGTCCGAGAAGATTGGAGTAGGGCACGTAAATCGAGGCACAGATACCTAACGAGAAGATCATGCCTTAATCGCAGGTCTGTCCTCTACAATCGGAGCCAGGGTTTGAGAAGATGGTGGTCGGATCACGACGCGAAAAATCAACAAAGTCGGGTCAGGAACCGGATCTGAGCGAAATGCGGTCCGGGGGGGGGGGGGGGGGAGTTGACTGATGAATCCACATTTCATCATCTTTATTCTATCATTTTGGCATCAAAAACCCTAGCAAATGCCTGTAAATAACCTTAAAATCATTATCTTAGCATTCTTGCATGTGCATTCATATAGTGTATAAAATACTGTATTTAAGGCCAAAATTATAGAATAAATAAAGAAAAGAAAAAAGAATAAAATATTGTAAATATTTTATGACCCAAAACCCCCGAGACCTAGGCATCTTGATGAATAGGTCGACAAGGAATAAAGTAGGGGGAGATAAGGTCAGAAATACAGATAAAATACCTATACATTTTATTCATTCTTTATTCATTTTGGGACCTATTTTTAGTTCCACTTTTCATACATCAAATAAAGAAACTTTGTACATGAAAGTTGTAGATAATAAAATAAAGAAAAATACAAAACTGATTTCACAGAAAAATAATGTACAGATAAAAAGTTATGGTCTGAATAAAAATCTAGAATCCCAACTTCCCAGACCCGTATCTCACAAATAAAAACTCCAAATGCAGCATACTCACCTTTACTTGTATATAGAAGAAAATAAGCTATTTAATGGTGGTGGTTTCGCATTTGGCGGAGCTACGGTTTGAAAGTTGAGTTTTGGACCCCTATTGTATACTTGTATATTCAATTTATTATTTATTCATTATTTTTGTATTTTTATATTTTTATAATTTTGTAAATATTACCTATAATAATTATGTGCATTAAAATCAGAATAAAAATGCAAAGAAAGAATAAAATAAAAATACTTGTATAAAGAGTACATAGGTATACTGCCTATCCCTATACCTGTACAAAACACTCTTACATTTTATTAAATATACAAAATAAATCAGGAAAATAAAATAAAAAATATATTTGTGTATATAAAAGTATCTTATAATTTTAGAAAATAATAAATAAAAATAATGAAATTAAAATACACAAATAAAAATAAAATACTAAAATACATAGGTAATATACCTATATATAGCTAAAAAGGGAACTTATAAAAATATACCTCATAAAATTAATTAAAAATCATAATAAAATACTACATAAAATAACGAATATTTTTTATGTTATAATCATTAATTAATTCGGCCTTTTTCTATTTTTAATTGATTTATTAAATTATTTATCAGGGATTTTTCCTGATTAGTCCACGTGGACCAATCAAGAGACGGTCCCAGTTGACCCAGGTCAACTGGCCGTCCTTCCCCATGTGCCTCCGTCAGAACCTCGTTTGACCCCGTGTTTGCGGATTTTTCGAGGTTCCCCCTTGCATTATTTCGTGTCGATGACTTGACCACTTTTTCTCCTCGAACATCCCTCTTGCTCGCCCAATGATCGTCTTGAGGATTGGGTCACTGTAGCGCTCGCTGCACCTTTGTCTTTGAGCACCTGTCACCAGCAGTCAAACCACATAAGAATGGAGCCCGACCTTCCTTGGATTTTTTTGAGTCCCTTCGGTCCACCCTTCTGCGCCACCTTCGTGCTCTTGAGCTTCCTGGAGGTGACAGCTCCATCGCAAGCCCATCAGCCAAGGCGTTTGAAGTCGGAGGAGCCTCCAACACCTCCCGCAAGTCCGGCGGTCGAGGTACCTTCTTCCTCTGGCTCCGGCCATCGAGGACCATCTCCCTTGCATTTCTTTGTTTCATTTTATTCCCTTTAGTTTAAGGATCAAAAACCCCCAAAAAATCCGAGTTTCATCGCCTGAATCGCCCAATCATCCCATCTCGCCGGAGCGCACCTCCGGCCGACATCTCTTCACCGTCCACAGACCATCTCCGACCTCCACTTCGCCTTTGCGGGGTCCATGCAGTTTGCCCTGGACCCTTTCACCCCTTTTTGCAGGTCAACGCTCGTGGAATCGCACCTGGGTGCAATTTTGACCATCGTCGGACCTCAACCGAGCTCCCCAGCTCCGCCGCCTTCGCCAGCGAGAGCCGAGGCATTTTGACGCCCCTAGGAGATAGAGAAGGACCAGAGGATGCTCCAGCCGCATTTTGAAGCCAAGAAGCCCGCCGGAGACGGAGCTTGACCTCAGAGAACCTCGGCTCGCCGGAGTTCATCGAGGTTCTTGCTCCGGCCTTCGCCACCGTTGAATCGAGGCGGAGTCCCAGATCGCGCATCGACCGTCAGATCATCCGAGCCCAGCCGCCGTTGGATCTCATTCTGAGATCTAATCTCAGACGTCGAAGCGAAGCGTCATCGGCCGTCCAGATTGCGCCACGTGTTTAAGTGGCTTCTTCATCGTCGTCGGATCATGCGTCGAGGGTATTTTGCATATCAACCCTCGCGCCTTTTGTATTTACTGTTTAGTATTTAAACTTTCATCTGCAGTTGAAAAACTTTGGGTTATTTGCATGTAAGCCCCTGCACTTATTTTTATTTACATCTAGGTCCTCCGCCACGTCACCTCACGTGACCTGTACACGTGAGGTGGTGGGCTTTTTGCAAGGACCCCCCTGGGGTTTAGTTATTTCAGTTTAGTCCCAAGATTTTGTATTACAGTGTAAAACTTTGGGATATTTTGCATCGACCCCCCTGACATTTTTGGATATTGCACTTAGGTCCCTGCCAGGCGCGTGTTGCGCACGTGTTAGGCTTGGGAATTTTATGCTAAGACCCCTCCGGGTTTTGTAATTGCTGTTTGACCCTAGAAATTGAATGTTTAGTTTAAAAACTTTGTGGAAAATTGCCTGTGACCCCCGGGATGTTTGAGAAATTGTAAATCTACCCCTGCCAGGCCTGTTAATTGTTTGGATGCATGTTCTAATTATTTTAAATTATCTTTTTAAGTCCAAAAATTCCACAAAAATAGGGTTTAGCTCCTGTTAACTTGTGCTTCCACGCTATCAATTTAGTTTTTGATTTTATTTTATTTTATATTTATTAAAAATCAAAAACATGCTTTTTATTCACTGTCTAGTTTAGAAAATTCCAAAAAAATAGCAAAACCTCTAAGAATTCCAAAAAATTCCCTAGTGTCTATTTTATCCTATTTTAGTATCATTCCAAAAATCACTAAAAATCTCAAAAGAAAAACACTAAAAATTTAAAAACACTCAAAAACTTCAAAAAAATTATATAAAATCAAAGAAAAATCCAAAAAATACAAACTCAGGTCCTGTTTGTTCTCTATTTTATTCTCTTTACTAGAAAATTAGTGTGAAAAATTTTGATTGCTGTTTGATATTTTTAACTTCCATTTTATTCACAGCCAGCACTCCTTTCACTGTTTTGCTTTATTTTAGTATTTTAAAAATACCAAAAACACATTGAAAAATACCCAAAAATCACAAAAACAGTAAAAAATCCTAAAAATATCAAAAACATTTTATTTCTGAATTTTTTTTATTTTTACAAATTTTTATACAGATTTTATCTTGCCTTTCATTACATTGTTTTTTTTAAATTCCAATATTGAAAAAAGAAAAAAAAATATAAAATATAAAATTATAAAAATCAGAAAATTAAAAATCAAAATACAAAATTAAAAATTAAATAAAAAAATTAAAAATAAAAAACCCACAAAAATTCCTTTGCTTGCTTGCTTAGTGTAGACACTTGACACACACATTCACTTGTGCACCAATTTTTGAATTACCCTGCTTGCTCCCTGTGTTCGAACTCTCTGCATACTTGTCACTATACACCATTTGTGCAGAGTTAAAAATAAATTTTAACTCCACATTATTTCTAATTTATTTATCTTTAGTGTGGGTTGATTGTTGACTTTAGTCCAGATTTAGTGTGGTCAACACACCGACTGAGTTCACGCTTTGTGTTGAACTTACGACCACCTCATTTAGGCTAAATCAAAAGTCGTCGTTGCCGGGGAGCAACAGCGAGTAGCTCATTTTTGTTTACTTGTGTTTAGTGTTTACCATAGCTTCATTTCATCTCTCTTACATTTTTGATATATATATTGCTTGAGATATTCTGACCACTCTTCTTTTGTCTTCTTGCGAGGGACCGCGGAGCGAGGCAGATTGCTTAGGTGACCCGGAGCATCCTTGGGAAGCGGAACCGGCCTTTCTTTAGCCAGGCTGGCAGGAGAGAGCAGGAGGAGTGAGAGAGTGATTAGTTTAGCTTTCATTTTATCTTGTGAGAGAGAGTGATTCATTAATTTGTAATAAATTAGGTACATTGGACACTTGGACTCTTAGACACTACCGGGCCTAATTTCCGGGTGTTTGTTCACCCGGGGGCTCACCGCGGTTTTTCTCGCGTTTTATCGCTTGTCATTTTCCGATTTTGTTTCCTTTTTCCTTTCTTTTGTGGATTGAGCCCTTAGATTGTAGGTCCTGCTTGATTCGATTAGAATATGTCCAAACACACTAATTATCTTTGCATGCTCCTATAGTTCGTTGTTGGACTTAGACTAATTAAATAGTTAGCTATTAGCTTTCGATCCACGCGCTGCGAGCTCATTCCCGAACAAGCGCTTTCTCCTAACTCAAATGTGTTGAGCAGAGGAGGGGTGAGCCTAGACCGGACACTCGGATTGAGAGTTAGTGGCTAGCTTGTGGTTCTTCACGCTAGCAGTTGCCTATTCTAGGACGATTTCCGTTTTTGCATATCGCCATATAGTTTAGGTTTACAAATTCTGCTTTGCATCCCGCATGGAGAGAGCTGGGATTCGTTGTAAGTCTTCTTACTTTGCATGCATCATTTAGGCACAAAGGTGAGATTTCCACCTTGGTGTCGACTTGCACGGCTTTTCCGACTCTATTCTCCCTCTGTTTTTGGAACAAAGTAGGATAAAGAAAATACAAAAACCGTTAGGCGCTTGTTTCAATTCACTCAAAAGAAGCGATAACACCAAAAAAATTAAAAAAGGGACTGCTAAGAAAACTTGACCAAAAATAAAATCTGTAATTGGATTCATTGCTTGGGGAGAGTAACACCCTCACTTGTATTAAGGTTGCATGGGAAGGTCTCCTTCCAAGTGAGGTGAGCGCTTCGTAAGGATTAGAGCCAAAAACCCAACTTGTGGCTGCCTTGTGTATCGCCTGGATTTCCGAAGTATTGGCGCTACTATCGTACGTAGTCGAGTAGGACTTGGTCGCCATTGGTGACTCACTATTGTGTGAGCGCCGACCTTGTCCGAAGTACCGAGCTTAGGCCACGCCTTCACGGGTGTGTCTGTCTCACCGGTTGCGTCCGAGTAGGATCTTGCACGCTCACGGGTGATTCTGTTGCGAGCGAGGTCCGAAGTATCGATTTCGTCTATCGGCTTCCTCCCTCTATTTCTTTGGCTGAGTAGGGATCCAGGAAGGGTTACAAGGACCTCAAAAAGCGCAAGTTACAGGTTACACAGGAGGAGGACAAGTACGGGGACACTTTCCCGGCAGTACTCTCTCTCCTTTAGGCGTAGCGTTCTAAGGACTCGTGAAAAAATAACTTCCTGAAACAAGCTAAAATTGACAAGATAAAAGCCAAACCTTCATGGCTTCACGTGTTGAGTTGGTGAACTTACCCCTGTTTTGTGTTTGATTGCTAGATTTGTTTAGGTCAAGATCAAAAACACAGCACAATTGTGCGCGATTTTGTTGCATCTCATTTCATTCCTCTTCTTCTCTTGCATTTTCTCTGCTCGTCCCAAATAATCAAGATGATGGGATGGAGATCTCTTAGGCCGACCTTGTCGGCACCACTATCCAGCACTCCTCCTCATTCATCTAGGAATACCTCGGAGAGTCCGCTCTCCGAGCCTGAGTTCACATCCACCCTGTTCCCCCTCGACCACCCTTCCCATTCTCCTTCTCTCAGTCCAATTATTTCAGAATTCAGTGCATCACAGAGTTCGGCTCATTCGACAGCACATGAGATGGCCTCTTTTGCTTTTTCAGAAAATCCAGCGATGGGAGACAGAGGCGAGCACCCAGATGACCATGATCACCCTCCATTCATAATTGATCAGGTGGCCATCAACAACTCCTTGTTAGCGTCCCTGGAGACAATGCAGATACAGATCCGTGACCAGGGAACATTCATGGGTGATCTGATGAGAGAGATAGCACAGATGAGAGAGAACCGACCTGGGGGCGGTGGCGGTGGAGGAGGAGGAGGACCAGATGCAGGAGGAGGCGATCCAAACGCTGAGCGACCGCCACAGACCATCATGAGGGAATTGCACAACCCAGCTGCATCCCTCACTGACCGTTGGATCAGACTCCCGCCCATTCACGGAGATTTCGAGCTTCGGCCCCACACTATTCAGCTTCTACCCAAGTTCCATGGGTTGCCGACCGAAGAGTCGCACCTCCACCTCCAGGAATTCGAGATGATTTGCAGCACTATCCATGATCGGTTGATGACCGAGGACACCATCAAGATGATTGCCTTTCCATTCTCTTTGGTTGATAGAGCCGCACATTGGCTCAAACACCTTGGGCGATTCGTCGACACATGGGCAGATCTCTGGACCGCGTACCTGAAGAAGTACTACCCTCTCGGCCGGACCAACGCAGCTCGAGCCATGATTAGTAACTTCGTCATGATCCCAAATGAACAGTTCCATGAAGCCTGGGATCGATTCAGAGAGCTCATCGACCGGTGTCCACATCATGACATCTCCAAGCCCAATCTCGTGCAGAGTTTCTTCTGTGGGCTGACACAAGAGCTGCAGGGGCTAGTGAACGCCTCTTGCAGTGAATCTTATTTTTCCAAGGGTGAAGACGACGTCTGGGCCATCTACGAAGGCATGGCAGAAAACTCAACAGTGATGGCCCAAGCTCGAGTCTACACACAGCAGAAGCCCTCGCAAGGAGCGGGATCATTTCAGAGGATCGCCCGCATCGATGCCGGTCCCAACACAGTGTCAGCTGCCGCAGCCCAAGCTGAATCAGCCGCAGCCGACATGGGTATCATCAGTGAGAAGCTGGACCGCCTCGAGATCCTCGAGAAGAAGCAGATGCAAGGCATGGCCCAGATGGACCAAATTGCCAAAACCATGAGTGATCTGAAGACGCAGATCTTGTGCATCCAGGAGGAAAAAACTCAGTCACAACAGCCTCCCAGATCACGTGCTGATCCGAGCAGTAGCAATGCCAACCAGCCCTCTACCTCATACCGTCAGGTGAACCATATCCAGGCAGAGCCGGTTCCATTGTTACCATACTATCCATCGCAGCCGCCATCTTCGGACAGCAAATGGTGGTCTATCAGCCGGAGCAGCCACTGGCCGTTCTTCCTCCACCCTCCTTTGAGCAGGAACCATTGATGGAAGTCAATGGGATTTGGTACGACCGGTACCCTCAGCCCGGGATTCGTCGGGATCACCCCGGATTCCGTTGGGGCAATGGTGGATCCTCATCCCAACAGCAGAACCCTGTCCAAGGACATCAGAACAGCCAGCCACAGCAACAACACCAGCAGCCCCAGTATGCCCATCAACAGCAATATCAGAGTGGTCCTCGTCCCGCCTATCAGGGACAGCAGTGGAGGCAGCGCCAGCAGCCTCAGCAATCTTATGCCCAGCCTAACCAGAACTATCCGTACCAGCAACACCAGCAGTAGCAGCAGCCCCATTTCCAGCAGGGACAATCATCCGGTTCTCAGGGTTCCTTTTTTGAGAACCCAACTCTCGATGATCTTGCCCGCTTGCTATCTGAATAGCGAGCATCTTTCAGGTAAGAAATGGATGAATTCCGGCAGGAAATGAGAGAAATAATCAAAGCAAGGCTGCCATACCCGCTCAGATTGAACCTAACCCGAACAATCTGAAAAGGAAGTCTGAGCAGGTAGAGTTTACAGAGGATACTTCTCCTAGTGATGATTTGAATGATATGTCTTATTCTTTGAATGATGCTGATTTTGTGACTACTAGGAGCGGTAGGATGCCAGCCGGCGGTGCCTCTTCTGAGCGACAACCAGAGCAGGATCAGGAGCGCCAGAAGAGCAGAATAGCGGTGCTGATGCCGCTGATGACGATGTTGAAGACGGTGGTGCTGATGCCACCATTTTGATGATGACCCAGAGCGCGGTGCTGATGCCGCGAAGACCGGTGCTAGTGGTGGTGCTGAGGCCCCCACATCTACTTTTGTTGAGCCACCATCTGTGATGTTGCCACATTTTGTACCTAGAGACTGTGGGAACAAAAAGAAGAACAAAAAATATGATAAAGGAAAGGTTTCTGTTCAAATTGCGGATCCATATGTGGTGAATGATGATTATTGTATGGATTCTCCTTCTTCACAGGCACAGGGACCGATTCCTAGTCCTCCATCTGAGGAGGCCCCTACCATCCCCTTCCCTGAGGCACTCCGCCGTGTGAAGGGGACTAAAAAAGAAAACCCAAAAAAAAGACAGCAGGTAGAGTTCGGCAATCAGATGATAGACAAATTCCATATTCAGCTGACTCTACAAGAAGCACTTGAGCACATCCCCCTCTTCAAGGAAGAACCCTGAAAGAGAGACTACCGTCCGCAGGAAGAGGAGGAATCACAGAGATCAAATCCATGTGCTCACTCAGTCTACTTGCTGCACCATCCAGAATAAAGCTGCCAGCTAAGTGACCAGATGCAGAGCTCCCTATGTCAGATGGCGAGATTCAGGAGCAGCATTTTGATCGTACTCTATTAGACAGCGGCTCTTCAATTAACCTTCTTCCGGCAACCTTACTCGACCGATTCGAGTTTGGTCCTCTTCTTAGGAGCAGGGACAGTCCTTCAGTTTGCTGATAGGTCGACTAAGAGGCCGAAGGGGTATTGAAAGACGTGGTCGTTACCATTCAGGGCCTGAAATTCCCCGTGGACTTCGTTGTGTTGGACATGGAGATCCCTGAGTCGGTAATTGATGCCCCCATCATTCTCGGACGTCCATTCTTGGCCACAGCCAAGGCGGTGACCGACCATGATAGTGGGAAGGTATGCTTTCGCGTAGAGGGCGAAACCATACAAATAGAGACAATCGAGGAAACCAGAGCCAGAGAGTTGGCGTGCTCAGAGCAATCCAGCGAAGCCGAGCAGATGACAGAGGAAGAGCTAGACATCCATCAGGTTTGTGATTTTGAGATGACTGATCATGAATCCAACTAGAAAGATCCCGTAGCACCGACCCTCGCCTTGCCTACAGATTCACTATATCTCAAGCTCATGGCAGTCGAGAGCCGGAGAGCACACACCTGGATGAGGATATACATGAGCTGACAGTGTTGTGATATGTGGTGCCGAGTATTTTCATTCATGCTCATCTTCTTCTGACCCTCGGATTCAGACATTGACTGGGATGATTTCAATAATTATTTACCTTGTCTGATTCCTTCCGAGCTGACAACCATGATAGAGTGCGAGCCAATGCAGTTTATTGATGATTCAGCAGGCCGCCCTTCGTCAGAAATTCATGCAGAGCGAGAGTTCTCCCATGCAGACCTGGTAGCATTTACACAGACATATCAGAAGCCAGATCTGCCACCTCCCAGTTGTCCAGAACGGAAACCTCTACCGCAGTCGATGACATACAGATTCCTTGCGGGTGAGCCAGAAATGTACCCAGTCATTATCTCAGCAGATTTGACTGAAGAACAAGAATCTCGTCTAATGGAGGTTCTTGAAAGAAACCGCAAGGCAATCGGTTGGAGTATAGCTGATCTCCAGAGGCTGAGCCCAAATCTTTGCTCTCACCACATCTATCTTGAGGATAACGCTAAGCCGTCGCGTGAGTTCCAACGACGGCTGAACCCAAATCTTCGAGACGTAGTCATGAAAGAAATTTCAAGGTGGTGGAGCGTCGATTTCATCTATCCCATCTTCGACTCCAAATGGGTAAGTCCGCTACATGTGGTACCCAAGAAGACGGGTATCACTACAGTTGTCAACGAGTCTGGAGAGGAGATCGCTACCAGAATACCAACTTATTGGAGGGTCTGTGTGGACTACAGACGATTGAATGAGGCCACCAAGAAGGATCACTTCCTGCTACCCTTCATTGATCAGATTATCGAGCGGCTAGCCGGGAAGAGTCATTATTGTTTCCTTGACGGGTACTTTGGATACAATCAAGTGGCCATTGCGCCAGAAGACCAGGAGAAAACGACATTCACCTGTCGTTTGGGATGTATGCTTTCAGACGGATGCCCTTTGGTCTATGTAACGCTCCGGCGACATTCCAAAGGTGCATGTTGTCCATCTTCTCGGACATGGTGGGTGACTGTTTAGAGGTCTTCATCGACGACTTCTCGGTCTATGGCTACGGGTTCGACGCTTGTCTTGACTGCCTAGACCGTATGCTCAAGCGCTGCATTGAGGTCAATCTTGTCTTATCCTGGGAGAAGAGTCATTTCATGATGACTCAAGGGACGGTCCTTGGTCATATCGTCTTCAACAGGGGCATGGAGGTCGATCCTGCCATGGTGGATATCATCAGAAAACTCAATCCGTCGTCCAACTTGCGTCAGTTACGGTCTTTTCTGGGGCATGTCGGTTTCTACCGACGGTTCATTCAGGACTTCAGTCGAATTGCCCGACCGCTCACTGACTTGCTGACAAAACACACCGAGTTTATTGTCAATGATAAGTGTCTTGAATCTTTTGAAACTCTCAAAAACATGGTTGTTTCAGCTCCTGTCCTTCAGCCACCCGATTGGTCTCTCCCATTCGAGATCATGACGGATGCTTCAGATTTTGTCGTTGGGGCTGTGCTCGGACAGAGGAGGGATGGATTACCTTTTGCCATTCACTACGCCAGCCGGACTTCGGATGCCGCTCAGCGGAATTACACTGTGACTGAGAAAGAGATGCTGGCCGTAGTTTTTGCTCTTGATAAGTATCGATCTTACATTCTCGGATCTAGAGTGACCATCTACACTGATCACACCGCCATCCGGTACCTAATGTCTAAGAAGGATGCCAAAGCACGTCTCACCAGATGGATCCTTCTACTCCAGGAATTTGATATCGAGATTAAGGACAAGCCTGGAGTCAAGAATGTGGTGGCGGATCATCTCTCCAGATTGGAGAATCTTGAGGAATCTGAGCCCAGCGCACCTATCATAGAGACATTTCCAGATGAGGCGATCTTGGCTGTCACCTCGCTCCCGTGGTATGCCGACATTGTTAACTATCTTGTTGCCAAGACGGGTTCCACAAGGTTGGCCCATGCAGAAACTCGAGACCTTCCTGGCGAAGGCCAAGTTTTATCATTGGGAGGATCCCGTCCTTTATCATGAAGGAGGGGACAGTATCTGGAGGAGGTGCATTCCTCAAGAAGAGCATCATAGCGTCCTCACATACTGCCACAAGCTTGAGGCAGGAGGACATCATTCTGGAAAAAGGGCAGCACAGAAGGTGCTTCAGTCCGGCCTATGGTGGCCTACTCTCTTCAAGGATTCTGATGAGTTCGTGAATAGATGTACTGACTGTCAGAAAATGGGAACCTGCGGACAGAGAGACATGATGCCCATGCAACCCATTCACTTTTGTGAGGTTTTTGATGCATGGGGGATTGATTTCATGGGCCCATTTCCTAGGAGTCAGGGATTCGAGCATATTTTGCTCGCTGTGGATTATGTCAGCCGATGGGTTGAGGCCATCCCCGCCCGAGCCACAGATGCTAAAACCGTTTGCAAGTTCTTGAGGAAAAATATCATTTCACGGTTCGGGGTACCTAGAGTCTTGATTTCAGACGGGGGGTCTCATTTCATCAATGACAAAGTCAGGACCCTTGCAGACGAGTTCGGCATTGACCATCGGGTTGCCACTCCTTATCACGCTCAGACTAATGGTCTTGCCGAAGTATCGAATCGGGAGATAAAGACTATCTTGCAGAAAGTTGTCCGCCCAGACCGAAAGGATTGGTCACAGCTTTTGGACTCGGTTTTGTGGGCTTATCGGACTTCTTTCAAGAATCCATTGGGGACATCTCCCTTTCGTCTCGTCTATGGCAAGCCGTGCCATTTGCTAGTGGAGATCAAGCACAAATCTTTTTGGGAAGTCACTGAGTTGCTTTTGGATCCAGAGAGTATAGGAGACCAGAGAAGAGCAGAATTGGCAGCCCTGGAAGAACTGAGAGACACAGCCTTTTCAAACAGCCTACAGTACAAAGAGAAAGTGAAGACATGGCATGATTCGCATATCAGCCATAAACAGTTTGAGCCAGATCAGAGAGTATGGTTGTTTGATTCCAGGCTGAAATTATTCCCAGGGAAGTTGCAGAGCAAGTGGAAAGGTCCATACATGGTCAGGAAGGTACATGACAATGGCAGCATCGACATATCCGAACCGTCATCTTCCTCTACCTTCCGCGTCAATGGTCAATGCCTGAAGCTATATCTAGATCATGATCCACCGACCATTGACGTTGCCCCCATTCTTCTGGTATGAGATGTGTCCTTTGACTCTCATCATCTGCATCTCATACATGGTGATCAAGTCCATCTTCCGTTGTACAGATCCATCTGTTCATAACAATTTCATCTGTTGATTTATTTTCTTCTTTTCTTCTTTTCTTCTTTTCCTTCTCTATCTTCTTTATCTATCAAAAAGGTATCGCCCATGACAGTTTTCTATACTTAGGACGTACTTTGTCCTAAGTATAGGGGGGTGTGCGCCCCGAGTTTCTCTATTCTTTGCGATCCTCTCCATTGTCTCCTCTTCTTGTCTATACTTAGGGATATTTTACCCTAAGTATAGGGGGAGACAATCTGAGTACGATCTGTTCATTCCCGCCCTTGACCCTCCCTGCCTTGTGTACAGTCTGCTATACTTAGGATTCTTTGATCCTAAGTATGGGGGGACGGTCGACTTCTCATTCATTGATTCCTTCATTAATTATTTATTCTTTAGACTTGCCTATACTTAGTACGAGTTATGTCTTCTCTTTTCTCTCCGATCTATGAGGACATAGCTCAAGCTAAGTATAGGGGGGTCGTATATACTGTGTATATACTTTAGCCATAACTCGTACTTTAAAATTCATTAAAACTAATCATTCTTTAAAATTCATTAAAAATTCTTTAATAAAAAGGTGTTTTGTTCCTCAAATTCTTTTGTGTAATTACTGATTAATAAATCAGGTGAAAATGTTTTTTGCAAAATGTTTGAAAAATAGTTTGAAAAACCTTGTGAACATCTATTGAAAACTATTTTGAAAATGTTTTGTTACATGTTTTCAACCTGTGTAAAAATGTGTGGTTTGTAAAATTTATTTTCTTTGTGTGAAATAAAAATTTTTGAAAAATGATTTGCAAACGGTTTGAAAAATGGTTGTAAAAATATTTGAAAAACCTATATATACTGTTTGAAAAGCCTTTGCAAAATGATTTTCAAATGTGTGTACATGTTTGCAAAATTGTTTGTAAAAATTATTTTGGACTATCGTTTTCAAAAATTGTTTGAAAAACTTGTGTCAAATAAGTTTGAGGAATACATACATCTCACCAAAATCCACTATATATTTGTATAAAATTGACCACTTACCCTTGTAAATTCTTAAAATCCACTTCTTGTATATATAAGAAGCACTCCCGTGTACATATTTTAACCTAGTTTTCAACCAAAACCATTTTGTTTTGAAAAATCCCAAAAACATTTGCAAAACTAAAATCCAAAAACATTTGAAAAATCTTTTTGAAAAATACAAAAAAATGCATCTGCATATGCATCATCATCATATTTTCAAAAATCCATAAAAAGTTCAAAATCTTTGAAAATTGCATCACAAAAATATTTTCTGCATTGCATTGCATAGCATTAGCATTTTTCGGATTGAGTTTGAGAGTTGAACAAGTCTAAGTAAGATCCGGAGATTGGAGCTTGATTGGACCTTAAAATCTACCTAATAACAGGAACCTTATAGGAACTGGGTTTGAGGTACTTCAGGTCTAGTTGACTTAATTCCTTGAGGATCACGGGACTTGGTTCATTGGATTCTTGACTGCCTAAGTAGAGTATTTCGGAGCACACGCATGACTCTTGTTGATAATGACCTAACTTGGACACCTGCACCTTTCACATGGCTCGACTCAGTTGGAGTGGTGAGGGGATTGGATTCGGTATGAGACGCACACAAGTGGAAACACTTGTCCTCCTCTAGGGAGGGAAGTGCACCCCAACCCGTCCAATGATTAGGAAGTCTAAAGACAGGAGGCTGTGGGTTGCGATAAAACTTCAAAAGAGGGATAGTCTACTGATTCAAGAGGAAAAACTCCTTATGTAAATGCTGCTGTATATAGTATTCAAAAAAAAAGTTCAGGCATGTACAAAAATAAAAAGCCTGCAAGTATGTACAAAGTCAATAAGCAAGCTTGAGTTCCAAAGTCATATCATGTGAGCCTGCAGCTGGATGACTTAACTACACTGGTCTTGCATCCTCGGATAGGTAGCTACACTGGCTACCGTCCATTCTTCTCTTCACCCCCTCCTCTTGAGCTGGTTGCCACTTGAACTTAGAAGGGAATACCCCGCTCCTCGAGGATGGAGTCATTGGATTGGGGAATCATTGGGTTGTCATGCTGGAGAAGTCAGTCTCTTTGTCATTCCAGTTGGGAGCCACCATCACTTACACTGTACAAGTCAGATTCATAGTCGTCAGAGTTTGCGTATGAGTTGAAGTATCTCTGACCTGGCTATTGAGGAAACTTGGACAGAGTTTTGGGATTCTCAGGGACTGTTGGATTTCAAACATAGTTCTGACTAAGGTTCCGCCCGCACTAAAATTCCAAAGGTCCGACTTAAGCTCCAAACTTTGATTTTGTGAAGACAAGTTTGATGATCAAATAAAATCCACATTTCTTCTTTTTCTTTTCTTTCTTTTTCTTTTTGCACTTATTGCATAAGTGTTTGCCAGGGACTAGCAAAGGTAAAGTATAGGGGGATGATGAATCCACATTTCATCATCTTTATTCTATCATTTTGGCATCAAAAACCCTAGCAAATGCCTGTAAATAACCTTAAAATCATTATCTTAGCATTCATGCATGTGCAATCATATAGTGTATGAAATATTGTATTTAAGGCCAAAATTATAGAATAAATAAAGAAAAGAAAAAGAATAAAATATTGTAAATATTTTATGACCCAAAACCCCCGAGACCTAGGCATCTTGATGAATAGGTCAACAAGGAATAAAGTAGGGGGAGATAAGGTCAGAAATACAGATAAAATACCTATACATTCTATTCATTCTTTATTCATTTTGGGACCTATTTTTGGTTCCACTTTTTATACATAAAATAAAGAAACTTTGTACATGAAAGTTTTAGATAATAAAATAAAGAAAAATACAAAATTAATTTCACAGAAAAATAATGTACAGATAAAAAGTTATGGTCTGAATAAAAATCCAGAATCCCAACTTCCCAGACCCGTATCTCACAAATAAAAACTCCAAATGCAGCATACTCACCTTTAATTGTATATAGAAGGAAATAAGCTATTTAATGGTGGTGGTTTTGCATTTGGCGGAGCTACAGTTTGAAAGTTGAGTTTTGGACCCCTATTGTATACTTGTACAGATTAAAATATTCAATTTATTATTTATTCATTATTTTTGTATTTTTATATTTTTATAATTTTGTAAATATTACCTATAATAATTATGTGCATTAAAATCAGAATAAAAATGCAAAGAAAATACAAAATAAAAATACTTGTATAAAGAGTACATAGGTATACTGCCTATCCCTATACCTGTACAAAACACTCTTACATTTTATCAAATATACAAAATAAATCAGAAAAATAAAATAAAAATAAATTTGTGTACATAAAAGTATCTTGTAATTTTAGAAAATAATAAATAAAAATAATGAAATTAAAATACACAAATAAAAATAAAATACCAAAATACATAGGTAATATACCTATATAGAGCTAAAAAGGGAACTTATAAAAATATACCTCATAAAATTAATTAAAAATCATAATAAAATACTACATAAAATAACGAATATTTTTTATTTTATAATCATTAATTAATTTGGCCTTTTTCCATTTTTAATTGATTTATTAAATTATTTATCAGGGATTTTTCCTGATTGGTCCACGTGGACCAATCAGGAGACGGTCCCAGTTGACCCAGGTCAACTGGTCGTCCTTCCCCATGTGCCTCCGTCAGAACCTCGTTTGACCCCGTGTTTGCGGATTTTTTGAGGTTTCCCCTTGCATTATTTCGTGTCGATGACTTGACCACTTTTTCTCCTCGAACATCCCTCTTGCTCGCCCAATGATCGTCTTGAGGATTGGGTCACTGTAGCGCTCGCTGCACCTTGGTCTTTGAGCGCATGTCACCAGCAGTCAAACCACATAAGAATGGAGCCCGACCTTCCTTGGATTTTTTTGAGTCCCTTCGGTCCACCCTTCTGCGCCACCTTCGTGCTCTTGAGCTTCCTGGAGGTGACAGCTCCATCGCAAGCCCTTCAGCCAAGGCGTTTGAAGTTGGAGGAGCCTCCAACACCTCTCGCAAGTCCGGCGGTCAAGGTACCTTCTTCCTCTGGCTCCGGCCATCGAGGACCATCTCCCTTGCATTTCTTTGTTTCATTTTATTCCCTTTAGTTTAAGGATCAAAAACCCCCAAAAAAATCCGAGTTTCATCGCCTGAATCGCTTGATCATCCCATCTCGCCGGAGCGCACCTCCGGCCGACATCTCTTCGCCGTCCACAGACCATCTCCGACCTCCACTTCGCCTCCGCGGGGTCCAGGCAGTTTGCCCTGGACCCTTTCACCCCTTTTTGCAGGTCAATGCTCGTGGAATCGCACCTGGGTGCAATTTTGACCATCGCCGGACCTCGGCCGAGCTCCCCAGCTCCGCCGCCTTCGCCAGCGAGCCTCGGCTGTTGCCGAGGCATTTTGACACCCTCAGGAGATAGAGAAGGACCAGAGGATGCTCCAGCCGCATTTTGAAGCCAAGAAGCCTGCCGGAGACGGAGCTTGACCTCGGAGAACCTCGGCTCGCCGGAGTTCATCGCGGTTCTTGCTCCGGCCTTCGCCACCGTTGGATCGAGGTAGAGTCCCAGATCGCGCATCGACCGTCAGATCATCCGAGCCCAGCCGCCGTTGGATCTCATTCTTAGATCTAATCTCAGACGTCGAAGCGAAGCGTCATCGGCCGTCCAGATTGCGCCAAGTGTTTAAGTGGCTTCTTCATCGCCGTCGGATCACGCGTCGAGGGTATTTTGCATATCAACTCTCGCGCCTTTTGTATTTACTGTTTAGTATTTAAACTTTCATCTGCAGTTGAAAAACTTTGGGTTATTTTCATGTAAGCCCCTACACTTATTTTTATTTACATCTAGGTCCTCCGCCACGTCACCTCACGTGACCTGTACACGTGAGGTGGTGGGCTTTTTGCAAGGACCCCCCTGGGGTTTAGTTATTTCAGTTTAGTCCCAAGATTTTGTATTACAGTGTAAAACTTTGGGATATTTTGCATCGACCCCCCTGACATTTTTGGATATTGCACTTAGGTCCCTGCCAGGCGCGTGTTGCGCACGTGTTAGGCTTGGGAATTTTATGCTAAGGCCCCTCCGGGTTTTGTAATTGCTGTTTGACCCTAGAAATTGAATGTTTAGTTTAAAAACTTTGTGGAAAATTGCCTGTGAGCCCCGGGATGTTTGAGAAATTGCAAATCTACCCTTGCTAGGCCTGTTAATTGTTTGGATGCTTGTTCTAATTAGTTAAATTATCTTTTTAAGTCCAAAAATTCCACAAAAATAGGGTTTAGCTCCTGTTAACTTGTGCTTCCACGCTATCATTTAGTTTTTTATTTTATTTTATTTTTATATTTATTAAAAATCAAAAACATGCTTTTTATTCACTGTCTAGTTTAGAAAATTCCAAAAAAATAGCAAAATACCTCTAAGAATTCCAAAAAAATTCCCTAGTGTCTATTTTATCCTATTTTAGTATCAGTCCAAAATCACTAAAAATCTCAAAAGAAAAACACTAAAAATTTAAAAACACTCAAAAACTTCAAAAAAATTATATAAAATCAAAGAAAAGTCCAAAAAATACAAACTCAGGTCTTGTTTGTTCTCTATTTTATTCTCTTTACTAGAAAATTAGTATGAAAAATTTTGATTGTTGTTTGATATTTTTAACTTCCATTTTATTCACAGCCAGCACTCCTTTCACCGTTTTGCTTTATTTTAGTATTTTAAAAATACCAAAAACATATTGAAAAATACCCAAAAATCACAAAAACAGTAAAAAATCCTAAAAATATCAAAAACATTTTATTTCTGAATTTTTGGTTATTTTTACATATTTTTATACATATTTTATCTTGCCTTTCATTACATTGTTTTTTTTTTAATTCCAATATTGAAAAAAGAAAAAAAATATAAAATATAAAATTATAAAAATCAGAAAATTAAAAATAAAAATACAAAATTAAAAATTAAATAAAAAAATTAAAAATTAAAAACCCACAAAAATTCCTTTGCTTGCTTGCTTAGTGTAGACACTTGACACACACATTCACTTGTGCACCAATTTTTGAATTACCCTGCTTGCTCCCTGTGTTTGAACTCTCTGCATACTTGTCACTATACACCATTTGTGCAGAGTTAAAAATAAATTTTAACTCCACATTATTTCTAATTTATTGATCTTTAGTGTGGGTTGATTGTTGACATTAGTCCAGATTTAGTGTGGTCAACACACCGACTGAGTTCACGCTTTGTGTTGAACTTAAGTCCACCTCATTTACGCTAAATCATTGACCGGGGGTCACCAATCCCCCGTGGACCAATCAGAATCCAGCATTCATAAATTATTTATAAATTAATTTAAAATTAGCAAATGATTTTATTTAAAAGTATTTAAAAAATGAAAAATATATTTTTTTGAATTATTTTTTAGTGAATTTTATTTATTTTTAAAAAAAATAAATTATGTTTTATACATAATATAATATTATATACAGGTATAGAATACCTATGTATTTTATATTTTTATTTTTATTAGTTTTTTTATACATTTATCCCAATTTTATATTTTATTTATTTACAACATAAAATATAGAGTATATAATAATTTTTATTTAGTTTTTATTATTTATGTACAAGGGTGAAATAAATAGGTCTAGGAACATGTGTGTAAGGTATATACAAAGGTGAGAGAGAGAGAAATTATTTCTTTTTGTTTTTATTTTATTTTTCTTATTTTTATTTTTTATTTTTAGAAATATATACAAAATATGGGAAACATATTTTTATTTTTATTTTTATGAAATTAAAATATATACATAAAAGGGGGTTTTACACAAGGTGAATGGACCTATCTCTCTCTACTTGTTTATTTGGCGATCAGGCCCATATTAGGCCCTCTCTTCGGTTCAGGTCACTTAATATTTATTCTCAATATTTCCCTCTTTTTCTTTATTTCTTTATTCTTTTATTTTTGTACAAAAATATGCTAATTATTTAATATTAACAAAAGCATGCATTTTGGTAATTTATTATATTTACAAGAATCTACATGGTGTTTTACAAAGTTTTGTAGCTAAAATAAAAGAATAAAGAGTGATGAATGAGTATTCATCAGCACACAAAACAAAGCTTCAAGCGATGCGATTGGTTCAGTAGGAGTGAAGATGGGGTGTGGTGGTGCTCTCCAACATATGATGGAGAAGGGAGAATGATTATCCAGTTTATAGCACGATCTGGGTGAACGATGATGCATGGGATGAAGGGGAAGCGAAGAGAAAGGTGATGAGGATGTTGGCGAGGTCAGAACAGGTGCAAGCACGACGGAACGAAGGGCCTGAGCTGGAGTTCCAGCAAGAAATATTATTAGGTTTTCCCACAATTCAAAGCTAAATTAGATAGAATGAAAGCATATCTATGCTATTGATATATTAGGAATTGTGCAAAGAAAAGATAAGTTATCGGCCTGGAGTGGTTGGTCGGAAGGCTCGCAACATAGGATCTCTAGCAAAACCTGGATCGACCTTGGAATGACACCAAAACCAGCCCCTGATCATGGAGGAACTTCTTGGTGTCACCAAGAGGTTCAATCGGTGCTATGGTTAGGGTTTACTTAGTGGAAGATAGATCAAAGATTGAAAATGGTGTGTGGCGATACTATATACTCGGTGACCTTTGACCCAATATTATGCTCGAACCGATGCGTCTCAGATCGAGAAATCAATCCTGTATAAAAGAACAATGATCGAGACACAAATTTTGTGAAGGAATCAACTCCAAAAAATGCAAGGGTCAATGGGGTCGCAGCATCTGACAGTGGCAAAACCCAGGTAAACAAGGAGTTGACCCAAGTCAACCCTTGCTTGAATCTAATAGGGTCATCTCATCCCCTAAAAGACAAAATAAAAAGGGAAAATAGAAGATAATTCGAAATGAAATAATATACGAATCAATTAATAAAAACTCAAAACATAAAAACTGTTTATTCTTTTATATAGTATTTTAATATGATTTTTAATTATTTTTATGAGTTAATTTATCTTAAGTTACTATTTACAATTAAAATTGTAGGTATATTTACATGTATAATGTGTATTTTATTTTTCTGTTTTCATTTTAAATTTTATTATTTTATATAGTTATAACTTATTTAAATATATGTAAATATATTTTTGTTGTATTTTCTGAAGTTTATACACTTAAGTAAATATATGTATTTATTATATAAGTATTTATATAGGGTATTCATCTATGTATTTTAGATGTATTATTTTTTTATTTTATTTTAATGGTTTAGTTCATTTAAATTATGTACATATAACATAAATAATATTTACAAAATTATAAAAATATAAAATATTAAAGAATATAAAGAATAAGTAAAATGATTATTTTATTCTAGTATATTGTACAATAGGGGTCCAAAACCTAAATTTTGCATCTTAACTCCAAATTAAATGAAACCTCCTACTTTTAATAGCTAATAAAAAGTTATATACAATTAAAGATGATTTTCATGGATTTTTAGTTCATATGGAGGAGATATAGGTTTGAGAAGTTTGAATTTTGGATTTTTATTTTGAGTGTAGAATGTTCAATCTACATTATTTTTGTAAAATAAATTTGTATTTTTATATGTATTTTTAACTACAACTTTCATGTACAAAGTTTATTAATTTGAGGTATAAATAACAAAGAATAGGTTCCAAAACTGAATTATGGAAGAATAAAAATTAGGGTTTTATTGTGTTTTTGTCCCTTATCTCCCCTTACTTTATTCCTTGTCGACCCAATCATCATGATGCTAGGTATCGGGATTTAGGGTCATTCAATACCTTTAGTATTTCTTTTTCTTTTCTTTTCTCTATTCTTTTATTTTACCTTTAAATACAATATTTTATACATTATTTACACAATAAATAGTATATGTTATTTCATGCACAATAACTTTATTTACATGCATTTGGCTACGATTTAAAATCCAAATGAAAGAATAAAGGTGATGAAATGGAGATTCATCACTTACCATTGAAAGCCAGAAGCTCGTCGATCCGCTAGTGGTGGGTCAAAATCTAACAAAGATGAGGATGTCATGTGGTAGGTTTTTGAAGAGATGGTTGAAGAAGCTACCCTCTCATCGTCCCGATCCTACCAGAGACAACCATAGATTCATAGGAAGCCAGTACATATGGCAGAAACACATGAATCAGACATGGATGAAGGCTCCAATCTGAGCAACATAGGGAGCCACCTGTCCTAGGTGGATATTATTGAGAAGCGATCGCAGAACCTTGAGAAACTCGTTGTGATCGAACAGAGGACCCATAATTTGGACAAATTGGATTAAATCACCAAGCAATTGGAGATGCTGGTGAGCACAATTAGAGCATGCAAGTTTATATTTCCATCGGCTTCGACTCCTGTTGAGATGAAGGAGCCAACATTGCCTCAGCCTCCTCAGCAGAGACCTTCATAGCTAGCGGTCCAACACGTTTACTACATGAAATCCCCGAAGCCCAAACGTGTGGGAGGATAATTTTGCACTACACCCCCAGATTTTTGAAATTTCTATTAAGTCTTTAATGTTCGATCTGTAGTTCAAAAATTTTCATAATATTTGACGTAAGACCCCAGGCTTCATTTATTGCAATCAAGTCCCTTGCCACGTCACCTCACGTGCATGTGCACGTGAAGGGTGTTCTTTTTGAAAGGGACCCCTGCGGGTTTTGGTTATCATTTGTTCCATAAAATTTATATTCCAGTTCAAAACTTTTGATTAAATTGTATGTATGCCATGTAACTTGTTGGATATTGCATTTGTACCCCTACCAGGTGTATTAAATTAAAAATTCATGTGAATTTAGTATAGATGCCCCAATACTTTGTATTTTCGTTCTTGTTTGCATGTTTATTTATAGTTACGTTTAGGTACCTGGTAGTAATTGAATTTTTATTTCTTGTATTTCTTGCATGAAAAATATCATTTAGCAATAAAAATTTGAAGAAAAATTATTTTAAGTGTCTGACATCATATAAAATCACATATAATTTTTTCAAGCCTATTTAAAATATTTTCAAATATTTAAAAATCCAAAAATACTGTATTTGTTCCGTACTTGCAATAAAAATACATAAAAATTATAAAATGTTTTAAAAAATTCTTAAAAAAGTAAGAGTTATTTATTATTGTATTTTGCACATATAGACCAAAAATCAAAAAAAATTACAAAAGAAAAATGAAAAATTGGAATCCCTCTCTAACCTTTAAAAAATCTTATAAAATCTAAAAATTCTTTTCTATTTTTTATCTTATTTATTATATATATTATATGTTAAAATTAGTTTTGAGAAAGTTTGAGCTATTTTTAGCTTTTTTAAATTCTAAAACCATTCAACCATCTATTATTGCTCATTGTTTTTCCCTTTTTATTCATTAAGAATAAAAAATAGAGAAAAACTCAAAAATAGAACAAAATTTAAAAAGATAACAATATTTTATTTTGAGCTTTTTGAGTATCTATAGATATATTTATATATACTAGCCTATATTATTCATATATATTTACTTATATTATTATTACTATTGATAATTTTACTAAAAATACCAAAATATATTTTCAAATCTTAAAAAATAAAAGAGGACTGCATTTTGGTTATTTTTTATTTTTTTCTATTATATATATTTATATCTTATACGTATAAATTATCTATATATATTATATATACATATTACATATATGAAAAAGAAAAGAAAATATAAAAAAATATTAAAAAATTAAAAATTAAAAATTAAAAATTAAAAATAAAAAATATATGTGTTTAAAATACAAAAAAATAAATATTAAAACCCTAAAATATAAAAAAAATCATTCAAAAACACAAAAAAACATTTATTGCCTTTTTAGCCAATTTGTGTGTTTTAACCCCGTTGCTCTTCAGTGGATCGACCCCTACACTTGCATACTATACATATCATATAGTATGGTATACCAAACTTTAACCCACTTGTTCTCCATTGTTTAAGCCTACTGTGGGTTAAGTGTTGATTGTAATACCTTTGTTGAGGATATATGAGAGCCGAGAGAGCAGTCGACACAATGATTGCCGAACCCGACTTGTTGGGCATTGCAAACCCTCGAAGATCGGACACTAGGATCCCTCCTCTATTTTGGGTTTTGTCAAAAGTCCAAGACGACAAAATTCCTCAGTACGGCCTCTAATGGTCAAATCTTTTTAAAGATGCTAGTAAATGTATCAAAGGTTGTACTAACTGCTAGAAGATGGGAGGTACCATCAGTTCCCGAGATACCATGCCTCTAAATTACATTCATATATCAAATGTCTTCGATGCATGGGGTATCTGTTGGACATGCGAGCCCACGGCGAGCCATTATGCAATAAATGTTATTGCAAATATCATTCCCCTGATATGAAATGAAGAATACATAATTTGCATAATAGGTCCCTTAGTACAATTAGGGTTATGTACCATGGCCATCTTGATGATCATGCAGCTATTGATTCAAATATTGAATCATAAAGGCTGGTGCTTGGGTGAATATCTAAAGAGTTAGATTGAGGACTCTTCGAGCACCGTCTAATGATTATTAAGAGATGATCTCCAGCCTGAAAAGGAGATGGCAATCCTTTCTCTAAAGGTTGATATCTAACTGACCTCTTTGTTGGACATGCGAGCCCACGGTGAGCCATTATGCAATAAATGTTATTGCATATATCATTCCCTGATCTGAAATGAAGAATAAATAATTTGCATAATAGGTCCCTTAGTACAATTAGGGTTATGTACCATGGTCATCTTGATGATCATACAGCTATTGATTCAAATATTGAATCATAGAGGCTGGTGCTTGGATGAACATCTAATGAGTTAGATTGAGGACTCATCAAGCACCATCAAATGATTGTTAAGAGATGATCTCCAGACTGAGTAGGAGATGGCAGTCCTTTCTCGGTTAGGCTGATATCTGATCGACCTCTTGATGCAGGTCCTCTGCATAGGAATAGAGATTCAGAGGTGTCAGATTAGTTAGGTCAAAGAGTTGACTTAACGAGATTGAGATAACCAAAGTCCTATATCGTATGCTGTCATGATATAGGCACGCATCCTCCGATCGGAGACAGATGTGTTACTATATGTCTGAGTATGTACATTTGGCAGACCAACAAGTTGATGACCTAACCAAGGTCTATACACCGCCGCGTTGGTGTGCATATAAGGGCATATGAGTAATACGATCTCTCAAAGGGATCATACAGGTTCACCACTGAACCGGAAGACATGAGCTCACTCATGAGATATTGGGAAGAATCAAATTCCGTGTGCACGGTCGTCTCTCTTTGGAAGCTTGACTGAATTTGTAGGTTTGATATATACTTTTGGAAAGTATATGATCAAGACCTAGGTATGATATATGCTTTTAGAAAGTATATGATCGATACCAACTCCCAATGATCAAAATGAGAAACTTACTGATAAAACCCTGAAGTAGATAGTATAAAGTTGATCTAATACATCGGGTTTATTCTGAGTCTTCTAGTATGCAGGATGTACAGGTATTGGGAATACCTGAGGGTGATGTGATCATAAACGATTGTATAACCATGATGCTTCCATTCCTAGGGAGTGATGAAACGGGTCTGGATTTTAGTGTCTCCTCTCAGTAGAGAAGTAACCTAATCTTAGTCCAAATATTGGACATTGATCTGAATGTGATTCAGATTCAATGAGAAGATTAGATTTACGGTCTTGATTTAATCAAGCATCTATGGGAGGCCCGAGATCTGGATTTGAGATGTGATCTCAATATCTAAGTCACTATACATGGAACAATACAATCGCCATGTCCTTATCTCCAAGTATTCGTGGAGAAAGCGCATTATCCTTGAAAGAGTTCATGGATAATTCTATTTTTGATATATGTATCCGAGAATTGAGAAAATAGATAATTAAATGTGATTTAATTATAATGAACAATATGAATTCGATTCATATTACAAGGAGAGTTATCTTATATAATTAAATATGATTTGATTATCAACGACGTGAATAATGTGAATGTGATTCATATTATTTGAGAACATGAGAATAGAGATCCATGATGATTAAATGTGATTTAATTATCATGAATATTGAATAATGTGGATAGCACTATCCATATTAATCATATATATTATAAATGTGATTTATAATATATAAGAGAGAGTTATTTGTAATTTACATGTGTTAATTAAATGTTAATGTGAATTGGATTCACATTGAACATTAAATTGAAAATGTAATTTACAATTTATTTTGGGTTGTGAATATGATTCACGAATTTATAATGGCAAGATTGCAATGTTCACAAAATAAATTGGATTTATTTTTGTTAAATAATTTGCAATAAAAGTTGTTGCAAATATTAGAGAGAATCATGAGATAATGTAATCTCATGTAATAGGAGAGAGACATCCACCTTCCATATAGGAAAAGTGGACAGCCACAATTCCCATAAGGAATGTGGTGGTCGTCCACCATCCTTATGGAAGGAGGATTGCCTCCTTCCTATTTCTCTAATGGAGATTGATTTGATATAAATCAAATTATATTCAATATATATTTGATTTTATTAAATTGATTGTTGTTGGCTTTTACGAACACAAATCTTGACTATTAAAAGAAACACAAATCAATGAGAGCCATTGGATTTGTGTTGCCCATGGATTGAGATCCATGAATCCCAAAATATTATAAATAGAAGGGCGCCCCTTTGCTCTTCTTTACACATCAGAGAAAATAAGTCTCTCTCTCTCTCTCTCTCTCTCTCTCTCTCTCTTTCTCTCTACATGTCTACTCTCTCACCCTCTCATATGGACGTCCACCATGGATGCCTTAGAGGGAGTCTCCATCGCCGCACCGTCGTCGTTATGCTGCCTGATCGTCTGCTCGTGGATCTCCGTCTCCATCAGTGCGCCTCGCTCGTGAAGAAGACGTCGGATCTCGTTTGTCGAGATCAGGAGATTGATGAATCTGTGATTCATCACTCTAAAAGTTGAAAATAGAGTCTTGTTCCCGAGTAAATAGCAGCATATTTCCCTTTATAATGCATAATTAGCATGCATGCATACATTGATAATATATGCATTTTAGCACTCACATTTGCATTAAATAAGAAGCCAAGATCACTTGTAAAATATCCACCTATAAAATAACACCTCCTTTATAATATATACACCATTAGTTAATAATATTAGGAAGAAATTCAGAGATCTCCTTTGTAAAAGCACCCAATAAAGCCCTAGAACCTCTGGATCTTAGAAGGCCCATAACTCCATCATACAAACTCCAAAATAGGGCTACTCACTTTCAGAGTAATACACATTCAAAGACCTTTAAAATGAGACTAATTTCATCTAATTCGGAGCTCGTAGGAAGAAGTTGGGTTTTTGGGCCTCTATGTATACTATATATGTGTATATTTATATTCCTGTATTTTTGTATCATATTGGACCTCATCTCCGTCTTTGGTCAACATGAAACTTGTACATCTCATCAAGATCTACAACTTTCATGTTTTGAGTTTTTCCAAATTCGGTCTCCTTCTCTCTCTAATCTAATTTTCTCTCGCAGTCACTCATAGCTGGCCACGTGGCGCCCTCTGATTGCGCCACGCGGCCCGCTCCCCTTGCCTTAGCCGCCCACGCCCCCTGGCCGTTGTATTTCTCTTTGAATCCAACGGCCCAGCTCTATCCACATATGCCCTTTCTCTTCACCGTCAGATCTCTCCAGGGCTTCATCACAGCCACTCACATCCGCCTTATTCTCCTCTCGCCATGTGGCACATTAGGCACCATCCGATTGCGCCTCTGTCCCTTCATCCTAACCGCATCTTCCAGCCTCTCACCACGGCCATTCGATCATCCTCAGATCTGATCTGAACCGCCCGTTAGCGCCGCTTCCGCAGCTCGACACGTGGCGCATTCAACGCCCTTGATCGCCTCACCTCGGATCTAATCACACCCGCTCGTCAGCGCCCTTTCCTCCTCACGCCACGTGGTAGCATCCCGACGCTTCGATCGCATCACCTCAGATTACATCCTACCCGATCCTTAGCGCCTTCTTCTCCGTCGTTGGATCACAAGATCCAACGGCCAGGACCTCATCTTCTACCTCCGGTCGACCTCTCTCCCATGATCTCCACTGCGCCGACCCGTCGCCCCCTTTCTATTCTTGGCTCCACTCCTGTCACCCTCTCCGACCGCCAACACCACCACAATGGAGCCCACTCTTCCCTCATCCTCGCCAGCTCCCTCACTCCTCATGACTTCCACCTGAATCGAACCATGATGACCACGAACTTCGCCTCCCCTCCATCCTTGCTGTCACCCTTGCCCTATAAATTAACCACCTCCGGCCATTGTCACGCCTATCCGCCACTCCAGAGAGAACCCTTGAGCTCAGAGCAATCTATTGATGACAGCAATTGAGTGTTTCTTTGAGCAAAGACAGACTTCTTCTCCGGCAAGATCCACGGTCGCCTCCGTCGTGCTGCAACCTCCTCCATAGGCTGCACGAGCTCAGAATCATCTACCGTTCTTCGAGCAACGACCAGGAACTCAGACCCGAGCTCCATTCCTCAGGTAGCATCCTCCATTTCCTTCTCGATCTCTTATTGTCTTTTCTTTGCTTTTCTCCGATTAAATTTGCCTTCCACCATCGTCTTCTCGCTCCACCATCATCACACCGAGCTCCGCGACGGAGCTCCGATCTTCGCGCTCCTCTTATTTTCCTCAAACGCCGCACGTCACCTTTGCTCGATGCCAGCTCCGCCACTTGGGCGGAGCTCGATCACGGGACCACCCTCACTCCGCCATAGGCCTCTCATCTCACCTAGCACAACTCCACGAGCACGCGCACGCTTCGGCTATATCCCTAACCCCTTGCAGGTACTCACTTCTTGATTGGCTGGAGGCTCGTCGGAGCTGTATGTGAGATCCTCCGCCACCAAGCTCCAGACCACCTCCTTCCCCCTTGAGTCCACCAGACGCTTCATCGGCCATCCGCTGATCCTCCGAGATACCTCCGACCCTCCATCAACCTTCACCGACGACGGGAGGGAAGGGCGGAGCAAGCCCAGCAATGCCGGAGCCCCGCCTTCTCCTCCGCAGGAGGCGGAGGGCTACTGGGGACGAGAAGCAACAACCGTTCGATCTCTTTGATCGGACGATCTGGAACGAGCCATGTCGCCAAGCGTCGGAGCAGCAAAGAGCCGTTGGATTTATCACGATCCAGCGGCGATAGATCGGCCACGTCACCGCTTCATCACGCTCCAGGTGCCGTTGGATCAATCTAGATCCAACGGTCACTAATCGACCACGTCGTCATCAGCAGGAGCGAGCCCACCGCCGTTGGATCGATCGATGATCTGACGGACTCATCTTCGCCACACGTCATCAGCCAGCAGCCGTTGGATCGTCCTTGATCCAACGGTCCAGATCACGCCACGACGTCTGATCCGAGCCTCTTCCCCGACCTCTAGGCTCGGATCCCCGAAGCTTCTCCGAGCCTACATACGAACCTCTAGAGCAGCCAAGCCTCGTCCTGAGCCGCAGACGTCCACTAAGCCTAGGGCACCCCACGTGAGGAGCACGTGCGGCCTGGGCAAATTGCACTGAGGCCCTTGAAGGTTTTTGAAATTACAATTTAGTCCCTGCAAAGCGACCCCACGTGAGGAGCACGTGCATCTGTGGAGAAATTGCATCTACCCCTCCTACATTCTAGGTAATTGCATAATAGTCCTTATCAGCATATTTTATTTTTTACAATTTTAATTCCTGTATTGCATTTATACCCCTATCTTTGCACGCATATTTAGGCATTCATCTTAATTCATTTTTGAGTTTTAAAAATTGCATTGTGTAGCTTACATTGTCCTCCTCTTTATGTGTCACGTGCCATAATTTTGTAATATCAGTGGAATTATTTATTAATTAATTGGTCCATTTTTGTCATATTTTGCCCAATTTCACCTTTTAATTAATAGTAATTTCTCTGTAACTCCAAAAATTCCCAAAAAATTCACATTAGATCTTGGATAATTAACTTCACCTTGCATAAAAATTTCATCTCAATCGCATGCATTTCGAGGCCTAAATAAATTATTTGATGATTTCCTTAAATTATTTTTAATAGGTTCATTTCACATCAAAGTTTAGGTCTGATAATTTTCCTGGATTCCTCATCTTTAGATCTATTTAGGATAATTTTTATTTCCAAAAATATTGTGATTTGATCTTTATTAAAATTAAATTAGTAAAAATCATCCTGCATTTATTTTTAATTCACAGTAAATTCATTTAGTGTCAGAAAATTCCAAAAAAATTAAGGTAGTCTAATTTATCATATTTCATCATTTGGCCAATTTTCATTATTTTTAGATTCCATTTGAACACTTATCTGATTTAACTTTAAAACTGGCCTGATTTTTGCATGTGTCTTGCATAAAAAAACCTAAAAAGACCAAAAATATTCCCTCTAAAAATCTAACATTGGAAATTTGCTAAAAATTCACCTAAGGAGACAACTGCCTCCCTGAGTTCGACCTTGGACTCCCAAGTAAAACAGTTGCCACTCGAAATTAATTTGTAAAAATAAAAATTAAAAGTGGTTTTTGATTCGCTCTCGTTATCCGACTGCAACGAACATTAGTAATTAATTTGATATTAACTTGCTCGAATTAACAAGGGTAGCCAGGAGTGTTATCAGAGATCCGTCACTTGGATCATCTACATGGATTGCGAGAAGCACGCGATTCATCCCCGCGCTCGCAAGCATCTCCTCCGTCGGATCGGACTTAAGACAGGAGGTCTCTTTGTTTAGAGACTCGATCGCAACCACGCTTCAAGAGGTAATCCTATTACTTGTTTGTGGTTTAGACGAAACGATCCGAGAAGTGTTCTTGGATCATGTGGTTTCGTCGCATGAAATTTTTTTTTTAAATTTCACTGCATCGAGCAACTAGTGCGACTAGTCGATTCTCGTCGTATTCGATACGACGCTCACGCTTCCGTGATGCGCTTGAGGATTATACCATATCCTTCACTCTTATTGTAGGTCCTCTGCATAGGAATAAAGAGTCAGAGGTGTTGGATAAGTTAAGTCAAAGAGTTGACTTAACGAATTCGAGATAACCAATGTCCTATATCGTATGCTATCATGATATAGGCACGCATCCTCTGACCAGAGACAGATGTGTTACTATATGTCTGAGTATGTACATTTGGCAGACCATTAGGTTGATGACCTAATCAAGGTCTATACTTCAGCGTGCTGATATGCATGCAAGGGCATATGAGTAATACGATCTCTCAAAGGGATCATACAGGTTCATTACTGAACCAGAAGACATGAGCTCACTCATGAGATATTGGGAAGAATCAAATTCCATACGCACGGTCGTCTCGCTTTGGAAGCTTGACTGAATTTGTAGGTTTGATATATACTTTTGGAAAGTATATGATCAAGACCTAGGTATGATATATGCTTTTGGAAAGTATATGATCGATACCAACTCCCAATGATCAAAATGAGAAACTTACTGATAAAACCCTGAAGTGGACAGTATAAAGTTGATCTAATACTTAGAGTTTATTCTGAGTCTTCCAGTATGCAGAATATACAGGTATTGGGAATACCTGAGGGTGATGTGATCATAAACGATTGTATAACCATGACGCTTCCATTCCTAGGGAGTGATGAAACAGGTCTAGATTTTAGTGACTCCTCTCAGTAGAGAAGTAATCTGATCTTGATCCAAATGTTGGATATTGATATGAATGTGATTCAGATGCAATGAGAAGATTAGATTTGCGATCTTGATTTTATCAAGCATCTATGGGAGGCCCGAGATCTGGATTTGAGATGTAATCTCAATATCCAAGTCACTATACATGGAACAATACAATCGCCCTGTCCTTATCTCCAAGTATTCGCGGAGAGAGTGCATTATCCTTGAAAGAGTTCATGGATAATTCTATTGTTAGAATATGTATCCTAGCATTTAGAAAATGGATAATTAAATGCGATTTAATTATCATGACTAATAAAATTTGATTCATATTATAAGGAGAGTTATCTTAGATAATTAAATGTGATTTGATTATCAAATATGTGAATAATGTGAATGTGATTCATATTATTTGGGCACATGAGAATAAGTTATCCAATATAATTAAATGTGATTTAATTATTGTGGATAAGAATAATGTGGATAGTAATTTCTAATTATTCATATTATATTATAAATGTGATTTATAATGTATTAGAGAGAGCTAATTATAATTTATATTTGTTAATTAATTATTAATGTGTATTGGATACACATTGTCTAATTAATTAAAAATGTAAGTTATATTTTGTTTTGGGTTGTGAATGTGATTCACAATTTTCCAATGCAAGATTGTAATATTCCCAAAATTAATTGTGAATTATTTTTGGTGAATAAATCCCAACAAAAGTTGTTGGAAATAAATAATGGAGAAATTCAAGTAGGTATGCAATCTCATGGAAATCCATGAGATTGCCCCCACATGGAAGGTGGTGGGCGGCACCCAATTCCTATGTGGAATGGGTGGTCGTCCCCCTTGAATGTACATGGAGATGTAATCTCCATATATATTCTCTCCTTATTTGTTGATGTAATTTAGGATTGATTTATATTTGATTTTGTCAAATATATTTTAATCTAATTTAAATCACATGTTGTTGGCTTTTACCAACAACAATCTTGATCATTGGATTGACATAAATCAATCTCATCCATTGATTTTATATGTCCCATGGATTGAGATCCATGGATCCCAAAACCCTATAAATAGAGAGGCATACCTTTCTCTCTTACATGTTATTGTAGCACTTCTCTCTCTCTCTCTCTCTCTCTCTCTCTCTCATTCTCTCTACACGTCTACTCTCTCGCCCTCTCATATGGCCGTCCACCATGGATGCCCTAGAGGGAATCTCCATCACCGCAGCATCGTCGTTATGCTGCCCGATCGTCTGCTCGTGGATCTCCGTCTCCTTCGGTGTGCCTCGCTTGTGAAGAAGATGTCGGATCTCGTGTGTCGAGATCAGGAGATCCATCGCTTGGATCATCAACATGGATTGCGAGAAGCACGCGATTCATCCCCGCACTCGCAAGCGTCTCCTCCATCGGATCGGACATGAGACAGGAGATCTGTTCGTTTAGAGATTCGATCGCAACCACGTTTCAATAGGTAATCCTATTACTTGTTTGTGGTTTATACGAAATGATCCGAGAAGTGTTCTTGGATCATGTGGTTTCGTCGCATGAAAATTTTTTAAATTCCGCTGCATAGAACAACTAGTGCGACTAGTCGTTCCTCATCGTATTCGATATGACGCTCACGCTTCTGTGATGCGCTTGAGGATTTTACCATATCCTTCAAGTGGTATCAGAGCCTTAGGTCGAAGGTTTTGGATACGATCCATAAAACCGAAGGCGACTTGGGTTCGTTAGGGTTGCGGAAGTTTTATCGCATTTCATTTTCGCATCTCTGTTTAGTGTAAATTTTTGTCTCTGATTAAATTGTTTAAACACGAAAATAACACATGATCTTTGTTCCCCATTAAATAAGGAAACCATAGGATCTGAGTTTACGTAATATGGATTCCGTTTGCTCGAGATATGGTTGTTTTAATGAACATGTATTCACTGTTACGAGCACTGCGAATCTTAACGTAATTAAGGAGTTAATTACTGTTTAGAAACGCCTTTAAATGCATGCAAATCATATAGGTTCTGTTGTAAATCAAATTAGCAAACTTTTGAAACTTACTTTGCTTAATGTGGATTTAAATTGATTGAGATATGCTAATTTTAGTATTTAGGGGTCACTGCTGAAATTACTTTCCTAATCAAGAGCCATGTGATTGTCAATTAGTGAAATTAATTGTTAATTTTCATTAAATAATTATGGAAAATATTTGAGAAATATTGGATGATGATTATTTCCTTAATTGACTTGGCCTCAACTAATAATTGATTAGATTTGATCTAGATCAAAATTGAAAACACAATCATCAAACTCCTTGCTTGAATAGGATTGGGAATTTGTCTAGCAAATTTCCTTATAATAAAAAATGTTTTGATTATTACTATATGGTATAATTTCGATTGAAGAACCGATGATCATCTCAAGTACAAAGTGATTGACTCAGCATTATTTTTTCCCGAGGTGGATATGGTGTCTAGTCAGGGATCGCTGGGGTAGCGGGTTGCAACGTATGCGGTCTGTCCCACTCCCGTCGGTACTGGTCGTGACAGCGGGTAGGGAACGAATGATGCCTGAGAGATCATGATGTATTTTTCTAATTATTAAAATTTGAATTAATACGTATTTTGAGATAATACCATATATTCAAGTGAAATCAAGTTTGTTGATTGAATTGGATTGAAAATTAATTTAATATGATTAAGTTAATTATATCCATTCAAGAACACTCTATTATGAATGGAGTTATTATTTCCCTTGGAAGAATTAATCGTAATGAATACGATTCATAATGATTAATTAGAATTTGAATATGATATGGAGGACGTGACATCCATGGTCTCCCGTTAAAGTGAAGGATTCCGTCGCCAGATATTGTATGTAGGAGATGCATGTCCGAAGTGACAGCTCCTGCATACGATCCATTTGGATCGGGCTCGTCGCTTCTCGAAAGAGTAAGGACGTATGCGTAGTGACCCCAATATCGAGGCCTCATATTATTGGGGCGATATTGGATTGCGCATAGCGAGTTGTATTCATGTTGACGGTTGGTTCAATTAATGACGGGTCAACATCACCTTAGGGGTGGTGGGCCCGAGTGTTAAAGACCAAATTGGGAGATGCAAGTTGGACTTGCAAGGCAGAATATGTTCCCACTTCTTTTTATCCGAGTTGTAGGTTCTCATATTATTGGGATGTAACAAAGATAAGGAAGGAGATGCCAGATTTTGCTTGAGATATAATGGTAAGTATATCTCTTACATTGAAAGTGATTAAGGGAATGAACTTTCATTGTTGACATGGCAAGACAACTTTGATATAAAATTCCTAAATCAAAGTAAATTATATATTTAAATATGTTTATGCAAATTTCTTATTTCAGATAATCCTTCTTTAAACACACTCAACGTTATACTCAATAATAACCAGTAAAATATCACGGATTGGACCTATGATCCAGATATTGTACTTGCAATTGGACACATAATGTATGTGGTTGCAATGTGCAAGTTTTCTCATAATAATGAGGAATGATAATTAAATAGACAATAGGATTAAAACCCTAGGGTTTTGCATGTCTCTATAAGTCTTGATCTCATCAAATGTACTTTTGAAGTAACATGTCGACAATAATCGTAATTATCAAATAATCCTTATAAAATCTAAGAAGATGTCCTAGCATACATATGTGCTCTCGACATATAATCGTGAATGACATGGTTCTCTACATTATGCAGAATAATGGCTCTATAGGAGATGATGTATTCAAATTGTTTGAGTGCCTACCTGAACCTAAGTTTTAAGAGTTTAAATGGATGTAGATACGATGAGTGTCATCATTCTACTATCTATACTCTAGTCATTCATGAATTGAATGAAGCATGTATAAATGTTGAAATACTCTTATATTGAAAATTTTGATTTTAACGTAAGAGATCCTTTGTCTTGAGCAATGGTTGCTTATAAATAAAGGGAGCGTAGTGGAAGCATGGGTTGGAACCAAGTTAGAAGTATAGTCAGAGTTGACTGTACTTCTGTGACTTCCATATGACATCCAAAGAGTTGGATGAATGCCAATACTGCAATAAGTTGATGTGTTAATAGTATGACTATCAAATCTATCTAGAATCCGTAGAGAAGGAATCAGATAGTACATCAGAATAATCTACATATAATCATTGAAATTAACTTGCTTATTTGATAAGATAAAGTCTAATAATTGTATCTCAATCTTCTAATGACACTTGCAATTGGTTGCATCTGTATTAGAATATTAGAAATTTGATCTTAAGGTTTAATGGTCATCCATGTTAGAAGTGATGCAATTGTTGCAACAATTTCCATTGGATCAATAGACTTCATATTTTCAGTGGGATCCCTTAGTCCTAGAGAATGTCTCTGTGACCTGGATATTAGAATACACTCAGTTTATTTCTAAATGTTGGGAATAAGCATGAATTCTAGAATAGACCTACCATAAAGAGTTATGATGGAGATATTTCAGAAAGTAATCTAACATCTAGTGGACTCTGCTAAATTAGAAAATTAATGAATGGTTCATTAAGATTTATAATACTGAAAATTGAATTTTTAAAGATCAATAGGAGAATAAAGATTATTTGACAATGATCTGACATCATGTTTTGGACATATGTCTGTTGATGAGATCAATGGACAAGTAAGAGATGAAACTTTAGAATGTCTAAGATTTCAAAAACTTGCATACTTATGAATATTGTATTCAAAGTAAAATGTCCAATACACCCTTCTTTGGGAAAGGTGTAAGATGTCAAGGTATTCAGGATCTCATACATATTGATGTATGTGAATCATCTATATCATAGTAAATATTATGGATATGAGATATCTATTGATGATTATGTATGATATGAGATTTCTTCTCTTCACCTAAGAAACCTTTGAAATGTTCAAAGATTTCACAATTTTGGTTTAGAACCAAAGTTTGAAGGAAGATGAAATGAATTTGATCTAACCAAGGTAGTTTGTACATATTAGATGAATTCAAAGAATACCTTATGGAGATGTGAATATCATTCCTATCTCAATCCTCCTAATGAACCTTTACTCAATAGAGTTGTAGGGAGATACAATTGATCATGTGTGACACGATATAATCAATGTTGAATATTAGCATAATTATCTATTACTTTCCAAGGTATATATGTAGTAAAGACAACAATGTATATCCTTAATAAGGTTCCATGCAAGTAGTCTGGAATCTGGCACTGGAGAGTGCTACTTCATTAGGAAAATAAAGGATGGTATTAGATACCTACTTTATGACCTTAAGATTCTTAAATGATCTCATCTTTGAGAATATGGTTCTTATAGGATGACTCTCTTGAGAATCAAGATGAAAATGAAGTAAAGGAACCCATTTAATCTTGAGAAGATAATGAGGCTCCTGAATCGGAAACTAAATAGACAATTAAAGATGAAACATTAATACCTCTTCAAATAAGTTTGAGGATGGATTCCATGTGTCAGTTGAATCTGACAATGATCGGACTTCATGTGATGAAAACTCCTAAGGATCATGACATGGAATGATAGATGTTAGCAATAGTAGTCTGTGTAGACTTCATATACAAGTGTTGTATATGGACCCTCGAGGATCCACCTATATGGGTAAGACCCATTATGGTGTAAATGGATCTTCAAGAGAAAGAAGAAACCTGATGAGAAGGTAGAGACCTTCAAAATCACGGTTCGTAGCCATGATCTACATACCGAAGAGAAGACATCGCTTGCGATGAGACTTGCTCTCCAGTGACCTTACTTTAATGCATCAGAAAACCATAGCTACACAAGTTGATTATGATATTTTCATGATGTGAGTCAAGATTGCATTCCTCTATGAATACCTCTCCGAGGATATTCACATGAAGTAGCCCCAGGGCTTCATGATTGAGGAAAGCAAGGTGTGCAAGTTAAAGAACTCCATCTTTGGACTCAGATAAGTTTCTTGTAGTTGGAACATAAGATTTGATGAAATTATAAATGTTATGATTTTAGATAAAATCTTGATGAACCATGTGAAGCTTAGTGGGAGTGCCATTGTGTTCATCATGCTAAATGTAGATATTATTCTAATCATTTTGAATGATATAAGAATAATAATAATAAGTGTTTTAAAATTTGGTTGTTCCATAGCTTGAGATATGATCTCAAGGATACTCTTAGATCTTAATTCTGAAGTCGTTCAGAAGCAAAGAGAAGAGGATATTGGGACCGTCACATTAGTAGTACACCTTGGACTTATTCCATTTTTCGGAAAATTCCAAGAAAGGCTTCCTTCCCTTAAGATATGGTACTGACCTATCTGAAGGGATAGCATCTCAAAGAGTTGAGGAAGTGAATGCTAGAACTGCTTGCACTTGTGCATCAATTATGAGAAGCTGAATGTATGCTAGATGTGTACAAGAACCAGATGTCTACCATGCAGTGGGAGTAGTAAACTGTTACTAATCCTACTGTGGAGATAAAACACTTGATTGCAGTAATAATAATAATAATAACAATATCTTCAAAGATGATGAAACTTAGAGATAGTGATCTCAAAGTCTTATCTTGAAGAAATTAAGACTTTATAGATAGTGATCTAAAAGGTCTTAACTGTTGATACCTTAAGAGATAGAGATCTCTAGGAATAAAGGTATTCTGATAAGGATTATGGACATACTGGTTATAATAATTAATCGAGCTATAGTGTCAAGGACACTATAACAAAATTGAGTATTGGTTGCATAAGATGCAACATTCGCATTGGATGTGAGCACTGTTACTAGGGGATATGCAAGTGCTGTAAAAGGACTTGGCTTAGTCTCTTGGGAACAGAGTGACCGATCAGCTTACCTAGCTATTTTCTAAATAGCCTATGATTGTCACATGAGTGTGGGTTTAAATGATTAGCCCATTAATAGCTCTTTGGGATAGTGGGAGATTGTTAGACATGCGAGCCCAAGACGAGCCATTATACAATAAATGTTATTGCAAATATCATTCCATGATCTGAAATGAAGAATACATAATTTGCATAATAGGTCCCTTATTACAATTAGGGTTATGTACCATGGCCATCTTGATGATCATACAACTGTTGATTCAAATATTAAATCATAGAGGCTGGTGCTTGGGTGAATATCTAAAGAGTTAGATTGAGGACTCATCGAGCACCGTCTAATGATTATTAAGAGATGATCTCCAGCCTTAAAAGGAGATGGCAATCCTTTCTCTAAAGGTTGATATCTAACTGACCTCTTGATGCAGGTCCTCTGCATAGGAATAAAGATTCGGAGGTGTTGGATAAGTTAGGTCAAAGAGTTGACTTAACGAGATCGAGATAACCAAAGTCCTATATCGTATGCTGTCATGATATAGGCACGCATCCTCTGACTAGAGACAGATTTGTTACTATATGTCTGAGTATGTACATTTGGCAGACCATTAGGTTGATGACCTAATCAAGGTCTATACACCGGCGCGCTGGTATGCATGCAAGGGCATATGAGTAATGCGATCTCTCAAAGGGATCATACAAGTTCATTACTGAACCAGAAGACATGAGCTTACTCATGAGATATTGGGAAGAATCAAATTTCGTGCACACGGTCGTCTCGCTTTGGAAGCTTGACTGAATTTGTAGGTTTAATATATACTTTTGGAAAGTTTATGATCAAGACCTAGGTATGATATATGCTTTTGAAAAGTATATGATCGATACCAACTCCCAATTATCAAAATAAGAAACTTACTGATAAAACTCTGAAGTAGACAGTATAAAGTTGATCTAATACTTCGGGTTTATTCTGAGTCTTCCAGTATGCATGATGTACAGGTATTGGGAATACCTGAGGATGATGTGATCATAAATGATTGTATAACCATGACGCTTCCATTCCTAGGGAGTGATGAAACGGGTCTGGATTTTAGTGACTCCTCTCAGTAGAGAAGTAATCTGATCTTGATCCAAATGTTGGACATTGATATGAATGTGATTCAGATGCAATGAGAAGATTAGATTTGTGGTCTTGATTTTATCAGGCATCGATGGGAGGCCCGAGATCTGGATTTGAGATGTAATCTCAATATCCAAGTCACTATACATGGAACAATACAATCGCCATGTCCTTATCTCTAAGTATTCGCGGAGAAAGAGCATTATCCTTGAAAGAGTTCATGGATAATTCTGTTGTTGATATATGTATCCGAGCATTAAGAAAATGGATAATTAAATGTGATTTAATTATCATGACTTATATGAATTTGATTTATATTATAAGGAGAGTCATCTTAGATAAATAAATGTGATTTGATTATCAAAGATGTGAATAATGTGAATGTGATTCATATTATTTGGGCACATGAGAATAAGTTATCCAATATAATTAAATGTGATTTAATTATTGTGGATAAGAATAATGTGGATAATAATATCCAATTATTCATATTATATTATACATGTGATTTATAATGAATTTGAGAGAGCTGATTATAATTTATATTTGTTGATTAATTATTAATGTGTATTGGATACACATTGTCTAATTAATTGAAAATGGAAATTATATTTTGTTTTGGGTTGTGAATGTGATTCACAATTTTCCAATGTCAAGATTGTAATATTCCCAAAATTATTTGTGAATTATTTTTGGTGAATAAATCCCAACAAAAGTTGTTGGAAATAAATAATGGAGAATTTCAAGGAGGCATGCAATCTCATGGAAATCCGAGATTGCCCCACATGGAAGGTGGTGGGCGGCACCCAATTCCTATATGGAATGGGTGGCCGTCCCCCTTGAATGTACATGGAGATGTAATCTCCATGTATATTCTCTCCTTATTTGTTGATGTAATTTAGGATTGATTTATATTTTATTTTGTCAACTATATTTTAATCTAAATTAAATCACATGTTGTTGGCTTTTACCAACATCAATCTTGACTATTGGATTGACATAAATTATTCTCATTTATTGATTTTATATATCCCATTGATTGAGATCCATGGATCCCAAAACCCTATAAATAGAGAGGCATACCTTGCTCTCTTACATGCTATTGTAGCACTTCTCTCTCTCTCATTCTCTCTACACGTCTACTCTCTCTCCCTCTCATATGGTCGTCCACCATGGATGCCCTAGAGGGAATCTCCATCGCCGCAGCATCATCGTTATGCTGCCCCATATGGTCGTCCACCATGGATGCCCTAGAGGGAATCTCCATCGCCGCAGCATCATCGTTATGCTGCCCGATCGTCTGCTCGTGGATCTCCGTCTCCTTCGGTGCGCCTCGCTCGTGAAGAAGACGTCGGATCTCGTTTGTCACGTTCAGGAGATCCATCGCTTGGATCATCAACATGGATTGCGAGAAGCACGCGATAAGTGTTCTTGGATCATGTGGTTTCGTCGCATGAAAATTTTTTAAATTCCGCTGCATAGAACAGCTAGTGCGACTAGTCGTTCCTCGTCGTATTTGATACGACGCTCACGCTTCCGTGATGCGGTTGAGGATTTTACCATATCCTTCAGTATCAAATACATGGGACCATTTCTGAACTAATAGAGCTTTGAGTACATCTTGTTGGTCATTGATTATGTCAACCGATGGGTGGAGGCTATCCCCACTCGAACCGTCAACAGTCTCACCATCTATAAAATAATCATTTTGTAGTTTGAGATTCTTAAGATTCTCATTTCAGACGGGGGCCGCCATTTTATCAACAAAGAAGTTAATAAATAGAGGAGTATGGCATCAAACATCAGTCACATCTCCTTACCACCCGCAATTTAATAGCATGGTCGAATATTCAAACAAGGAAATTAAAATAATCCTACAGAAACTTATGCATTCTGATAGGAAGAGTTGGTCGCAACTGCTCGACTCAGTTCTATGGGCTTATCTTACGGTGTACAAGTATCCTCAAGACATGTCTCCCAACCGCTTGAGGTATGGAAAGCCATGCCACTTGCTCGTAGAGCTCATTCACAAATAAGTATAGGCAGTCAGTGTATGCAACATGGACGTAGAGAAAGCTGACAAGAACGGATGGTAGACCTGAATCAATTGTTAGAATTCCGAGACTCTGCATATGACAATAACCTCATGTATAAAGAGAAAGTCAAAAGATGGCACGATAAGCATATCAGATGAAAGACTTTTGAGCCCAATCAGAAGGTGTGGTTGTTCAATGCAAAGTTAAAATTGTTTCCAGATAAATTGGAAAGCGAATGGTCAGGACCATTCATTTTCGAAAATGTGCGGGATAATGGCATCATCGTTATATCTGGATTGTCAGTTGACATACAATCCTTTGTAGTAAACATATAGTCGTTGAAGCCATATATCGAGCATGATACATTCATATCTGTGGTGGACTCAATACAAGTGGCATTTCAAGATGAGCTCATAAAGGATGAAGGATCACACGTGAGCTATAAAAACGTCTTTTATTTTATTCTTTTATTCTTTTTATTTTTTATTTCATTATTCCCTTATCTCATTCATCCCATTCATATGTGCTATATTTAGGATATACTTCATCCTAAGTGTTTGAGGATGAGTGTATTTGAGTTATTCTTCATTTATTCTCTCGCTTGTCTTAACTTGTTGATATTTCCTATCTATACTTAGGGATATATCACCCTAAGTATAAGGGGACAAGCCGAGGCATTGATTCTTTCGTACATTCTCATCTGTGATCATCCCTGCTTGGTGTACAGTCTGTTATACTTATGATTAGTTAATCCTAGATACAGGGAGTACAATCAACTTCACATTCTTTGAATCGTTGTAATATTGGCTTTTCTATACTCAGCATGAGTTATGTCCTCCTTAATTTCTCTTCGATCATTATGAGGACATGGTTGACGCTAAGTGTAGGGGGTCATATATATGTTGTATATACTTTAGCCATAATTCGTACTTTCATATATTCTATAATATGGCTAAAATACTATATTGGGTTAGTCAGTTGTAAAGAATACACTGTAAAATTTTCAAAATTCTTTATAAATATGATTAATAAGTCGGTTTAAAATTTTTTTCAAAATGAATTGAAAAATGGTTGTAAAATACCTTGAAAAATCTTTTGAAAAAGCGTTTGGAAAACTTTTATAAAGTGTTTCCAAGCCTTTTGTGAATATTTGCAAAAATTAGTTTCATTTCTTTGAATAAACAATGTTGAAAATTATGTGTAAATGATTTGGAAATTACAAATGATTTGGAAAATGGTTCAAAAAATATGTTGAAAAATCTATCTGTACCTTTAAAAAATATTTGCAAAATGATTTTCGAACTTTGTAAATGTCTGTCAATTGTTTGTAAAAGTTATTTGCAAAATAAAATTTTAACAATGTTTGTTAAAATATTTTCATATTATTTTGAGAACCTTGTATATAATTGTGACAAATAACAACTCTAATAAAGCTCTTTATATATATAGATAGATATAACCCTTATATCTAAAACATGAAAATAACAACTAACTTAGATAGAAATTCCCAGTGTAAAATCCACACCCAATTCTTGTAAATATACACTTAATCCTATGTAAATATTTATATATACACTTTCACTAACCCTTATAAAAAAATCCCTTAAATTCTCAAAAAATTCAAAACTTATAAAAGTATGCAAAATGTTTTCCAAAATCCTATAAAAATTTGCAAAACTTTTTTTAATCCACAAAAAGTTCAAAATTAGAAAATAGTTTACAAAAATATTTCCTGCATTGCATTACATTTGCAATTTTTAGAATGATGTTTACAATTAAACAAGTTTAAGTAAAATATGAAGATTGGAGCTTTGCTTAGACCTTAACCCATGTAATTTCAGAGGAGCCTGTTAAGGACTGGAAATGGGATGCTTCAAGTATTTTGACTTAATTCTTTAGGATCTATTAGACTGTGTTCATGATTCAATTAAATGTGTCTAAGAAGAACCTATCATGTCATATATATGACTCTTAAGACAATGGCTTGACTTGAAACCTTGCAATCATCATGTAGCTCAACCAAGAAGGATTGTTGAAATATCTTGGAGTATAAGTCGGGATGATACTGGGTCGCTTCGTCAAGGGTGGCTCATGAACCATTCTTGGGGACTACCGGAACCGGTACTTCAACACCCGATTTCTCTAGTGGCATGAACATATAATGACTAGAGAATGGATTAAAATAAATCTTCAGATGAGGAATGGTCTGCTGGCATAATTTTTCTAACATCTCAAAACATGGGTGGAACAAAAGATTCTATATTCGTCAGGGCAAAACAAGAATGTGTAACAATGCCAAACAAAGACAATATCCAAAAAGAAGCCTACACCAAAAAATCCAAAAATATTGAGCTTCTAGAAAATGCCTTCTTCTTAGTGGAGAATTGATAACACTGACCGAGCTTCACAAGGAAATGCGACTACACTGGTACATTTTTGCTTCTTTTCCTTTTTTTCTAGCTTCCCCCTCCTTCGTTGTGAACTAGAACGTACCTAAACTTAGAAGGAAACATACATCTCCCCAAGGACGAGATACCAGAGGAGGAGACTGCTTGATAGTTCATATATTTTTCCAGAAAGAGCTAACACAATTCATGCACATGGTATTTGTTAATTCAAGGTTAAGAGAGTATACGTTTGAAAGGATGAATCTGACCAGGCTAACGAGTTGAACTAGATATAGGAACATGGAACCTAAGGATTGTTGTATCACAATTCTTATCCCAAATGAGATTCCGAACAAACTAACAATCTAAAGGTCTTAATTGAGCTCCAAACCTTGATTTTGTGAAGACAATTTTAAAAATTAAATATTATTCTACCTTCTTTATTTTCATTTTCTTTATTCTCTTTTTGCATCACTTATTCTCCTAATAAGTGTTTTCTAGGGACTAGAAAAGCTAGTATGGGGGTGATGAATACCCATTCATTTGTCTTTATTCCTTCATTTTGCCTTTAAATCTTTAGATGAATACATGTTAATACATCTAACTTGTACAAATTAACACACTCATTGTCATCTGTAAAAAATATATAAATACATGTATTTTAATACAGAATAAATAAATACAGAAAAGAAAAATAAATGAAGTATTGTAAAAACTGACTGACCCTAAACCTTAAGACCATGCCTATATTGACTTGGTCAAGTACATAAGGGCTAAATACTATACATAAAAACCTAATATTCATTCTTCAATTAAGTCATTTGCTCTATTTTATTATTCATTATGCACCCCTCAAATAGAGAATTTATCAACAAGAAATGTCTATATAACAATACATAGAAAATTGTAAAAATAAATTACACACAAAAATAAGGGATTTTTACCCGACAGACCCTATAATCTTTTCCAATTACCTCTACGATCTTTGAAACATCGTAATTCCTCCCCCGACCTCGTAAACTTGCTTTGTCTTACCCAACAAATCCTACCGTCAATTTTAACTATATTTGAGTCAAATACTTGGGTTAGTCTTGAGTTAGCCTAACCAATTTACCATCCAACGGCTAGGATTAGCCAAAATAAAAAAAGAAGAGGAAAGAAAATCATGTCGGGGGGCCAAAGCAGCGGCTGCAGGGGGGAGGGCCTCCATCATCGGTGGGGGCTGGGGCGGGGTTGTGGCGAGGCGACGGTTAGGGGGGCCCTCCATCATCGGCAGGGGGGGAGCAGCAGCGGTGGCCGGGGGGCGAAGCAGCAGCAGTAGCAGCGGCGGGGGGCGAAGCAGCAGCGACGGTGCGACGGTGGGGGGGGCGAAGCAGCAGCAGCGGTCGGGGGTCCTCCATCGTGGTCGGGGGGAGAGTCCATCGTGCGGTGGGGCGAAGCAGCATCGGTGACGGCGAGGGGGTGAAGCAACGGCGACGGCGGGGGGGGGGGGGGCGAAGCAGCAGCAGTGGACGAGGGGGCGGGGGTCCTCCATCGTGCGTGCGGGGGGGCGGGGAGGAGGGGCTCCATCGGCGGCGGCCGGGGGGGGGCGAGCAGCGGCAGGGGGGGCTCCATCGTCGGGGCGGTCTCGGATGATGGAGTGGCAATCAATGTAAATTTAATAAACAAAATGGCTATAATATAAAGGAACATGATGGAATCTGGATAATTTTAATGGGTAAATTAACGGTGCTTAACCGCAGGGTCTGTAGGGTAAGGGTTAGCAACTTTAGAGGGTCGGGGGAGGAGTTACGATGTTTCAAAGGTCGTGGAGGTAATTGGAAAAGATTATAGGGTCTGCCAGGTAAAAGTCCCCCAAAATAATGCACAATGAATTAGGGACACATAAATGAAACATATGCACACCAAACTTCACTGATCATTATCTCCTTCATATGAACTCAAAATGATCCAAACTTACCTTTATTATTCTTAAAATTAAATTATATTTTTAATGAAATATTTTCATTAAAAATAGAGTTAAGATGCAAAAGATGACTTTCTGGAGTACAATTGTACTATATCCCTGTGTATTTTATTCATATAAGTTTGATGAATCCCGTATTCATCATGCTAAAATTGGTCATTTAGGCTTTGTCCCCCATCATCCACTTGCAATTAATCAATAATAGAGCATTATTAGCATTCATACATGTGTAAATAATATCTGCATTTCATCATGCATAAATTGCATTAAAAATCCCTTGTGTAAATTAGCCCAAAAAGCCGCTAACTTCTCTTATTTTTAGTTAATTCATCCTAACTCCGATTGACCCAAAACCACCTCCATTGTGTAGATATTACTAACCTTATTAAATAAAAAATACAAAAAAATTACTGACTCCAATAAGTGTCAAATAATCCCAAAGTCAAATTTCACATCTGACGGACTAAAACGAGCATATCTCTCACATACAGTGTCCGATTTTGGTCTACTCACTTTTAAAGTACTCCATTTTCAAATACCTTCAAAACAAGACTAATTTCATAAAATTCGGAGCTCATATGTGAAAGTTGGGTTTTGGGCCTCTTTTGCGCATTTTAACTTTTTGCTAATTTTGACCTGAGATTTTATGTCCTTAGTTAACTCTTTTAATTTTATTTCTTTTTCATTTGTGTTCTTTGATGAAAGTTTTATTAATCAACACAAAAATCCAAATCCAGATCAAAACTAAGATCAAAGAAACTGACCAAGTCCAAGTGTCCGTTGTCGATCTGTACAAAAGTTGTGCGTTTCTCACTTCTATTTTATTTTCCTATTTTCTTATCTTTTAAAAATCCAAAAAAATTAGATTAATGTGTAAATAATTTTCTTCTATTTTATCGTATTTTTTCTAGATTTTTTATCCTCTCTAAAACCACCAAAAAAATACAAAATCTCAAAAATACGGTTTTTCGTACACATGGAAAGCCACCAAAAATACCACTTCGCACAGGTGACCTCTTTTGCTCCCAGGCCCTTCATGAAAGTTGTAGATCTCGATGAGACGAACAACTTTTGTGAAGAAAAATTTTCGATCCGAGGTCATCTTCTACCTCTTTTGCCCACGATAAAATCTGAAAATTTTTTGGTGCCACGTGGCAGCTCCAGGGCGTGCCACGTGGCACCCCACTGTTACTCTCTCCCCAGCCGCACCCAGGTCACGTGCCTAGCACGTGACCCATCATCTCCCACCTCCAGCCGTTGTTGCCCCCCCCCCCCCCCCCCCCGCCGTTATCGACCTTCCCCTTCCATAACCGATGGCCTTCAAACCACATCGCCTCCGGCCGTTACACACCTCCTCCATCATTGTCCAGCCGTTACCACCCTCCTCGCCAGCCCCTATAAACCTTGCCGACCTCCACCTGGGCAAGGCATCCGCCACCGCAAGGGAGAGGCCTCAACGCCTTGGTGACAGCAGGACTTGGGCATCTCCGGCGTGATCCAGCCACCTTGTAGTGGGCTGCTTTGAGCTTCCAAGCTCGCGTCAACTCCGGCAGTGTATACTCGTCGTCGAAACCCCCTCTCAGGTACTCCTCGTCATCATCCGATCCTCCGCCCACCTCTGCCTGCTTTGCAAAGGCAGGGACCCTATCCGCCTCGCAACCGAACCCACCGCGCACCTGGAGCGAACCCATCGCCGTCGTCTTTCTTCTTCGTGCTAACTTGCAGGTACACCTGCCGCCAACCGCCCCGGCTCCACCTCCAGGCTCTCAGCGGCCTCCTGCCGCCATCCGCCCGATCGCCACCGCCGCTCGCCGGGCTTCGCTGCGACTCGCGTGGCTCCTCCGCGCCTCCTGCAGCGCAATCAGTCCAGCCGCCAGCGGAACCCCCGTGCGGCCTCCTGCAACCACCTCCCCAGCGCGCCCCACACGCGAGGTCGGTGGCCCACGCGGCCTCCACCAGCCTCAGGCCCGCCGCCTCGGCCTCGCCACCTCCACTCTCCTCCGACCGCCCCGCGACTCCTGCCGATCGCCACCGCCTCCGCCCCACGCGGCCTCCACCAGCCCCGCTCAGCCACCGTCGGATCAAGGGCTCAATCCCTTGATCCAACGGCTCCAGGCCCGCCACGTGTCTCTTTCCCTGAGCCTCTGGTTCGGAGCCCCGAACCTCAGCCCCGGGCCGAACCACAGGCTCGGGACCCCCGAACCACAGGCTAGAACCCGAGCCTCCTGCTCCGTCATCCGAACCTCCAGGCGCACGTGCTTCGCACGTGTGCTCTGGAAAAATTGCATCGGAGACCCTGGAAATTTCAGAATTACATTTATACGCCCCCGCCTGGGTAAATTGCAGAGAAGCCCCTCCAACTTTTCAAAATTACAGATAAGTCCTCCCAAGGACCTTTTTGCAAAGAAAACTTTATTTAATTTACATTTTAGTCCCTGAAATTTCATTTTATCATAACTTTGTCATACGGACTCCGATTTTAGCATATAATATGTCATTTTGAAGCTAATTCCGTGCTCTACATTTAGCATAGCTTGTGATCAGATCTGAGTTTGTTTATTGAGAATTATTATTTGAGGATCTCTATTGGCTTTGCAGGCTTATTTTAACATACTTGTGCTTGAGAAATTAACGATAAACCTGTTGCAGGAGCTCTGTTAAGGATTTCAATTTGATTAACCCCTTGTTTTATTGTTGATTATTCCCAATGATTTAATCTTTACAGGGGATAAATTGAGGATCAATTTATCTAATTCTCGACTTATCTGATCGATGATCAATTTTGAGGAGCGTATTCATTGATTAAATCTATTGTTTTGTAACTCGGAGTTGATTAGTTTTCTGGGTGTTAATGATCTTTTTTAATCTGTGATAATCTTTGGAGAATCAATTGATAAATTTAATTGAGATTTGAATTTTATACTTCACAGGTCTTGAGCTTAATCATCTCTGTATAATTCATTGCATTTGCATCTGTTGCATTGTATATTTCTCAACACAAAAATTAACCGAGCATTAATTAATTACTTAATTTGATTCAAGACCGCGCAACTAAAAATCACCGTTCCCTGTGTTCGACCTTGGTAAACTTGCCAAGTAAAAATAGTCCACAACATTCAAGGCTTGTGGTATTTTGATCAACCGACTTTCACCTCCTATACTACAATTCATCGATATTAAAGAGGTGGATTTCACGTTCATCAAAGTTATTCTTTATAGTTTACTTCTCTTATATTTTTAAACACTTGTGAATATTAGTTGAAATATAATAAAAATAAAAACATAAAACAAAATCATTAAAAATGCATTTAAATAAATAATGGAATAAAACATATATGTTATATCTATAGTATAAATACACCTATTTATTTAAGTATATAAATAAAGTTGGAAAAATAAAGTAAAAATATGTAAATACGTATTTGTAAATATTATAAATGTATAAAATATCTACATATAATAAAATCAAAAATACAAAATAAAAAAAGTACCTCAAAATATAGGTAAATATACCTATAAGTATACTTGTAAAAAGCAACACCTAATTAATATTGTTGTAAAAATAAATAAAAATTGCTAAAAATAGTACATAAAATAATATAAACTTTTCAGATTTTGAGTTTTAATTAATAAAATCATTTAATATTTATTATTGATTTAAAAAGGTTTTTTCTCCCCATTTTGTCTTCATTTGGTCTAATGTGAACCAATGAGGAGGGGTCCTTCATTGACCTCAAGTCGAATTCCCCTCTTGAAGCCACGTGGCTGTCAGTCCCATCTCTTCCCTCTTTTTTCTCCATTTTTCTCGCACAATCCAATGATCAAAATGGTTTGAGCTATGAACGAAATTTGTTTGTTAGCCATTCATGATTCACGCCCTAACCTTTGAGTTGATCAATATTCATCAAGCAAGATCCTCTCTGCAAAATCACTTATCGCCTTCTCTATTTAACTTCACCCCGAACTTCATTTGAATTTTAATCCCACATTGTTCCTCGTAACCCCTTAGAAACACAATTAGGAGAGAGTCCTTCGTGACAGAAAGAGCTCCTAGTGGACCAAGCTGAGGAGAAGATGGAGGTAATTCAACCATCTCCGGTGAAGTTCCATCGTGAGGTTCAACCCCCCTATTTCTTTAGCAGGTGAGGCCCCTTTCTTATCCATTATTCTTCGCATTTAAATTCTTAGTGTAGCTGTGTCTTTAATTTCCTTTAATTTCTGTTGAAATCCAAAAATCTCCGAAAATTCCATAACTTGGAGATCTTGAACTCCAAGTCTCTATTTTCAGTCAAACACATGTGCTCCGCTGACCATCTCACTTCACCCCTCTTCATGTTCTCCTTCTCTTGATGCTTCCAGATCATCCTGATCTCGCTCAGATGAGGTCTGAGATCCCCCTTCTATCATCTTCACCGAAGGACTTCCATTTCCCCTCATTCGCTGGCCATTACACTCCAAATGAAGTCGAGGCAATTTGCCCTCGACCTCTCATCATTTGTGTGCATGTTGAGGCATCCAAGGCCCCTTATGAGGTGATTCTATCCTGCATAAAGACCTCCAGGTCCCCCATTTTGTCAAAGACCTCTAGGACCCCATCGTTGGGTCCTTGGCCTTCTTGAGGACATGAGGAGATGCAGAATCCAAGCAGGAAGCCAATGAGTGCCTTAGAAGCTTGGGAGGACATTTGAGCAGTCAGATAGGCCCAATTGAAGCATCCCCTGGTCGTGTTCTTCGTCAGTTCTTTTAGGTGCTTCATCAACCATTGGATGAGGAACAATCTCCAGGTCTGATTTGAACCCTTGGATCTGGAAAAATCGTTGCATGCCCTCAACCATGGATGAGATTAAGTGATCTAATCTGGACCGCCTATGAGCATGCAGGTTATGGATATTTTGCACCTTCACCCTCTTGCATTTTGTGATTTAGATTAAGTATTAAATATTTCCTTTGTAGTGTAATTAATTTTTTAATATCTGCATTTATACCCCTAGACTTTGTGGATATGTACTTTGGTACATGCTAGGTCACCTCACGTACCCCATACATGATAGCCGCATGGGTTGCTTGCAAGGACACCCTCACGGATTTCCTTATTTCATTTTGGTACCAAAAAATTGTTAATCAAGTGTAATAATTTTGTAAAATATGCATATTTATTCCTGTAAGTTATTTTAACTGTAAAAATACCCTTACCAATGCTTATTTATTGTGATATTTTTGGGTTATTTGCATAATTGGTTCAAAACTACATTACATTATTATGAAATGAATTGAAATTTCCTGAAAATCACATTCGGGTCCTTTATTTTCTAAATAAATTATTTTGTATATTTTAAGTGTTTTAAATAGCATTTTACGTCTAAAAATTGTAGGAAAATTATCTTAATTGCATGTAACTCTATTTTATCACATATATTTGTCTTGGAGCAATTAAAGTTATTTTTCTGTTTATAAAAATCCAAAAACATTGCATATTTTCTTGTTTTAACTTTAAGAAATATAAAAACTTTAAAACATCCTCAAAAATTCCCAAAAAATACGTTAGCTATATTCTGAAGTGTACTAACACCAAATCAAAAAATCACAAAAAATATAAAACCAAAATCCTAAAAATTGTAAAACATTGAAAATCTTATAACAATCATAAAAAGTTCCCCAAAGAGCCAAAATTAGTCTTTTAAATTTCTGCACTTTCTTTATATTATCTAGTTTACAGGAAAATGATCTTGGATCCTGTTAGATTTGTTTGATATTTATTAGGCCCATTTCAGTTCCCTAATTTTCTGATCGACACTTTTTTGTTTTTTCTATTATTAAAAGTCCATAAAATTTCGCAAAATTCCTTAAAAATCATAAAAAATAGAGAAAAATCTAGAAGCACAAAAATATCTTATTTGGAAAATTTTTAGTTTATTTGCTATTTTAAACTTTCAAAAAAGTTAGGTTTTGTTTTATTTTATATATATATCCCTATTATATCCATATCTTTATTATCTATATATATTATCATATTTATATTATTAAAATGAAAAATCAATTAAAAATCAGAATTAAAAAAATATGATATATTTTAAAACCCACCAAAACATTTGAAAAACAAAAACAAAAAAAAGCATAAGTAGACCATTCATTTTTGTCTCTACTCCCCTCTGCTCTCTGTGGTACGATACTCTACATACTTGTACTATACACATTTTTGTCGAGTTAAAATAAAAATAAATTTTGACTCACATATTTTCCTTGATTTATCATACATTGCGGGTAGATTGTTGATTGAGTTACTTGGTTCAGGTATCGAGTGCTGTGAGAGTGGCCAACACAGCGATTGTTGGATCCGGCTTGTCAGACAACGCATGCCCTCCAAGACTGGACGTTAGGTACCCCGTTCCTAGTGGATCTAACTATATCTATATGCACATTTTTTGAATAAATAAACTATTTCACTAATATTGAAATATGTATATTAAATATCATTTAATTTTTTCTGGTTTGATGAACAGGTTGAACAGCTTTTCCATCAATGATTCGGTTTAATATGATTAAAAAATGATGTTGCCATAGTTTAGTTTTGTAGTCCAATGCGATTAAATCTTTTCGTTAAAGTTTCTGGTTCGAACTCCTGTTCGGTTTGAAAAACATTATGGAAGATATCAGCAACTCAAAAACTAAATCTTGAGAGGCAGGTACACGTGTAGCCACAAGTGCCAGCTGATCTAAAAGATTTGGGATGGACTGAATTAATGGAAATCCATCAAAGGCAGTTGTAGATCTCGGGGATTCTGTCTTTCCTTAAAACACAAAGCATGTGTGGTATGGGGGAGAGAGAGAGGGGAGACTGAAAAGAGACAGTGGGAGGGCCACCGAGGAAGCAACATGGACAACGAACGGCCCCCTCTTTCCCCAACTTGCATGCCAATATCTGTAGCCCCAAAGGAATATCGTAGTCCATGGTTTTGGGCCCTTGATTGCGGGGCGCGTGGTTTTGGAGCAAATAGGCGGGAGAGGAGAGGAGGATATCTATGGGGCTGCGTCTGTAAAGTGGGATCAAGTTCGAATCGTTCGATCTTAATGGAACGATTCAAACAGTAAAGATTCAGAAAAATCTAGATTTCGCATGAACCGCTCGATCTTGATAGAATGGCTCGGATTTGATCCCGCTTTGCAGCATGTTGAGGATCTATCTATCAGACCTGGGATCTTTCTATATATAATAAGTCCAACCTGCATGACGTATGCGATGAAATGGCACGTCTCAGGATAACATTACTTTACATCTGCCTGTTGTTCTTTTCTTTTAGGAATTCCTCTTTCCTCTCCTTTGATGTTAATGGAATCCATCGGCCCCACCCATTCCAACTTCCGTCGTTTCTCGTTATATATATAAGCATACCACTAACCAAGGAGCAACTGGATGTGGTTGCATCCATCATCTACTCTCTCTCCCTTTTTAAAAAAATATGCACAGGCAATCAAATGGGTGGTCCACTTCACCGTCCAGATTCAATCCTGAGGGTTTTGATTTCCTGCCCGTTTATGCTAAAGCCAAGTTGCATGATTTCCTAAGTCTTAAGTACTGCCGGTTTCGTTGTTATATATGATGCAAGATGGACAGTTGCCAATTAATTTGATACTTAGTAGAGGAAGAATTAAACGGGAAATGATGATCGAAGTTATTGGCTGCATCTCTGGTTTTGCTGTCTAATGATACAGCTGCATTCAGTATCTGGGTCTGAGAGAGCTGAGCGATGTTTCGTTAATTTTGGTTTAATCACAGCCGGAAAAAAAATATTTTGAATATATGAGTTCCAGATATGCAGTAAAATTAACGACCGAGATCCAGTACCTGGCCTTGGTTTAGCTAGATGAATAATGTATCTAATATATTTGGAATCATGTTTGAGTAATCCTTTATATTTTTTTGTTTGGTAGCTTCCATAATTCAGTAGTTTTTTATTACTAATAATACCAACAACTGTCTCTTGCTTTCTTTAGAAATGGATGACACGCAATTATCACGATTGTTTAAATCAAAATATCTTATGGTAGAAAAGAATAACAGGCATCTGCTCTTGTCAACCTTTGTCGTCAATGTAAATCACCTCCGGACCCTCCAATAGCTAAACCTCCAATCGATGTTATGTGAACATGGTGACTGGATATCTACTGTGGTGAACTGGTGATCGTGGTTGATTAAGTTATATTATATTAGTATATACGGCATCGTTATTAACAAAGGAAAGCTTGTGCCAGCAACATTTCTTAGGCGTGTTGATGCTGCAATGAATAATGGTTCTGATGATTATTTTATTGGGTTGGTGGTGTCTCGTCCTCACATTTGTTTCGATTTTTGGTGCGTAAACACATGATTATATTACTAAACATTGACACATACGATTATAGAATTCACACAAGTTGGGACGGTGTGATCAGATTAGGGCTTTTTTTTGTGGGTTGTTTCTCCGGATTCGTTGGTAGGGAGAGATTGTCAATGGTGTGTTGTAAGGTACAGGAACGTGATCGCCACAAGGACCCGTAGTTTAACAGCTTATTCTATGTTGGAGCATTGAAATCGAGGACCTCATTTCTATGCAACAACTAGAGATATTGGATTGGGTTCGCTTTGGGATGTTTGTTTTATAAAACTTCACCTAATCTAAGATATGTTTCAAGCCGAAATTGGCTTGGACATTATTCAAAACCCGATTGTTTATATTTCATTTCTCTCTTAACTTACTGCTGAAAGTGTATTTAAGAAAAGCAAAGTGATAATTTAAAGGATAGATCAAGAAGGGAAAAAATAAGCATCTTAGCCATAGGACTCCCTAGCTTCCGGCACCAGACACTACAAGAGAATTAACCTATGGAATAATTAAAATATTTATTTCCGATTCCAAAAATATAATAATAAATATTATTCAATGTAAAATTAGTTTTTATTATATAAATAGCAACGAGCACAGCAACAAATTAGGTCTTTAGTGACTTTTTTTAAAATGTATCACTACATAGTCCAATATTAAATATATAATAATGACATTATCTATTGCAAAATTGTTTCTTATATTTAGAAAAAAACGATGACTGCCATATTTGTTATGGTCAAGGGCTACTGTTGGAGAAAATCCATTACGTTATTAGGGCCAATAATCCTCGATAATAGCTGAGATCAATTCTTATAAAACCCAGGAATAGTTTGATATCTAGTCATTTCTAATGGGGACTACTAGTAGACTGCAGAGGCTTAAACATTTTGGATTATGGTTAAATATCTAGTTGGGCACGAGCCCAATAAGATGTTTGGACAAGTAATCCTCAATAACGGTTCGTGTCTAAGCACATGATGTTATAATATTTATCATTGAAGGTTCAAATAGTGACGATTTATTCATTAGAACTTGTAGTAGTGGTTTCTATATTGAACAATGATTAAAAGAAAATGTTAACATATAATCATTGTTATATTATTTATTGCAAAGAATATACTAATAAATACAATAATCGTTGCCAAGGAATATTATTTGTTATATATTTAATTACAAAAGATATGTCAATGAATGTTAAATTATTCGTTATTTAGTCAATTTTATTGTAGTGGGAATTTCATTGTGATCGCAATATGAGCAAATGTTGCGGTGATGAAAACTCTTCTTTTTAAAGCATGTTGAATATAGATTAGTCATCCGTTCTCTACGTAGCAGAAAAATGCGATTGCTAAAACCCCTGGAAAAGATCCATCATTCGTATGTATATCTGATTCTTCCATAATCTGAATTTTATCTTTCGTCTTAGCCATGAAGCAATCATACAAGATCGCATAAAAATGCATAAACTCGTCTGGTAACATTGCAAAAATAAATCTTTTGTTGCTATAGATTGTCCAGCTTTTGATGAAGCTGGGCAAACATTCTGGCAATGGAAAGTTTTATCTAATTAATATTACTATTTAATAATAAAGAAATTCATAATAGATGTAAATATGAAATTAATAAATTTTAAAAAATAAAACATATAGTGTTAGTCTGTATCATTGGATTAAAAAATTGCAGCAATATAAAATTGTATGTGCGAAATTTTTAACCCTCGTAGAAATTTCATTTTCAAAAATAAGGTAAGCAAAGATGTTAAACAACAATGTGTTCATTGCCACTATTATGACAATATGAAATTCGTCATATCACTACAACAAAATAGGTCTATAGTGATGTTTTTTTTCAAAAAAACTAGTCATTATATCATCCATTGTTAAATATATTATATGACATTATTCATCGCAAAATTATTTTTGTACATTAGTGATGGTCGACAGAGCAATGTTTATTCGCGGTTATTCTTCACAATTCTAATTAATTGTCACTAAATTGAACTAAAAAGTTTACAATGGTTAGCTAAAATTTTGAAAAATATCAATCGATAAGGGTTACATATCTATTAATGATTTAACAACGGATTATTCGTTAATTTAATTAGAAAATAACTTCATGAGGATATATATATAGAGAGAGAGAGGGGAGTGATCATGTGAGAGCAAAAAACTGTGAGAGCGTGAGAGCAGTGATTTTGGACCACTAGATTTTGTCTTCTCTCTCCTGGTTGAATCTAGTGGTCCAGAATCACTCCTCTCATGCTCTCACAGTTTTTTGCTCTAATGGGATCACTACTGTGAGAGCCAAAATCTGTGAGATCGTGAGAGGAATGATTCTGGACAACTAGATTCTGTCATATATCTCCTCATTGATTGCAGGAACAGAGAGAAGAGCATAATCTAGTGGTCCAGATTCATTGCACTCCTTCTCTCACAGATTATGACTCTCATATAATTATATATATATAGGGTAAAATGGGGCTACCCCCAGGGAGTAGCCAACTTGGCTACTCCCACCCCTATTTTTCCCTCATTTTTTATTTTTTTGAAAAATAAAAATTTGTATATTCATTATTATATCCCTCTCACATTCTATTAAAATTTCGTCAGAAACAGAGATTCCTAAGCCCTCCATCCAGACGTCATTTTTTTAACGGTCGCAGGATTTTTTAAATCGACCATGTTTGGATGGAGGCCGTAGGAGTCTCTGTTTCTGACGAAATTTTAATAGAATGTGAGAGGGATATAATGATGAATATACAAATTTTTATTTTCTAAAAAAATAAAAAAATGAGGGAAAAATAGGGGTGGGAGTAGCCAAGTTGGCTACTCCCTGGGGCAGCCCCATTTACCTCATATATATATATATAGGAGAAACTTCAAATGAGACGGGGTCTCATTGTGATTATGATGAGCCGCAATATTCAGCCATTGGATTCGGATCGATGGACATGATTAAAACCGGATTCGCAATAGAAAACCACCATCAATACCACCCTCTATCCCATTTTATGGAAATTCTTAACCTATTACCATAATTCCGAGTATTAATACTTTCCTTCTTTTACGGAACCAACCAATTAATTTTATGGATCGTGAGCTCCCCTTTACGGAAGTAAATTAATACTTTCCTTCTTTTATTATTATCATAAGAACACGTCGATACATCTTCATGATTACTCAATTAATTTTTTCCATTTATATCTCAATGTTAATTTTTAATTGTAAAGTCGGAACCATTTTAACATAGTACCTTTTATTTTGTAATATAGTATCTTTTATTTCAAAATATCTGTAAATATTTGTATAAATCAAATCAAGTTTAACAAAAAATTAATTAAAATTCAATCTTACATAAGTATAAAATTTCAAATATTTTAATCTTATTATTATTTTAAAAAATCGTAGTATACATTGTTGAGCCCATAAGTTATTAATAAATTTGCCTAATTTTTAAATTTCAGTAGTATATGCTATTTCGAATACTAATCAAGTGTCTGTATTATTATACGTTCAAATTTCAAATTTGTTTCAATGTATTCAAATTTTCGATGCAAAAATTCATTGTGAAATCTGTTAATTAAATGTTCCTGAATATTTTTTTAAATACATTTTTTACAATCCAAAATATATTTACATTGTTCAATAAATGAAATTGGTCGTAATGAAACCTCGTTATCATATGGATAGACACAAATATAGTATATCTGTTGTTATTTAAACCAACAAAATATGAACAAATTTTTGTAAATTTATTAGCTATATTTTAAAAAATTATCTTACAATAGCAATTCGTTAAATTATTATTCAATAAACTATCCCTAAAAAGCAACCTTTTTTGAAATAATTTGTATTTACAATATAAATTAGCCGTCCTGAAGTATGTTTTTAAGAAATTAGTCATGCCTAATTTGTAGACCCGTGTTTTTCTCTAATATCCCCTGAAAATCGCACGTTCGTATTCTCCAAATTTAGAATTTTTTCGTCAAAACCATTACATATAATCTTAGTGGTTTTGATCCCATCCATCCGTTCATAATCCAACCGTAATTATGGTTGGCTCACTATAATCTCTATGAGACCCCACCTCATTTGAAAGGGTCCCTATATATATATATATATATATATATATATATATATAGAGAGAGAGAGAGAGAGAGAGAGAGAGAGAGGAGTGATCCTATGAGAGCAAAAAAATGTGAGAGCATGAGAGCATGCATTCTGGATCACATGATTCTGTTTTCTCTCTCCTGATTGGATCATGTAGTTCAGAATGCATGCTCTCATGCTCTCACAGGTTTTGGCTCTCATAAGATCACTCCTCATATATATATATATATATATATATATATATATATATATATATATATATATATATATATATATATAACGCCTTATATTGATGGATTTTTGAGAAAAGTTCACTCTAACTATTTTGATGCATTGTATGTAACAAATCTTTAACTTAAATATATATTACTTTTTGGCGGCCAAAAGTGTGTCACAAATGAAACTTTTCGTATTAAAATTTTTCACCAACAATTTCTCGCTATTACGGTAATTTGTTACAGTGATAAAAATGATTAGCTATTGATTTTTTTGTAAAAATGTACTAATCTATTGCTAATATAGCGCACAATTAGAATATAGAATCAATTGTACACTAATTGTTTATAGCAAAGAATCCAATAATTTATTTTACAAACATCACAATTCGATTAAGTCTGTTGAATCTTACATGGCGACATTTCCATGAGCTGACGAGCCGAATGAAGCAATACGAACAAGACGAGTTGTTTAATAAATTAATACCACACATTATTGATGAGCAAAAGTCTGAATCGAGATCATTAAAACGAGGATATTCTTGTAAAGAAAAATATCATATTCAGCATTAAGAATAAATTAATAAGCAAAGGCCAAAGGCTTAAAAAAGTTTGCACAGACTAAATTGCCCAGCATTTATACAACCGGAACTTTGAAATAAAATACACGAAAAGAACAACATCCGAAAATTACATCATTTCTTCCTTCCAAAAGCAAATAGCAAATAAAAAAACAAAACAAAATAAGAGATTGTCGGAGAATGACTTAATTGAGTAATTAGACTTTTTAGTGTTCCTTAATTACCAAAGAGACAGTCCCGCATTGTCTGTGAATGAGATTATGAAAAGCCAGTGGGATATATATAGAGCTTAAAACAATTGTAGTCATTGAGAGAATAAAATAGAAGAATGTGTCATTTGAAGCTTTCTTCCATGGTTTCATACTACTCCTCACGGAATAGTTACTATGAAAAATCTTACGTGTTCTTCATGTTTAAGGTACTTTGATCCGCATTATTGTTTTCCCTTGAGATGGAAAAAGTGGCCCATTCAAAAGCTAAATAAAAGATTGAAATAAAGAAATATAACAAGAAAAGTAAGAGTACATACGTATACTTACATAATGCCATTCTTTAATATTCCATTCTTTAATAATATATTTCGATATTCCATTCTTTAATAGGAAAGCATGAGATCAGACTACACAGTGGGTCGAGCCCAATAAAAGTTCCAAACCGGCCCACCAACTGGAAACATTTCTTCGCAGAGAACTTTGAAAGAAGATTATTTAACAAAAGAATGGGACATACGATTTTACTTGTTCAAAAACAAAATATGTCAATCATCATTTAGGATCAGCAATTTGCTTTTTGAAGCACCACGTGAGCTCCTCGGAACTAGTTTGCTTGGAGTCAAACAACGCATACACACATTTGCACACATAACATAAGCACACGCACGTTTGAAGGCGTAGGCACAATCACACATCTAACGAAAATCTTGAACTCAAACCTATACACGTATAAGCAGTAAGTTTTGAATTGAAATCCATTAAAAAAATAAACTGGATGTATTTCAGGTTCTTAAACAGAGAGTTCGGATCGATATGAGAGAGAATTCAAATTGGGCACTTCATTGAAACATCTTTGGTAAGATGCGACTATAGATGGCAATTTAAGTCAGTGATCCAAAATTAGCCTGTTTTCATCTTTTAGGTAGCCAGTTCCATTATCGCAAATCCAAAATTGCTGTAACTTCTTGCCCCGTGTTATTATTTCCAGTGACGCAGTTAATAGTCGTGGAAATTTTAGACCTGCATAATATCATAGTTCAGATTTTCCCTACCAGAAATACTGTTGCTGTTTCTAACAACACTGCTGGATTGATCTAAGAGAAGTAGGTGTTTTATTTTATAGATGAATATGAGATATGCATAACATTATTATTACACGACCGCAAACTCCTAATAATAAGACCACTGGTTCAAAAGACAAGGTATTCATACTTATACATATACATATATATATATATATATATTTTGTAATTTGGCTGGACAAAAGATATGATAGAAGAGAAGATAAATATCTTTTTGATTTGAAAATGGGTGACATTGGGACGGGGCTGTCTTCTTCTAGAAGGTTCTAGAAGAAGCGTTTTAATTTCAAGGTGAGACGATCACGATACCGACAGGGACAACGAAGCATCGATGTTGACTGACGTCGACAACGTTCAGATATTTCCAGTACATGAATTGCAAAGCGTGGATGGGTGAGAGAGGTTGACCCAATGAATATGGAAGTTAGAGGTGGAGAGGTGTGGCATGATGCATTGGGATTTACTCGCAGCTTCAGCAACGGGACCATACAGCCTCGGGGGCAGGAGATGCCAACATGTATGTAACGTCGATGAAAAAAATACAAGCAGATGTTACAATGTACTCCAACTTCTGAATGTTGCCAGATGAGGCCATTGCCCAACAAACAATGAGGAGAGGTACAAGGACGAAGCCGGGAATGTTGGGAGGGGGGGGGCATATGTTGTAGAAAGATATTTCTACATAAACATACACACACACACACACACACACACATATATATATATATATATATATATATATATATATATATATATATATATGAGTGATCCTATGAGATGAGATTTTGTGAGATGGTGAGATGGGAGATTCTGGACCACTAGTTTCTATCTTCTCTCTCCTGGTTTCTCTCTCCTTACTGAAACTAATGGTCCAGAATCTCTCATCTCACCATCTCGTAGGATCGGCCCTATATATATATATATATATATAGAGAGAGAGAGAGAGAATGGATCCTACTCCATGGAGTACGTAACTTACCTACTCCATTTTCTTCCTTTTCAATTTTTTTTTATTTTTTTTAAAATACTTTCATGGATTTTCATAACTATATCCCTCTAATATGTCATTCAAATTTCGTCAGAAATAGAGACTCCTACGGTCTCCATCCAAACAGTCATTTTTTAACGGTCACAGGTTTGCTGCATTTTTCATGTTCTGGATGGAGGCCGTAGAAGTCTCTGTTTCTAACGAAATTTGAATGACATATTAGAGGGATGTAATTATGAAAATCCATGGAAGTATTTTTCAAAAAAAATAAAAAAAAATTGAAAAAAAGAAAGTGGAGTAGGTAAGTTACCTACTCCATGGAGTAGGATCCCTTCTCTCTCTCTCTCTCTCTATATATATATATATATATATATATATATAGCTTTTTTCTTGAATTGCAAATAATGTTTTGACTTCATATAATATCATCTGTAAAAAAACACTAAAGAACTTTGATAACAAATCATACAAAATTAAAGTAATATGAAAAGAAAATATTGAGCAATAAAATGACCAAACTCACCGCATTACCCGAAAAAATAGATATATTGAATCATTACATATAACTTTTTTTCTTATAGATAGTTACAAAATAAATAACTGACTATGGAAATATAGTTCTTATAGATAGTTACAAAATAATTAACGACTCATCAAATTCATAATGGAATAACTACTTTCTTAAAATTTCTACTCTAGTATACTTGAGTGGATACAATATAAAATAATTATATATTTATCATCATACATGAATTTCATCATCTCCAACGATTTGAATATTAAGAGTATAATTATTTAAGGATGTACTTATATAACTAGGAGACACTACTTTACTTTTTATTGATTATTAGATCAATGCCTCTTATTATGAATGCCAAAATAAAAATTAATTAACTCCACCATTAAGAAATTAAATAGAAACTGTATATACATATAAAGCGGATAAATATTCCCAGACATGGAGTCATGACCATAGGAAATGTTGCATATTCTCTATATATAAGAAATATTATATGGCACATATTTTTTGAGACTCGTCATCCTCTGATGTAGATGAGAATGAAGCAAGAGATATTACACTTGATTTGAGTTTCAGGCAAGGCTATGCAACATTCCTATGTGCTTGATAAATATCTCGATGGCGGAATAATATACCCTCGAAAATGCCTTGATGATGCCTATCCAATTGACCGTTGGCTATGTCTTCGTGCCTATGATTTCACTAAATCAGAATAGGCACGGAAGGAATGATTATGGTCGCTGGATTCAAAATGACATTGTTACAAGATTAACGTCGTTAGATTTCTCTCTCTATTTCTTCCTTTCTTCTTTCTTATCTCTCTCTCTCTCTCTCTCTTCGTGGATGGTAAAAGTTGATGTATTATTTGTGCCTCGTGGGTTTTAATGGCATTTATAATAGGAGATTTTTTAAAACTATTATCAGACTCAAATAGAAATAAGAAGATAATTGAAGTAACCAAAAGGTTAAATATTTATCCTTTAATATTGCTTTCATGAAATTTATTTTTCCCCTTTTTAATCTTATATGTTACATCATATCTCATATTCCTATTTAAGCCTAAAAATAGGGAGGGGACTCATGAAAATTGAGAAGCATGGAGAGGATTTGTGTTTCTCCTAAAAACAAGGAAGGGAGGGTGGGGCGACGGGGAAACATGGCCCCCTCCCGCCCCCCTCTCCCTCCGTCCCTAGAGAGATATGGATTGGGAAGAGGATAGGTGTGGATATAAGCACATTGCCGCATTTAGACAATGTGGAAGGATTGAATGAGTATAAGCGACATTAGCCAAAGAACTAAACAAATCATATCAAAAACTACCTAAAATCAAACGAAGATGAACAAGGAAAGGTCATCGCCTCGAATGCAGCTGTGAAAGGATGCAGAGGCTCTATGTGGCAGCATAACTCCAACCAGTGCCGGATCGCGTCAGATAAGCCTCAAATGTCTCCTCTGATCAATGCACAAGACTCATGTCACGAGCCCTATGTTCCTGGTGATCAATGGAAGGGGAACAGAACATAGAAGATAGATTGCCACGAATTGGAATATAAAAGCCATATTTATAGAAGAAGGTTAAGGTGAAATTAAAAAATTGGAGGAGCGTGAATCGAGGCCAAAAGGAGCTGGATCTTATTCGGGCGAGATGAAGCGTTATTCTGGCAATAGAATGGTGAAGCAATCGGGCAAGAACGATGGACAATCTGATCTGGGAAAATAGAAGAAGAAGTGGATCCAAGCATGTTATTTGGGTAGAGAGGAAAAAGGGTCCAGTTGACTCGGGTCAACATACCTGAATCATCCAATCAGAGCCTGGTCCGAATAGGACAAGGCACTACTGGACAAAATAGCAAGGTTAAATAAAAGAAATTATGAAATAAATAATTGATGACTTAAAATTAAAAACTTTTCAAAAAAAGAATGTTAATAATAAATAAATAAACTTATTTTTGGTGATTTTTAATAATTTAAATGAGTTAATTAATAGGTAAACATAAATAAATACCTTTATTCACAAGTAAAAATACATATATGTACAAAAAATTCATTTTTAATAAATTAAGTTTATAAATAATTACATAAATTAATAATTTATTTATTTACAAAATAATTAAAATATTTTGACTGTATTTTTATTTTATTTTTATGAATCAATTTAATACGCTAATTAGATAGAACCATCTACAATATAGGTACATGGCATCTATAGTATAAATACATTTTTTTGTTTTTAGTTAGTTTTGGATTTTATTATTTTTATTTATCTGTTATATAATCAATATATATATATATATATAAATCAATTAAAATACAATATGTACAAAAATGAATAAAATAAAATAAATACATGCATATACAATTGTACAATTATACCAACACCCCCAAAAGTCTACTTTCACATATTAACTCTATTTTTTATGAAATCACTTCCATTTTAAAGCTTATTTAATTTTGAACACAATAAAAGTACGTTTAGTTTATTTTGAGTTTTGGTGGAATATATATTGATCTGACAATTATGGCTTTACGACTTTTTTAGAGTCTCTTTTATTTTGTAAATATATTATTTTTGCAAATATTATTATTATTATTTTAAACACATTTGTATGTACAAATTTCAAGAAGAAAACATTTATTTAATTTATTTTGATGATAAACAAAATAGGCAAAGATATTTACACCAAGAATGAGATGAATATATACAACATGGACTTCGTTTTTCTGAGATTTTTGTAAGTTAATAGCCATCTCTTCTATTTATTCCTTGTCGACCATGTCAATGCTTGACCTGGTTTCAGGATTTCAGGTCAGTTTGTATTTATTACATATATACAACCTTCTTTTTCTTTTCTTCTTTACTCTTTTAATTTTGTGTAAATAAGTGTTAAATATACAATATTAAGAAATGATGTAGATTATTAATTAATGAGAATTAGTATTATTTACACATATTTTACTAAAGATTTTAAGCCAAAATGAAAGAATAAACATGATGAATTAGTGATTCATCGTTCTCCTATACTTTACCTTTCTTAGTCCCTTAGCAAACACTTATTCTAAGAATAAGTGGAAGATAAAAATAAGAAAAGAAAAAGAAAAGAACTTAGAACAATTTTGATTTTTAAAATATTCTTCATAAAATCAAAATATGGACTTAGTCAGATATTTGGATTATTAGTTTGTTGGAACCTTATTAGGAATAGGATTTAAGACTCAACAACCTTTAAGTTCCACAAGTGTCTATTCAGTTCGCCTCAACAGTCAGGTCAGAACAAGTCCTCGTATGCAAATTCTGATCACTATAAATCTTACTTGTATTGTGAATGTGAAAAATAGCTCCCACATCTGGAATGATAAATAACAACCGTCTCTTAGCAAGGTGACCCTATTTCCCTAGTCTAACTACTCTTTTCTCGATGATCGAGGTATTTCCTTCTAAGTTCAGGTACTTGCAGTATCCACAATCGAAGGGGGAGAAGATAGAAGAATATGAAGATGATTGGAGCGTGGCCAGTGTAGCCACATCTCCTTGTGAAGCTGGCCAGGGTAGCCTAGTCTTTATTAAGATATGCAGGTTCTATGAAGCTTGCACCATTGTGATCATGTATGTATATTTGGTGTATGTCTTCTTGTTGGTAGAAAATATTGTTGCACTCCATTGATCTTTTATGCCTTGATGGATATAGATTCTTTTCTCCACCCATTTTTTTGGGTCTAGAAAAAATTGTGCCAGCATACCATCCCTCATCTAAAGCTTCATTTCATCCCACATCATCATGTCTTTAGACGTCCATGCCAGTAGACTAGGTTTGGGTGCACTGGCCACTCGAAGTGACTACATATTGTTTCCATTCGCGTGCGTCTCTTACATAGGATTCTACACCTCACCGCCTCATATGTGTTAAGATACGTGAAAGGTGCTTATCCAAGTTAGGTCAATGTCTAAAAGAATCATGCGTGTGTATTAAAGATTCTACTTAGACCAATCAAGATGACATGTGAACATGATCTTATGGACCCAAAGAATTAAGTCGCTATGACCTGAAAAGTCTCAGCTACAGTTCGTATAAGGTTTCTTTAAAATTAAGTGGATTAAAGTCTTAACCAAGCTCCATTCTTCAGACTTTATTCCAAGCTAGTTTAAGTATCAATTTCATTCTGAAAAATATATGCAAGGTTTTTGTTACTTCAAAGAATTTCTTGTTTTAAATTTTTATGTGATTTTTAAAGAACTTTTGCAATTTATAATGGATTTTATCTTATTTTTTGTATTTTTAATGGAGTTAGAAAATTAGAAGTATTTACAAGAATTCACAAGGATTTTATACAATATTTACAAATAATTTTATACATAGATATATACAAGAGTTATGCAAGTTTTATATAAAGGATTTTCATTTACAAGTTTTATGTACAAATTTTACTACAAGATTTTATCTACAAAATATTTGTATATACATATGTTATTAAAGAATTTCATATACAAAAGAATTTTACGTCCAAATTTCACAAGTACTTACAGTGTTATTTTCTCCTATTTTACAACAAGTTTATATACACTTATTTACACAATAAATTATTTATATATAAGGAGAGAAAATAATTTTACAAACTAGTTTACAAAAAAATGACAAATCTTTTTACAAAAACACATATAAAATATTTTAAAAAGGTTTTACAAAAAATACAAATGTTTTACAAACTAATTTTTCAAACATTTTACAAATATTTTACAAACTAATAATTTTGTACAACAAGTAATTTTACAAACATTTTACAAAAAAATGATTTTACACCAAAATATTTGCAAACCAATTATTACCTCCTGCTACTTTATAAATATTTAACCAAAACTATTTTCTAAATATTTTACAAACCAATTATTATCTCCCTCTACTTTATTCATTATTGATCTTGTCAATGCTTGACCTCCATTGGGAAGTTGCTGGTTACAGTGACACATTCACATTCACTCTGTTTACATTATTTCCATTAAATAAAACTTCTAATTTTTCATCTCATTGAAATGACGTTGTTGCTAGGGAGGCACAACGAGGGTAGTTAGGTTTCCTTTTCCTTCCACTCTTGTTTGTTTGTTTGTTTCCTTTTTTCACTCATCTTTTCTTTTATTTCATTTTCTATTTCATTTTATTTCATCTATATTTTTAGTAATTGTTTCTGATGTATTTCATGTTTTACCTTTGTTCTGAGGGATCACGAAGGGAGGGGGACATTCTAAAGTGAGCTGATGCACCCGAGCAAGACACAGGTCGGGCGTTCTACACCGGCTGGCAAGAGAGCAGTTGAGGAGAAGTGGGCGTAGAAGAAGACAACTTTTAGTTTTGTTTTTTATTTTTAGTCACTTTTATTTTTTATTTTTGTAAATTTTTTGTAATAATTATGTTGACACTTGCCCTTTTTCTATTTTCTATAGAGCCTTTAGACCCACTTGTGCTTACGGGGTTCTGTTTCACTTAGTGCCGGTGCACTTGGGGAACCTTACCGTGGTTTTGTTCTCTCAACTTTCTTTTTATTTGTTTCACGTGTTTTGTATGTTTCCACCTTTATTTTTATTTGTTTTTTGTGCTTGAGCCCTAGATTCAGGTTTCTATTTGATTGAGCCAGGTAGAATTAGGTCCACAACCCCTAATAGAATATCTGCTCCTATAGATACTGTTGGACTTAGTCAAATAAATTTGTACTTCATGATAATAGAAGTTCCTATTTAGGGTAGTTTCTTTGTGCATCATTTAGGTTAGATTTTATTTTTATTCAGGGACCGTTTTGCATGTAGATTGCAGACAATATGTACGCATATTCTATCTGAAGGTTATGGTAAGAAACCTTAAGCGCATCACGGAAGTGTGAAGATCACATCATATGGGGTCGGAAGTGACTAGTCATATTAGTTGCCCAAGCCAGCGGAATTTAAAAATTCTAAAACAATGAAACCATATCATTCGAGAACACTTCTTGAATCATTTCATCTAGACCATAAGTAAGATATAAGAATACCTCTTGAAATGTAGTTGCGATCGAAGCTTATAAAGTAAGAGACCACCTATCTCAAGTCTTACCTGACAGAGGAGACGTTTGCGAGCACATTGGTGAGACATGTTTTGCTCGCAGTCGAAGATGTAGGTCCAAGCAATAGATATCTTGGTTTCATTACATGAAATGCGAGGTCTTCTTCTCATGCAAGGAGCACCAAGAAAGATGAAGATCCATGAGTGGTCGAAGCGGTGGCATGAGGTGTAGTGACGGCGACAATCCTCTCTAGTTTAGGAGGTAGACGATCACTCTTAAGAGAGAGGGGGCATGTATGATGAGAATGAGTTGCAATTATGTCGTATAAAAGGAATAGCTAGGGTTTCCTCTTCTTTTATAATGTTTTAGGATTCCATGGATCACAATCAGTGTATAACACAAAATCAATGGTTGAGATTGATTTATGTTTTTTTCAAAGTCATGATTTTGTTGTAAAATTTAAAACAACAATTAATTTAATTTAATAATATATATTTTTTACCATCAATATAAATTATTTCAATCAAAATCAATAAAAATGAAGGATTAGGAAGGAGGAAAAGCTCCTTCCAATTAGGGGGGATGGCCACCTTGAGTCTTAATTCAAGGGTGGACGTCCAACCTCCCAATATAGAAGGGCTCTCCTTCTTCCTATTATATGAGATCTCATATCTCATATAATCCTTCATTATATAAAATAACTTCTATTTTATATTATTTCACAAAAATAATTCTAAATTATTCTGTGACAATTTAAATCATGTCATTGGAATTGTGGAACATATTCACACACCCAAAATAAAATTTAAATTGTATTTTCAATTAATTGTCAAATATGAATCCAATTCACATAAACATTTAATTTATAAATACTATTTACAAGTAGCTCTATCTAATATATTATAAATAACATTTATATTATATATGATTAATATAGATAAAAGTATTCACATTATTCATATACATGATAATTAAATCATATTTAATTATCTTGGATCATCATTCTCATGCATCGAAATAATGTGAAACATATTCATATTATTCATGATAACTAAATCACATTTAGTTACCAATTTCTCAATGCTCATAAATACAATTTAGCAATGGAATTATACTTAAATTCTTTCAAGAATAATGCGTTTTCTCCACATTTACTTGGAGATAAGGACATGACTATTGTACTTTTCACGTATAATGATTTAGATATTGAGATCATATCTCAAATCCAGATCTCAAGGACCTCTCAAAGATGTTAATCTTGTCATTGCATCTGAATCACATTCAAATCAATGTCCAACACTTGGACCAAGATCAGACTACTTTCTTACTGAGAGGAGTTACTAAAATCCAGACCTATTTCATCACTCCCTCAGAATGAAAGCGGCATGGTTATACAATTGTTTATGATCACATCACCCTCGAGTATTCCTAATATATGTACATCCTGTATACTGGAAGTTCTAGAATAAACCTTAAGATTTAGATCAATTTTTGATTATCTTCTTCATGGTTTTATCATTAAGTTTCTCATTCGGTCATTAGGAGTTGGTATCGATCACATGCTTTCCAAAAGCATATATCATACCTACAAATTCTTGTCATGCTTCCAAAGCAAGACGGCCTTGCATGGAATTTGGTTGATCCCTATACTTCATGAGTGAGCCCATGTTTTCTGGTTCAGAAGTCAACATGTATGATCCCTTTGGAAGATGATATTACTCATATGCCTTGTATGCACACCAACTCGTCAATGTACAGAACTTGATTAGATCATCAACCGATCGATCTACCAAATGTACATATTCAGACATATAGCAATACATCTATCTCTGGTCAGAGGATGTATGCCTATACCGTGACAGTATACGACATAGGTCTTGGTTATCTCGACCTCTCTAAGTCAACTCTTTGACCTAACTTATCTGAGATCTCTGAATCTCTGTTCCCATGCAGAGGACCTGCATCAAGAGTTCGGTCAGATAGCATCTTTTAAAGAAGGATTGTCATATCCTTTTCAAGTTGGAGATCATCTCTTTATAATCATTTGACAGTGCTTGATGAGTTCTCAACCTAACGCTTTAGATATTCATCCAAGCATCAGCTTCTACGATTCAGCCATTGAATCAATAGTTGTATGATCATTAAGATGACCACGGTACATAACCCTAATTGTACTAAGGGGCCTTATAGTGCATTCATTAATTTAATCTCGGACAATAAGTGAAATAAATCAACAACTTTTTTTGATATATCAAAGAATACAATAACATTTATTGTAGAAATTATTCACCTCAAGCTCACATAGATAAAAATCTCCCACTAGCCCTTAAAACTATTTAAATATAATCTTTAAACCCATACACATAATATGTTGGTCGAAAACTTTATGTGTCAAAGGTTTGGTAAGGGGATCAACAACGTTTTTGGCAGAGGCCACCTTGGCACCATGCTTTTGAATCTCCCGGATGATGTGGTAGTTTCTTTCCACATGGTTGCTCTTTTGATGCCATATGGGTTTCTTCTCTTGAGTTATGTCTCATTTGTTATTATAGAGTCACGGGATGGGAGTATCAGAGGAAACTACGCCAGGTTACAGGATGAACTTGTGCAACCACACTGCTTCCTTTGAATCATCTGATGCAGCAATGTATTCGACTTCTATTGTTGAATCGGATGTAGTGTCCTACTTCTTTCTTCTCCAGCTCACAACACCACCATTCAACAGGAACACAAACCCTGATGTTGACTTTCGATTATCAATATCAGATTAGAAGTCTGAATCTGTGTATCGTAAGACTTGGAGATCACCATCTCCATAGATCAAGATGTACTCTTACGTTCGTCTTAGATACTTAAAGATGTTCTTCACTACATTTTGTTGTTGATCTCCATAGAAGTATTGGTGACGTCTTACTACTCCCACTATATGGCAGGTATCTAGCCTTATGCACATCATGGAGTACATTAAGCCTCCCATAGTTGACACGTATGGACATCCATGCATGGCTTTCTTATCGTCAACACTTTAAGGAAACATCTCTTTAGATAGGTGGATAACATGTCTTAAAGGAAGGAAGCCTTTTTTGGAATTCTCCATATGGAAACATTCCAAGATCTTCTTAATGTACTCATGTTGTGACAATCCCAAAATCCTCTTTTTCTCTATTCATGAACAGCTTCAGACCTAAGATACAAGAGGCTTCTCCAAGATTTTACATCTCGAAGGTATGGGATAGCAAAATTTTAACACTTGTCATAATTTATATATCATTTACAATGGTAAGGATGTCATCTACGTAAAGCACGATGAATACATTGGCGCTCCCTCAAGTTTCTTGTACACACATGTGATGAAGGCAAAAATTGAGGAGTCTAAAATGAGCATCACAAGGTGAGGATTCAGTTGCTGTGACGACTTCTCAACAGTTACGTTCAGTCAACAATCAACCCGCACAATAAATAAATCAAGCGAAGCAAGTTTGAATAAAAATTTATTATACCCTACTACATATGTGCAGTGACAAGCAAGTAGGGGTCAAACACAAGAAACAAAGGTGTACATGAATGCATCAATCACAAGGAATTTGTCAAAGACACTTAGTCAAATTATGGTTTTGCTGGGTTTTTTATTTTATATTTTTTATGGATATTTATTGTTTTATATTTTTAAGTTGTTTTTATATTTATATTTTTTTATCTTCTTTTTATATTTTTAGATTTCTAATTTTCTTTTTTTAGAAAATATCAAATAGAAGATATATATGTAGTTATATGTAAAAAATAGGTAATAAAAAATCAAGGAATTAAGTGTTGTTTTGTTTTTTAATATTTTGTACTTTTTGGTGATTTTTGGGGGGGTTTTGTAAAATTTTAAAGGTTTTTTAATTGAAATAAAGAGGAAAAATAATGAAGAAATTCACAAATAGAAGTATTTTTGAGTTTAAAAATATTAAACAACCTCAAAAGTCTCAAAACTATTTTCAATTCAAAATATACTTAAAAATACAAGTTATAAAGTAAAGAAACTATTTTTGGAATTGTTGTGAATTTTTAAGATTTTTTTATAAACTTTTTAGTATTTTGCTATTTTTAGGGTATTTCTTTAATATTTTTGTTTGATTTTTGGAAAGATGATAAAATAAATCAAAATAAGAGTAAAATAATTTTTATAGGGTTTTTTAGAAAAGTTTTTATATTTTTTTTGGATTTTAGTAAAAAATAGCTCACAAAATGATTTTCGATAAATAGAAAATCAACTCAAATTCCTTGCGAAAATATATGTGATAAATATAGTTATGGGGTATTAAATTGATTTTCTAGGATTTTTAGATGATATGAGCTATTTTTAATCACAATAATGAAAAAAAAAAGAAAATACATGTCAGCATGGGTATAAACACAATTAAACCAAAGTCTTATATGATTCTAGAACCCCTAAAATAAACTATAGGTCTAAACAAGCAAATATCCTACCTAATTATTAATTATATTTGCTAGTAAAGTATCAATGTAATATTTAAAACATCCAGTATGAGCATGCAAAATTTCCAAAAATATTACACTTAATATTCAACTTACTAGACTAAATAAAAATACTCAAACTCGGAGGGGTATGGGGGTAATTACACCAAAACCACGTGAGGACTCATGTTTGCCCTGCTGGCAAGGACTAAAGTGCAAATAAAGTTAAGTGCGGGGAATTACTGCAATTTTCACAAAAAGTTATATAAGAAATTTAGAGTTCGAGGACCAAATGTAACTAAAAAAATCCATGAGGGCCCGACCACAAAATAGCCAAGCCCACGTGCACAGGCACGGGTCAAATCACAAATACCAATACGTAGGGTGTGCAAAGTGCAAAGTTTACAAAATAGTTAAACTACAGATGAAAGTTTAGATGTTATATAGTAAAGTACAAAAAATCACAGGGTGAAAGTGTAATATACCCAGTCAAAGGCGTGGGCCGACGGTGGGGATCTTCACACTAATACACGTGGCTCCTCTACGTGCGTCGATAATGGTTCGCGATGAAGGGAAAGGATTAGATCCTCATCGAAGATCTGGCAGTTTAGGTGCGCTTCATCCGACGGTTGCTGGTAAATCCGTATGGTGTTCCTGATCCAACGACGCTCGAGGCAGGGGGAAGAATTGGGAATGAACTCATGGGGGTAAGTTTTGATTTGATCTCACAAGCTCCTCCAACCTCCTCCCGATGCTCCGATGGTCTCTATGTGCTCCTGCGATCCTCCCAAAGCATCTAGGCTCCACGAAATGGTTGACTTCCGCAAAAGATGCTCCGGTGAGCTCAAAACCTGGAGCGAACTTCTAAACCACAAAAATCCTTGCAAAGGTGATGTTTTGCTTTGTTTCCTATAGGGGACGGTTCACGACAAAAATATGAAGCTTCGGAGAGCTTCGGAGGGTGAAATGAAGGAGAGGTAAAGTGGGCGGCAATCCTCCAACGAGCGGTGGAAGAGGAGGAATCGATGCCTCATTCTGAGAAGGGTTAAAGGGTATGGTCATACGTGGAGCATACAACAGGCAAAGGGGGATGATATGAGGATGAGAAGCGAGGTGGAGTAGGTCGAGATGTGGTAAAAATGGGTGGCGGAGCCCAACCTCCGTCGTGCAAAGATCTTGGAAAAGAGGCAAGAATAATTGAAACCAAAGGAAGATAAATGCTAATCTACTCTACTGTTACCCTAAGGATCCGAAAGATGAAAGAAAGGAGAAGCTTACCAGCACAAGACCTCCAGGAACCAAGCTCTGGTAGCAATGGCGGTGAGCTTGGATCACTTCGATTTGATGCCCTATCATCCGTTCAAGGAGTTGATCAGACTCATGCTATCACCAGAAGCTAGGATCAAGATTCAAGGCTAGGGTTTTCGAGTAGAAGAAGGATCAAGGAGGAAAGATCGGGAGAAATGGTACTTTATAGGGTGAAGACTTTGATTCAAGATGCCAGTAGGCACATGGGTCCCTTGATCAAAGGATCATCCCCACGTGTATCTCCATGTATCGAGGCACAGATGTGAGCAAATCTGGGTCCAAAATCTCGCAAGAAATGGTGGGGAAAAAGACGAGGAAATGAGGTCAAACGTATGTGTGTCAGGGTTACAGGATAGGGTCAGAAAGTTGACCAGAGTCAACCGGAGACTCCACCTGGTTGGTCCACAAAGACCAACCAGGAAAATACTTGCCCTGAAATTATTTGAAATTTGTTAATGATTAATAAATGATTTTATTAAAATAAATTTATAAAACAAAAGTTATTTCTTATCTTATTTATTATTTTATTCTTATTTTTATTTATTTTTTGAGGTGTTTTTCTACAAGTTTATTTTTAGGGAGTTATTTATATGTATATTTACCTATGTTTTGATTCTTTTATTTTTTATTTTTTTCTTATTTCATTTTGTTATTTTATATATTTATAAATTATTTTTATATATATAAATATATTTTTATTATATTTTTCTGATTTATTATTTACACTTGAATACATAGGTATATTTAATGTATAGGTATAAGTATAGGTATTTCATCTATGTATTTATGTATATTATTTTATCTTAATGTTTTATTTATGGTTTATTTTAGTTTTAATATGTACATATATTATAAATAATATTGAAAAAAATTATATAAAAATATAAATTTACGAAATAATAAAGAATAAATAAAATGAATATTTTATTTGGGTGTATTGTACAATAGGGATCCAAAACCTAACTTTGACACCTTGACTCCAAAAAAATATGAAACTACCTTAATTAAATAACTTATTAAAAGTATATATAATTAAAGATGAGTTTTATATATTTTGAGTTTTTATTTGAGAGACATGGGTCTGGGATGTTGGGATTTTGGAATCTTATTTAGATTATAAAATGTACATTGTATATTATTTTTGTATGAAATTAATTTTGTATTTTTTTATACAATTTTGTCTACAACTTTCATGTACAAAGTTTCTTGATTTGAGGTATAAAAAGTTGAAAATAAATTAGGTCCCAAAAATGAACAACTGATGAATAAATAAATGGGAATTTTAATGAAATATAGACTCTTATCTCCCCCTACTTTATTCATTATCGAGCTAGTCATCAAGAGCCTAGGTCACGGGGTTTAGGGTCATAAAATACCTTTGGAATTTTATTCCTTTTCTTTTTTTCTTTTCTTTATTCTATAATCTTGCATTAAAAATAATATTTTTATACACAATAAATGGAATAAAGAATGAATGTTAATTTGTACAAATTAATGCTATTTACATGCATTAGTTAGATTTTTAAGGTCAAAATGATAGAATAAAGGTGATGAAATGGAGATTAGTCAACATGGTTCATCAGGATTCTAAACAAAATCATAACTCTTTATGGTTTCCCTAAATCTAATGTTCCATCTACGAGAACCTTGCTTGAGACCATGGATGGATTTCTTCAGCTTGCATACTTTGCCTTCCTCTGTTATGAAGTCCTGAGGATTCTCCATATATCCATATATATATATATATATCCTCCTCAAGGTATCCATCAAGGAAAATCGTCTTGACGTCCATCTGCTAGATGTCGTAGTCAAGACATGCAGTTATAGCAAGCAGTTCATTGATGGACTTAAGCATAGCTACATGAGACAATGTCTCATTGTAGTTGATGCCTTATCTCTTTGTGTAGCCCTTGGATATGAGCCATGCTTTGAAGGTCTCTACCTTCCCATCAGGTCCGCTTTTTCTCTTGAAGATCCATTTACACCTAATGGGTTTTACCCTCTAGGTGGATCCTCCAGGGTCCATACACCATTCGTATGTGTGAAGTCTATTTTAGACTTCATTGGTAGCATCCATCTATCCATGTTATGATTCGTGAGTGCTTCATCCAATGAAGCTGGATCATTGTCAGTTTCACCTGACACACGAAACCTGTACCTTTCAAGTGGTGCAATCACCCTCTAACTCCTTCGAAGAGGTACGGGTGTTACATCTTCATTTACTTCTTCAATTTCTAGTTTAGGAAGCTCTGTATCCTCAAGTGGTTCAATGAGTTCCTTTACTTCATTTTGTCTTGACCCTTAAGGAATCCATCCTCCATAAATTTACATCTCTAGAGATGAAGACCTTATGAGTCTCAAGGTCATAAAGTTGGTATCCAATATCATCCTTTACATACCTAATGAAGTAGCACTCTCTAGTGCGAGATTTCAGCTTACTTACGTCCACGTTCTTCGCATGGACCAAGCAACCCCAAATTCCTAAGTGTCTAATACTGGATTTTGTGCAATACCAAATCTCATGAGGAGTTTTAGGTACATATTATCTAGGAATCTTATTCAGGATAGATATTGCAATCTCTACTGCATATCCCCAGAAACTAAGTGGTAAATGTGCTTTACTCATCATTGAATGGACCATGTTCATGATGGTCCTATTGCGTCTTTCAGCAACACCATTTAGTTGGGGCGTTCTAGGTGGAGTGAGATTGGAGACAAGTCCTCTCTCTTTGAGGTATTCCTTAAATTGATCCGAGAGTTACTTTCCACCTCGGTCAGATCGAATCCGTTTAATCTTCATATCTATTGGTTCTCAACAAAAGTCATGAACTCTTTGAACTTTTCAAAGGTTTCAGATTTATGATGTAATAGGAAGATAAACTCGTATTGCGAATGGTCATCAATAAACATCAAATAATATCGGTATCCATTTTGAGTCACGGTATTGAAGGAGCCACAAACATCGGTATGTATTAGGTCAACAATACCTTCGTATAATGTAACCTTGTGTCCTATTCATTTTATATCGAATACAATGTTCATTGGTAGTCAAAATTTGGACCTATATAAAATCTAAGAGTCCATCATTTGTCAATTTATTGATCATGTCATTAGGTAAATGACCAAGTCTTTGATGCCAAATCATGTGAGAATGATTTCCATCCTCTCTGATTCTTTTAGGGTTTTTTATTAGTGATAGTAACATTCATGGCAGATTCATCAATGCATGATTCATAGAGTCCACCAGAAGTAAGAACACCATTCGTAATATATTTATCATAACGATTTATGACAAGTTTATTACATAAAAGAAACAAATATCTATTTTTAAGTAACTTAGATACATATATAAGGTTCTTTCTAATATATTGAACATAAAGATACTCTTTAAGTACTAGGACCCTTCCACTAGATAATGATAGTCTGCAGGTCCCAACGGCTACTGTTGCAACAGATGCATCAGATCCCATCTAGAAGACTATCTCCCCTTCATCAAGTGTCCTAATCTCCTAAAATTGATGCAACAAATTGCATACATGAACAGAAGCACCAGAATTGATGATCCAACTATCTTCTTGTCCTACAAGAAATTTGGTTTAGTGATGAAAGTAGATTTAATACATGTTGGGGCTTCACCTTTCTCCGCAGATTTAAGGTACTCTGGTCAGTTATGCGTCCAGTGCCACGTCTTCTTGTAGTGATGATAGACACTTGTCTTCTTCAATGTCATCAGTGTGGAAGAATTATAAGATGAGCTAATAGCTTGACCCTTCTTCTTCTTCTGGGTTGGACCCTTTTGAGACCCCTACTTCCGATCGCACTTCCCCTTGACATGTGCAACCATTGCACTGCAAGTGGGATTCTCTCTTTTCATTAGATCTCATGCAAACTTTAATGAAGCCATGTGCTCGCCGTTAGTCAAGTTCAACTTGTTCGGGTGGTACGTTAATGCATAGTTATTGAAAGACTTGGTGAGAGATGGTAGCAAGAACTCGAACTGCATTTCTACATCCAACTTAGCCTCGAGAGTTTCCAATTCTGATAGGTAACCAAATATTTTGATTACAAGTTCACGAACGGAAGTCCCTTCCTACATTTTGCAACAAATAAGTTCTTTCATAACGTTATAACATGAAGTGCAGTTGACATCATCGAACATCTCTTTGAAATTCATCATAATATCCTATTAGTATCCATATCCACATGTTGCTTATGAAGCACATTGAATAAAGATCCCAGAATATTACATTGAGCCAATGTATTATCTTCATCATATTTATCATGGAACTTGGTTTCTTATGGTGTTTGAGGGTTTATGTACTTGTTCTTGGATAACACATAAGAGATATGATCTGTAGAGAGAACAAGATCCAAATTACGGATCCAATCCGAGTAATTTGGCACAGTTAATTGGTTGACCTCAAAGAGCATGTTGAGTGGGTTCATGTATTTCATTGTATGAAATTAAGAATGCAATATATTATAACATATAAATAATTATATATTCAAATTTTAAATATTTGATTAAAGATTTTTAATCAAATTAATCTTGCCTTTTCAACTCTGAAAGCTCATTCCCTTAATCACTCCCAAAGCAAGAGATACACTTACCACTAAATCTCTAGCAAGATTTGGGATCTCCTTTTCTATCTTTGTTACATCCCAATAATATGAGAAATTGTAACTCGGATAAAAAGAAGTGGGAACTCATTCCTCCTTTCAAATCCAACTTGTATTTTCTAATTCGGTCTTTAACACTATGGCCCAACACCCCTAAGGTGATGTTGACCCGTTGTTAACTGAACCAACCGTCAACATTATTAGAAATCACTATACACAGTCCAATATCATCCCAATAATATGAGGAACCAAGATTGGGTCACTACACATATGACCTTGCTCTTTCGAGAAGCAAAGAGCACGATCCATGTGCACTTATATATAGTAGTTGTCACTTCGGACATGCGTCTCCTACAAACATTTTTTTGGAGTTTTTGATTTTGCAATTCTTTTGAATACTATATATAGTAGCATTTACATAAGAGCTTTTTCCTCTTGAGACAGTAGATTGTCTCTTTTTTGAATCATTATTGCAACCCACAACATCTTGTTATCAAACCTCATGGCTACTGGATCGGATTGCGGTACAATGGCCACTGTATCGTGACTTCGTATGTTTTGATTCACTTGTTTCTCATGCCGGCAAATCCAGCCCTCTACCACTTCAACTGAGTTGAGCAAAGTGTGAGGAGAAAGTGTACAAGTTAAATCATTGTTGACAAGAGTCATGCGTGGGTTTCCGAAGTATTCTACTTGGGCATTCAGGACGACACTGAACCTAGTCTTGTGGTCTCAAAGAATTAAGTCTAGTAGACCTAAAGCATCGCAATTCCAGTTCCTATAATATTCCTGTGATTAAGTATATTAAGGTCCAATCAAGCTCCGATCTTCGTATTTTATTTAGACTAGTTCAATCGTCATTATCAATCTGAAAATACAAATGCTATGTACTATGCTGGTAAAATACTTTTGTAATTTTCTAATTTTTAGATTTTTATGGATTTTTTTTGAAAAATGTTTTGCAAAGATTTATGCAAATTTTAAAAACAAAAAGGTTAGAAAAGAATTATACGTAAATATTGGTATGGTAGTACATCTTTATTCACAAGAAATAAGGTGAAGATTTTGCACTAGAAACCTACATGGATTAGGTTAGTTATTTTCAGGTATTTATAGGGTTTTTTGTAAATATTTTTTATTTGCTTGGATTATGTAAATAGTTCTCAAAATAGTTTGAAAATATTTTTGTAAACATTTTGAAAACTTTATTTTTGCAAATAATTTAGCAAATACTTTTTTACATATATTCACAAACTTTGAAAACTATTTTGCAAAGATGTTTCAAACAGTATTTATAAATTTTTCAAAACATTTTACAACCATTTTCCATATCGTTTGCAAATAGATTTTCAAAAATATTTTATTCAAATAAAGAAAAGAGGTTTTTACAAAAAAAATATTTTCACAAAAGTTGTAAATATTTTACAAAAAGTTTTACAAACAATTTTCTAAAGATTTTTCATATATTTTCCAACTATTTTTCAAATCATTTTGCAAAATATTTTCTACCTGATTTATTAATCAATATATATAAGGAATGTAAAGAATTGTTATACATATTTATATTGGAGTTAATTTTATTTTATCCATATATTCAAAAACACGAAGGTATGAGTTATGGCTAAAGTATATACAACATATATACGACCCCCTATACTTAGTTTGAGCTATGTCCTCATTGATCGGAAAGAAAATAAGAATACATAACTCGTATTGAGCATAACAGAGCTTATACTATATGAATGAAAGAACGAGAAGTTGACCACCCCCCCTATACTTAGGATAAATTAATCCTAAGTATAACAGACTGTATACAACATGCATGGAGGGCCAAGGGTGGGAATGAACAGATCAACAACTTGGTCAATCTTCACCTATACTTATCAGCAAAAGAAGAGACAAGTGAAGGGATCAAGAAAAAGAAAAAAATACATTGGGTGAATGTACGTATCACTCCCCCTATACTTAGGGTAAAACAAAGTGCATCCTAAGTATAGACACAAATACCAAATGAAAGATCTGGGGTGTAGAACAAACGAAAGAAAGAAGAAATGGAAGACGAAACACACACACACACAGATATATATATATATATATATATATGAGGTAAGGATTGTTGAGGTGCCTCTCAATGAGCGCTAGATTTAAGGCCCCTAGTTAGGCGTAAAAGTTAGGATAACATTGTATCAAGGTTCAGGACGGCTTCTGCCAGATGAATGTCATACTCTTGCCATCGTACCACAAAGAGAATGTCGATGAATTCAAAAAGAACAGTCGTATATGCAATCAAGTGGGAGTATATACTAGGAGAAGGGAATGGACAACGAAAAGTGAGTTCGGTAGTAGGAAAGGAACCATCGGCTTGTAAGAATGGAGTGAGTGAGCAAAGACGATGAGACCAAACATGGAGAAGGATGGATCAGTGAGAGAATCCTTTACATTAATCAAAGTCTCATATAGATGCAAAAAGTCAAGATAAGGAGACTCTCTAAGAAACTGGGCATTCGATGTACAAATGGTCGAAAGATAAAGGAAGTCATTGAATGACTCAAAACATCGCTCATCCTTAAATGCTCATCAAGGAGAGTGGACTCAAAGGAGTCACAGAAATCAGATGACTCGATCCCTGTATTGACAGACCGACTACACAATCAGTGATGAGACCATGTAGATAGAAATTATTGCATCCACCCGTAAAAAAACCTTTGGGGCATAGAACAAGATGATCAATGGAAAGCAAGGTCATTCTTGTATCTAAACTCTCATCCTCGAAAAAAAGATCACACTCATCAATCAGGAGGATGTAAGGTTGCTGGTAGGGGTCAACATATGGCATATGATAATGTATGTCCTCACAATGCAACATCCACTAGAATGGTTCATGATATGTATCAAAATCTGTAATGTGCTTTATGGGGATCTGGAAGTCAGGGGGAGGAAAGTAGATCGCCTTATAGAAGGGTGATACATTGCGGGTTCCGGCTCCATCTCCTGATGTACTGACAGAGATGGTATAATAGGCTCCTGAAACAAGACGTGTAGAACCGACTCAAGGGCTGGTATTGGAAACTGGAAACACACAACATCGATATCATCCTCCAAAATTTGTATTGCCTCAGAGATTACATCCTCAACCTGGTGTGCAACTGAAGAGATCTCAATGATAGCATCACACAAATCATGTCCAACATCCACCTAGGGAAGCGCAGTCACTCCAACCTCGAATATGCCCGGTTCACATGTATCGTTATTCCTCATAGCAAACCTTATCATGATCCACGGCATGCCTAGGAATAGGAGAAGGTTACACTGGGGGAAACGAGGAGAGTGGGAAAGACATACGAGACAAGACTCCAACCACACAAGGGTTGAGGTCAAATTGAAGGAAGCAAAATTGTGGCTCAAGAAGAGAGTCATCGTGAGACATACCAGTGATGTTTACTTAATGGTGATATGGGTGAAAGGAAACCGCAAGATCCTGCTTGAGATAAGCAATGATCACGATGCAAATGATGTTAAACAATAAAAAGGACTCAAGAAAGGAAAAGAAGAAAACGACTCAAAAACGGATAACACATAATGAAGAGAAACATAGTCGGATTCATTGTCGGTAACCAAACACAAATCAAACTCCAATTTCACCAACTCAACACAATGAAGACAGTGAAAGAGCGATCAATTATCTTTTCAATTTTAGAGTTAGGTGAATTACAAAAAGTTATACAAGCTCACAGGTTAGTCTCATCAAGTGGTTGTATTCTAGTTGGTGGAGCACACCTACTATAATACCAAACCACTTAGTCTAGGTTGGAGGGGCACGTGCTTGCAACAAGTAACAGAGCCCAAGAGCCGACCCAAGCGCTTAGGGCACAAATTCAGTGATGGGAGATCTAGTCCTTAATGTGTACGTGCCTCGTTCAGTCAGAATACAACATGTACACAAGGAGGGAGTTGCTCTTCCCAAAACAATGGAATCCAATTACGTTTGATTTTACAGTCAAATATGATTAACATACCCGATTTTATTTTGGTTATCACTTTTTTTGGATGTTTTTCATGCATGTGTCCTAACGAGGTTTGAATTCCTTTAGAACCCTAGGTAATCAAAAATAAGAGGGAGAGAGTCAGAAAAGCAATACAAGTGGTAATCAATGATGTATGTTAGGATAGATGGTGCTCACCTTGCTTCCATCTCTCTTTGTGCAGGATGCTAGACATGAATTAAAACCTAAACTATATGCAAATGTAATCCGATGAAATCACCCTAGTACAAAAATTGTTATTATCGTGAAAAACCAATGCTAATAACTCAGAAATAGATCCCAAAAGTCTGATCGTGGGGACTCTTCGGTGCCCTCCACAACGGATCTTGCAAGCAATGTGTAGAGTCTCTCGCGATGCTCGATTCTAAGTCTAAGTAAGAAGCAATTAAGTTTGACTAAGCTCAAGCAATTGTCTACAAGTACATGCAATTACTTAGGAATTTGGACTTAATCTAAAGAGCAATCTATGCAAAGGATCAATCACACAGAATAAATAAAATAAAGGCCAAAAACTCAAAACACATGAAACAAATAAACAAAAAGCAGAAAGCAACGAAGAAAATCGACGAGGCTCCAAGGTGAACAGACACTTGGGCAATGGACCTCGTGAAGTAGCATTGTCCTTGAGAGTTCAAAATTATTACAAATAAATGTGTCTTTCTCTCACTTCAAATTACAAATAAAAATAAAAATAAGCTACAAAATGGTACTATCCTGAAAATGTCCAAGTCTTCTTTTGTTGCTCTCTCCTATCGGCTTGTGCTGAAAACTCAACTCCGCTTCACGTGGGTGCGTAGGTATCCTAGGAGTACCTCCCTCGATCCATAGTCCCTCGCAACAAGATCAAATGAGGAAGAGGGTTAGACAGTTCAAAATAAAATCAAATAAAGTGAGAAGTAAATAAAAGAGAAATATACAATAGGAACACAAGAATCAATCTATGCATTGTCGCACCCGACAACAGTGCAATTTGATGACACATATTTTGTGAGGGTCTAATGGGGTATACATAAGGCGAGACCAACACTGTCGCTGAGGCGACCGCTCATGAACCCGGATGTCAATCAATAATTAACCCAAAAAAGATGAAGCAATGCAAAGCAAAAATGTAGACTTAAAATTTATTATAACTCTACAAAACATGTGTATAGTGCAAGTATGTATAGGTCGAACACAGGGAGCAAAGGGAATATACAACAAAAATTGGCAAAAGAAGACAATAATTGTTTTGGTGCTTTGATAATGATTATTTATTTTTAGTGGTTTTTAACATATTTATTTCTTTTTGAATTTTTGTCTTTATATGTTTATTTATTCTTAATTAATTTTTATTTTCTTTTTTATATTTTTTTAATTTTTAATTTTCAATTTTCTTTTTCTTTTTAAATTAGATATAGGTTAAATATATAGAATATAAAAATATAATATAAGTAATATAGTTCTAAATATATAAAATAAAGATAAAATCAAGAAAATACCCTAAGGTACAATCCTTTTTATTTTTTAAGATATTAAAATATTTTTCGAATTTTTAATAATAATAGTAATATTATAAAATACGTAAATATAGGTATATGTATACAATATAGGATTATATATGTATAAATATACCTATAAATACTCAAAATGCACCAAATAAATTCTTTTTGTCTTTTTTATATTCTACTCTCTTTTTATGTTTTTTTAATTTTTGCTTATTTTGTTGTATATTTAATTGAATAAAAATAGGACAAAAGTGACTATTGGCCGAACTGTTTTAGATTTCAAAAACAACTAAAAAGCTAAAAATTTACAAAACTAATTTTAATATATATATAAAATCTAATAAATAAAATATAGAACCTAAAAATGCATTTTATGGATTTTTCAATACTTTTTTTATTTTTTTAGGGTTGCAATTTTTATGTTTTTCTTTTGATTTTTTAGTGATTTTTATCTGTAGTACAAAATACAATAATAAGTAACCACTAATTTTTTTAGAATTTTTCAAAACATTTTTCTATTTTTAATGGTTTTTTAATGTAGACGAGAAATAAATCACTTGGTTTTGGATTTTAAATATAGTAAAATATTCTAATTTGCCATGAGAAAATATATGCGATGAAATATGTTATATAGCACTTAAAATAAATTTCCTAAAATTTTTGGATGTCAAATGATATTTTTAATAAACAAAATACAATAAGTAAAAATTAATTGCTAGTAGGGACATAAATGTAATTTATAAAAACTATTTTTAATTATGAAGACTTAACAAAGTATAGGGGCAAATGCGCAAAATGCTCAGAATAAAGTAGTCAATATATGCTGGAAGGGGTATAAATGCAATATTCAATAAGTGAGAGGTCAATCTATAAATTACCCAAAAAGTTGTACACTATTTGATATTTAACGAATTAAAATGAAATTCAGTAAAACCAAAGGGCTCTTGTACAAATTGCCTGCCCCTTTACATGCACAAGCATGTGAGGTGGCGTGGCGATGGACCAATCTGTAAATAATAAAAACCTAAGGTTCCAAGTGCAATTTTTTACAAAAAATTCATAAATATATACGAATATTTTGGATTGAAAATAAAATAAAAAATGTAGGGGTTGGGAATGCAAAATACCCATACTAAGTGCGATCAGACGGCTGGGATCCGTTCACTTGGACGCGTAGCGCTTTCTCAATGGGTGATACCCCTTCGCTGATGGATGCACGAGATTAGATCGAGGGCTCGATCTGATGGTGAGTTGTTGGTGTGAGCCAACAGCTTGTATCTAATCTGGATCTCGAGCTTGATCGGACGATGGGTAGGGGGCCTGGAAGAAATCGGAAGAAGCTCCGCTTGGGAAAGCTTCCTCCAACCGAATCTCCTCTATCAGATGCTTAAATCATCTGCTGAGATACTCGGTAGAGCGTTGGAGGTATTCTGCATCTATAGCATGCCTCAAAGGGGGCCTTAACCTCTGTGCTACCTGGAGGTTGTTCCTTGATGTAGATACTCCTCAGATGGAGTCTTCAGGACCTAAAAAGGGATGCTAAAGCATAACGAGATGAAGGCGAAGATTCATGTCTATTATTTGGTGAAGATTTATGTGAGATGGAGCGGGGCGATGATGTCTGACGGAGGTGAAGGAGGAGGACTTTGATTCTTTATCCAAAAGGATTCAAAGGTGGATAGGTGGTCAGGTACGTGGAGAAATTGAAGGCGAATGAGGTGGTGGCATCTACGGGTCGAAACAAGGGCAGAGACAACATAGACAATGGCCAGAGCCTACAGCTCTAGTGAATGTAAGATTTGGAAACCTAAGCTAAATCGAGAAATAAAACACGAAATAAAATATGTGAACTAAACCAAGGCATGAAAATGTAGCTAGAAGGAAATGGAAGGGACTCGAACCTGGTCGAGGACCTGAGAGCCAAGAGATCGTGGCGGAGTTGGCCGAAGACGCTCAGATCGACAACTCAAGCACCTACAACACGCTGCAAATTAGACGAGAAGGAGCATGTCACCCTACTTGACTCGTCGAGCTAAGGATCTGAGGGGTTTAGTGAGGAAGTGGTGATCAAAATAAAAAATGGGCTCCAGCAAGGGGTTATGTACATGCGGAGGTTGTTTGGAGAATCGTGCTCAATTCAGAGGTCAAACGATCGAGAAAATGATCGGGCGTAAGAGGGCTTCGATCGAGGAACAGATGTACTGAAGGAATCAAGCCAAATGGATGCAAGGATCGATCTCCAAAATTGGGCGAAATGAGGTTGTCTACCTCTGACAGACGCAAGACTACATGTACCGGGGAGTTGATCGAGGTCAACTGTCAGTTGCCTCCCATTGGTCCACGTAAGCACACTACACGACAAAAAGGAATTAAAATCCTTTATTAATTTGATTAAAAATAGAAAATGATTGTATTATTTTTTGATAAAAATGAAAAATGATCATTATTTAATGTAGTATTTAAATATGATTTTTATTTGTTTTTACAAGTTAATTTATTGTATGTTACGTTTTATAAGTATAAATATAGGTTTATTTACCTATATAGTATGTATTTTTATTTTATTTTTTATTTTAGATTTTATTATTTTATCTACATATTTTATATATTTATAAGTTATTTTAATACATATAAATATTTTTATTGTATTTTTATGAGGTGATTTGTACACTTAAATAAATATATGTATTTATTATATATGTATATGTTTGTGTGTTTCATCTATGTATTTTTCTATGCTATTTTATTTAATTGTATTTTTAATGCATTTTATTTAATCTACATATGTATATGTATTATAAATAATATTTACAAAAATATAAAAATATACAATATGAAAAATATATGTAATAAGTAAAATAATTATTTTATTCAAGTATAATGTATAATAGGGGTCTAAAACCTAACTTTTGCGTCTTAATTCCAAATTAAATGAAACCACCTTCATAAAATAGCTAATTAAAAGTTATATACAATTAAAGATGATTTTGTGAATTTTGAGTTCATATGGGGAAGATACATGTCTGCGAAGTTTAGATTTTGGGTTTTTATTTTGAGTATAGAAGGCACATTGTGTAGTATTTTTATATGAAATAAATTTTGTATTTTTCTATGTATTTTTGTCCATAACTTTCAAGTACAAAGTTTGTCGATTTAATCTACAAATAATAAAGAATAAAAAAGGATTCAAAATTGATTTATTAGGAAATTAAAAAATAGGATTTTAATTTTTTTGTCCCTTATCTCCCCCTACTTTATTCCTTGTCGACCTAATCATCATGATGCTTAGGTCTCAGGGTTTAGGGTCATTCTATGCCTACAGTATTTCATTTCTTTTTCTTTTCTTTATTCTTTTATTTTGACTTTAAATAGGATATTTTATGTAATATTTACAGCAATAGTAGAGGTTATTTTATGCAAAATAAAGCTTTATACATGCATTTAGCAAGGATTAAAAGGCCAAATTGAAAGAATAAAGGTGATGAAATGGAGATTCATCACACGCGGAGTCATGTATATCTGATTTTATGTTATCTAATGCGGTGACTCTCAGGAGCAGTGGGACCTTACAGCCGTCAACTACAGCTGAGGGGAAGAATAAAGCGTCTTCTAGTGAATCGTCATCTTTTACGTCAACAAGTCCAGCAATAGAGTCGAGTGCAGAAGAATAAGATGTAGGGGCAACACCAGACAACCACCACCATCTCTAGAAAATCCAAAATAATCAACAAAAAGAAAACTTCTAAAAACGGAATAAAAGCCCAAGCTGAGTCGATCCCGCCCATGATAAAGTCATAGCAACAGCCAATCTGGAGCCAATTGACGAAGCCGAAGCTCCTGTGAATTCATTTTCTTGCCTGTTTTGAATGATTGTGCACAACCTAGCCAGTCTTCAAGTTAATCATCATCTTCTACATCAACCAGTCCAACAGCAGAGCCGAGTGAGGAAGAAAAAGACGGAGGAGCAGCACCGGACTACCACCACCATCTCCACAAAATCCAAAAAAATCAACAAAAAGAAAATTCCAAAATAGAATAAGAGCCCAAGCCAAGCCGATCCTACCTAAAAGAAATCTATAGCATCAGTCAATCCATAGCTAATTGACAAAGTCGAAGCTCTTGTGAATTCATTTTTTGCCTGTTTTGAATGCCTGTACATATGCTACCCAGCCTTGTAAAAATAGTGATGTAATTAAGAACAATGGTTTAAGTTCTGTGAATATTCCTTTTCCCGATGCTATAAAAAATTCTAAAAAATTAATATGTTGAAAAATTCTTTGTCTAATCCTGACATTGTTGAGATTATACCAAATCTTATTTTAGAAATCCTAGACATGGATTCTCCTACACCGTTACTCCAGACCCTGAAAAAGTTCATGTTTTGCTCCTGCAGTGATAGAGTCACCATGGACATGATCAACGAGTCGAAAGCCACAGAGAGTGCATTTGATAGAGGCCAAGCAGAAGCATTAGCAGAGGGTTGTGACCTTTGTGAGCATCTGTGAACAGTAATTATCTTTAAATGACAATTTCACACATGAAATCCTCTCTTCAAATGAGGACCTGGAAAGCATAGTCTAATCTTGCTCCATTGCCAATTGGGAGTTAGAGACATAGACATTGATCAGCTTATTTGAAGAAGATTCAAGTCAAACCAAACAAATGAAATCATTGCAGATATGTTCGATATATTTTTATTGATCAACAAGTGATGGAGGTGGACATCACCTCCTTAATTTCAACCGATCATTCACCTACCAGCATAGTTTCAGAAGTGTTCGCAAAGCAGAGAACAATTACTTGAATTAAAATAGCTCCCTCCAGGTCTGAAGTATGCTTTCTTGAGGGTGAATAGAACATGTACCCAGTCATCATTAGTAGCAGGCTGACCCCGGATCAGGAATCTCTGTTGCTTGAAGTTCTAGAGAAAAATCGCAAGGCACTTTGTTAGAAGTTTAGGATCTCCTAGGGATAAATCCATCCCTATGTTCACACCACATCTATCTAGAAGATGATTGCAAACCATCCTGCGAATTTCAGAGAAGTTTGATCCCTAACCAACGGAATGTGGTGATGAAAGAAATCATGAAATGGTGTAAAGATGGATTTATTTATCCTATCTTTGACTCAAAGTAGGTGAGCCCTTTGTATGTAGTTCCAAAGAAATCAGGGATCACCATGGTTACCAATGACATCTTAGTGCATCTGTGTTGATTACCAGTGCCTGAATTCAGCTACAAAGAAGGACCACATTCCTCTATCATTCATTGATCAACTATTTGAAAGATTGGTTGGGAAAGAGTTCTTCTGCTTTTCAAATAGGTACTCCGGTTCAATCAACTGGCAATCGCCCTTGAATACCAAAAGAAGACTACATTTGCATGTCTGTTTGGCACTTATGCCTTAAAGAGAATGCCCTTTAGATTGTGCAATGCCCCTTCTACATTCCAAAGGTGCAAGTTAGATGTGTTTGTCGATATGGTCGGTAGTTTTCTTGAGTTGTTCATGGATGATTTCTCAGTCTATGGTGACAATTTTGATTTTTATCTTATGCACCTAGATCTAGTTCTTCAAAAATGTTGTGAAGTAAATTTGGTGTTATCATGGGAATAGAGCCACTTTATGGTCACAGAAGGAATTGCTTTGGACCATGTAGTTTCCAAGCATAGCATGGAAGTCAACCTAGCAAAGGTGGACGTGATCGCTAAACTTGATCCATCTCAAACTATGAAGAATGTGAGGTCATTCATTGTAGAAGATTCATTAAGACTTCATAGAGATTGTCCATCCTCTTACAGAGCTATTATGCAAGGAGATCGATTGCAATGTTCATCAGAAGGTTCTCCAATATTTTTAGCAGTTGAAAGATCTCACCACTCAAGCTCCTGTTCTGCAGCCACTTGGTTGGTCTCTAGCATTTGAGATCATGGCAGATGCATCAGATTTCACAGTTGAGGTTGTGTTATGACAAAGAAGAGGAGAAGTGCCCTATGACATTCACTATCTAGCAAAACATTAGATGTTGCATAAAGAAATTATACAGTCACAGAGAAACAATTGGTGGCAGTGGTTTTCACCCTGAAAATGTTTGGATATTATTTGCTTGGATCTAAAGTCATTATTTATACTAACCACTCTACTACCTGATACTTATAGCAGAAGAAGGATGCCAAATCATGCTTACCTGATACTTATAGCAGAAGAAGGATGCCAAATCATGCTTACTCAGAAGGATCCTTCTCCTCTAGGAATTCAATTTGGAAATCAGAGACAAGATTGGAGTTTGAAATGTGATAGCAGACTATTTGTCCATAATAGAATGCACAGATACTCAACTGAGCAGTGCACCGATTACAAAGACCTTTCTTGATGAATCAGTTCTCAGTATGGCATCTCTCCCTTGGAATGTTGATATTGTGAACTGCCTCAAATCTGGAGTAGTCCCACAAGATTGGACGAAAGTCCAGAAGGACAAATTTCTATCTAACATTCATTTTTACTAGTGGTAAGGTCCCTAAATTTACAGGAAAGTGCGAATTGTATATGGCATCGGTGTATCCCTTAGGAGAAGTACACTAGTGTCCTTGAGCATTGTCATAAGCTTGAATCTGGAGGACACCATTCTGGAAGTAGAATGGTATCAAAGATATTGTATCGTGGCCTCTGTTAGCCCACACTATTGAAGATGCCTCAACATATGTCAAAGGCTGCACATATTGTCAGAAAATGGGAGGTACCATCAATGCTAAAGAATCCATGCCCCTCAAATTTATTCAGATTTCTGATGTGTTTGATGTTTGTGGTATTGAGTTTATGGGCATATTTCCTAACAGTCAAGGATATGAATACATCCTTCTTGTCTTAGAGTACGTCAGCCGATGGGTTGAAGCTATTCCTGCTCGATCCGCTGATAACCGAACAATCTGTCAGTTTTTGAAAGATAATATCACTTCACAGTTCAGGATCCGGAAGATTCCCATTTCAAATGAGGGTAGCCATTTCATCAATAAAGAGGTAAAGAGATTAGTGAGAGAGTACATTATCAATCACCGTGTTGCATCTCCTTATCTTCCTCGGTTTAATGGTTTGACATAATTATCCAACATGGAAATCAAGATCATACTGCAGAAACTTGTTAGGTCAGATAGGAATAACCAGTCATAATTTATGGATTCGGTTCTATAGGCTTATCGGACTACCTACATGTCTCCTTTGTGCATGTCATCCTACCATCTTGTATATGGAAAGCCATGCCATCTTGCGATGGAATTAATTCATAAATCTCTTTAGGAAGTGAACATTTGCAATCTCGACTTATAGAAAGGTGGTCAGAATAGAAAAATAGATCTTAACAAGCTCCTGGAATTTTAGACTACGTATACGATAATAACTTGATATACAAGGAGAAGGTCCATTGCTGGCACGACCAACACATCAAAAGAAAGACTTTCAAATCTGGATAGAAAGTATGGTTATTTAATGCAAAGTTGAAGATCTTTCCTGGCAAATTAAAGAGTAAGTGGACATGGCCATTCATATTGAATATTGTGTGTGACAATGGAAGCATTCCGTATCTGAATTGTCACCTGACACACAACCATTTGTAGTCAATAATCAGTTTATGAAGCTATATCCAGAGCATGATACATTCCTGGCCATTTTCGATTCTATTCAGGTTGTATTCTATGAAGATCCCTCAATAGCTGTAGTGGGATTTCTATAGTGCAACCAAAAAAGTTTTTGATTGATATTCTTCTTTTCATTTATATTTTTGATTATTTAATTCTTCCATATTTCATCCATCCCATTCATTTGTGCTATACTTAGGACAGACTTCATCCTAAGTATAGAGGGGATGAGTGAATTTGGGTTATTCATTATATATTCTATCGTTTCTCTCTCAACTTGTCGATATTCTTTACTTGGGGATATTTCACCCTAAGTATATGGGGACAAGCTGAGCTATTGATTTATAAATCTCGATCCTCGATCATCCGTGCTTTGTAAGTAGTCTGATATACTTAGAATTACTTGATCCCAACTATAGGGGGCGATTGACTTCTCATTCTTTTATTTTTTGAGTCATTATAGTATAGACTTTTTATACTCATCATGAGGTATGTCTTCCTTCATTTCTCTTCAGTCACTATGAGGACATAGTTCGCGCTAAGTATAGGGGGTCGTATATACGTTGTATATACTTTAGCCATATCTCATACTTTCAATTTTTTAATAATACGATATATACTATATTGGGAAAGGATATATAATAAGTCAACTTTAAATAATACACTATAATTATGTATAAAATTTTCAAAATTCTTTGTAAATATGTTTCATAATTTGGTTTTACAATGTTTTGAAAAATATTTTGAAAAATAGTTGTAAAAAATCTTGAAAAATAGTTTGAATCCCATTGGAAAAACTTTTTTGAAATTTAACACCTTTTATAAATATTTGCAAAAAATTGTTTCATTTGTTTCAATAAAATCTATTGAAAATTACTTTGAAAATGATTTGAAATGATTGCAAAAATAATTTGAAAATTCTATCTATATCTTTGAAAAATCTTTTGCAAAATGATTTACAAATAAACGTTTGTAAATTTATTTGCAAATTAAAGTTTTCAAAATGACTGTAAAAATGTTTTCGAATTATTTTGAGGACATTGTATATAATGGTGTTAAATAACAACTTTAATAAAATTATGTATAAATTATATACATATGTATAACCATTGTATATAAAACCAATGAATAACAACTGACTTGTGTACAAATTCCCAGTGTGAAGATCTACACTTTATTTTTGTAAATATATACGCACTCCGATGTAAATATTTGTACATACACCTTTCACTAACCTATACCAAAAATATCTGAAATTTTTAACATTAAAAAAACCTTTAAAATATTTGTAAAATATTTTCAAAAATATCATAAAAATTAGCAAAACATTTTGAAAAGTCCATAAAAAGTTCAAAATCAGAAAATATTTTCACAAAAATATGTGATTTGCATGTGCATTTTTCAGAATGATAATGACAATTGAACAAGTGTAAATAAAGTTAGAAGATTGGAGCTTGGTCTAGATCTTATTCCACTTAATTTCAAGGGAACCTATTTAAGGATTGGAATTGAGACACGTCAGGTCACTTTGACTTAATTCTTTAGGTTCTATGAGACTGTGTTCTTGAGTCGATTCAATGTGTTTAACTAGAACCTTTCATGTCATTCGTACAACTCTTGAGACAATAGCTTGACTTGAGACCTTTCACTTAACACACAGCTCAACTTAGGTGGATTGTTGAAATATCTTGGAGTCTAATTCGGGACGATACTAGGCCGCTTCGTAAGGGTGTCCCAAGAACTATTCTTGGGGACTATCGAAATCGGTACTTCAACTCTTTGTTCTTCTAGTATAATGGACATGTAACGACTAGAGAAGGGATTGAAATAAATCTTCAGATGAGGAATGGTCTGCTAATACAATTTTTTAAGAACCTAAAATATGGATGGAACAAAAGATTCTATATCTATCGGGGTAAACAAGAATGTATATCAATGCCATACAAAGAAAATATCTAAAAATAAGCCTATACCGAAAATTCTAAAAAAATTGAGCTTCCAGAGAAGTCCTGATTCTTGGTGGAGACTTGATCACATTGACTGAGCTTCACAAGAAAATGCGACTACACTAGTACATTTCCACTTCTTGTCCCTTTCTTCCACCTTCCAAGTCTGTCGTTGTGAACTAGCATGCACATGAACTCAGAAGGAAATATCCATCTACCTGAGGATGAATTACTAGAGGAGGAGACTCTTCGATAGTTCAGTTGTTTGTTTGGAAAGAGTTAACACAATTCACACATGATACATGTCATTTCAAGGTTACGAGAGTATAGTATATGTCTGAAGGTATTGTTCTTACCAGACTGTTGTTTTGAACTGAATAAAGCATGGAATATGAGGGTTGTTGTGTCACAATTCCTAATCTAAATTTGGTTCTAACACACTTTAAATCTAAAGGCCTTAACTAAGCTTCAAACTTTGATTTTATTAAGATAAGTTTCAGAGTCAAAATCATTCCAACTTATTTATTTTTCTTTTCTTTATTTTATTTTTATGCACTCATTATCATAAGTGTTTTCTAGGGACAAGAAAAGGAAAGCATCAGGGCTGATGAATCTCCTTTTCATCACATTTATTCTTTCATTTTAGCCTTAAATCCCTAGTTAAATGCATGTAAATAAAATTAAATTGTACAAAATAACATTCAATAATTGATATGAAAATATTGTACAAATATATGTATTTAACTCCAAAATAAAAGAATAAAGGAAAAGAAAAAGAAAAATAAATGAAGTATTGAAAATATTGAATAACCCTAGACCTGAGACCAAATCAATATTGTCTTCGCCGATCAGGAATAGAGTAGGAGGAGATTGAGCCAATTAACTATATAGAAAACACACAGAAACCCTAATTTAATTCTTCTATAAACAACCATTTTACCCAATTTTATTTTGAATTTTATTTACCTCAAATAATAAAACTTTCAACATGAAACTTGTACATACAAATATATAGAAAAATATAAAAATAATTGTACATAAAAAATGCACAATGTGACTGGGACATACAAAGAAAAAAAATCACAAACAAAACTTTACATGCCTGTATTTCCTCCATATAAAATCAAAATTGATCAAACTCATCTTTATTGCTCTTAAAATTAAATTATCTATCTAATGAAGGTGAGTTTTATTCAATCTAGAGTTAAGATGCAAAAGTCAGCTTTCTGGATTCCATTATATAATACACTTGATTGTTTTATTCATTTTATTTATTCTTTCTATTTTATCCTTCTTAAATTTTTAAATACATGTAAATATTATTTAAAATATATTGAAAAAATAAACTTAAAAGAAAAGCATCAAAAATATATTAAAATAAATAAGGTATTAAATTATATAGGTTTACCATACCTATAATATATATACCCTTATTTATTTAAGTACATAAATAAAATCATAAAAATAAAATAAAAATATTTAAATATGTACTTATATCTACTATAAATACATAAAATATGTATAAATAATAATAAAATACAAAATAAAAATAAAATACTTAGAATACAAGTATTTATACCATTATACATATGTAAAAATTAACACATAATAAATAAGCTTGTAAAATATAAAATAAGCGACATTTTTTTATGATTTTACATTTATTTAATAAAATCTTTTATTATATTTAAACTAATTAATAAGAAATTTATTCTTCTGATTTTCTGGTTGGTCCACGTGGACCATCAGGAGCCGAGGATTCTTGACCATAGGGCCAACTGTCCTCTCTTCTAGCCGCTGGTGACAGAACCTTTGACACCCCTCTCTTCCCCCATTTTTTAGCTATGATCCAAGGATCGATGGTTCTCGATTTCTTCAGCAAACATGCACCCCTCACCTTCCTCCATGTCACCATGCTTTTGGATTGATCATACAAACACTCAAGCTCTTGCCATCTCATGATCAAACCACCTCCATCCTATGTCTATAATTAAACCCAAGTCATGCCCTTTTTTATTTGATCCACATTTCTCTTCCGTAACCCCAATAGAAGCTCCTAGGTTGATTTTACTGGTGACAAAAAGTGAATCCCTATCCTCGTCGACATGGATAAGATCGAGAAGTGGTGGAATCCCCATCGCCGCAGCACTTTCGGGGAAGGCCATATGTTCCTTGCCCCAAGTCAGGTTGAGTTGATTAACTTAGGTTTTCTTATCGCATTTCTTTCCAAGATGCTAGTTTAGGTTTTCATTCATGCAATTAGTCAGTAGTTTAGGTTTAATTTCAGATCTTAGCTTGTTGGAGCCTAGAACTCCAGCTCTGATTTACTGTGATTCACATGTGCTCGACCCGCCAAATCACCCTCATCTTCATCCCCATTCATTTATACATCAAAAACCCCTTATTCCCCCTTTATTATGCAAGGATCATGGCTTATTTAAGCTCTTCCTCAGCCTTCGCATGAAACTCATTCGCCCCTATATTCCATACAACTATTTAGCTTCATCTTGGGTCAAGAACACTACTCTAGAGCCCACGAAACTTTTGTGCAGGTACTTGTGATTAGAACGCTCCTCTAGAGCCATGAGAACCACTTGGGAGTCGATTCAATGTTGGACTTGAGCTCCAGATTTGTGTGTATTAGAAAGACCTCCATATCCCAATCGATGGGACTTGGAAACCATTAAAGGGTCCCTGCAGGTGCTAAAGTATCCCAACTACATGCTGGGCTTATAGGAAATGGAGGAGGAGGTCGGAAGGAGGAGATATCGGCGATCAAAGACGATGTCAGGTGACATCCATCCGAGTTTATCCAACATCGTATCAGTCTTCAGATGCAAGCTCTGACCTAGATCCGATCTAGGTCATTGAAGTCGAGGCATATTGTGCATGCCTCAATCATCTCATCATGCTTAAGTAAGTAGACATGTCACTTTGTGTGTTGTCCATCAGTGTTTAAGAGGGTATATTTTAGATACCCTATCGTATTTTTGTAATATCTAATTAGTTCTTTAAATATATTAAGCAGTTTAAATATTTCAGTAATCTTTGCAAAGGGACCCTCGAATGAACTTTGGTCCTTTACCAGGTCACCTCATGTGCTCGTGTGCGTGAGTTGTCTAGTTTTTTTGCATACAAGCCCTTGTGGCTTTGGATATTTGTATTTAGTAGTAAAATTTGCACATTAAGTGTTATAATTTGGGAAAAATTACATGCAAGGTCCTATCATTTTATTTTATTGCACTTATATCCCTACTAGGTTGTATATTTATTTCTTGCATTTTTGTTTTTTATTAAATAACTCTTATATAATTTAAATCTTGGGAAAATATAGTACATGCCTGGGACCATGCCTGATATTTTGTTTGATGTTTTATTGTATTTTCCTATTTTAGAAAAATAAAAAGGAGCATTTTATTCCTTGTCCAATCAATAAAATACAAAAACATTATGAAAACATCTTTAAACATTAAAAAAATAGAGTATCAATATTACTATATATTCTACCTTTAGACCAAAAAATCACAAAAAAAATAAAAAGAAAATCTTAAAATTACAAAACCTTAAAAACACTATAAAACCAGAAAATTTTCATATAAAATCCCAAAAATTATTTTATGTTCTATATTTTTCTTTATTATATATAGTATATATTAAAGATAATCTTGGAAAATTTTGAACTTATTATCTATTTTAGACCCTATAACTATTCAGCTATATTATTCTACTCACTATTTTGCATATTTCAATACATTAAAAATACATAAAAAAATAGCAAAAAATCTATAAAAATAAAAAATAAAGAAAAATATTAAAAATTAAAAAAACATTTTATGAATTTTAGAATATTTATATATATTTAAAAAATATAAAACCCTATATATAATATATATACTTTATATTACTTATAATGACTCTATTCTTATTATGGGCCTGGGGAAGCTGCACCGGACCATTTTCTCATTGGTTTTTGGTGTTTTTGAAATGAGACCTAAGGGGATTTAGATCACTATATATCACCATAGTCTCATGCCAAATTAATCTAAATTCAACACTTCTATCATCTCCATCAAGACTATCCTATTTTAACAATCTCAAAATTGATGAGAATGACCCTATCTAGATGGGCATATTATGAATGCTTGTTTTGCTTGAATTTTAAAATACATATTCCTATCAATAAACCAACTAAATCCCCATATGTTTCCTTAAAAAATCAAAAATCAATAAAAAATGGCTAGGTGTAACTAGTTGGGTGCACCCCTTGGTGCAACTTCCTTTTTCTCTATTATTGTTGTTATATATAAATATATATTATATTTTAAAAAAAATAAAAATTGTAAAATTAAAAAATATGAAAATTTAAAAATATAAAAATATAAAACCATTTAAACTACATAAAACTAAATATAATTAAAAATCCACAAAAATAGAAAAAGATAAAAAGTACAAAAATACATATGATTAATTATCATTGATTATTAATAATTATACCTATCCATCGTTGTTGTCAGTGGTTCGACACTCCACCTTACATGCCCTATATACATTTATTGTGGAGTTATATTAAATTTTAACTCACGTCTAGTTTTCATTTGCACTATACATATTGTTGTAGGTTAATTGTTTGTCTGATCTGATTGGTCACATGCTGAGATACGGGAGAAGGCCGATATAGCGATTGTCGGATCCGACTTATTGGAGAATGCAGGATCCTTCGGGACCAGACGTTCGGCACCTCTAACCAATAACTTCAACAATGGTTTCCTCATTTTTTTGTGAGGTAGATAATGTGTTTTGGTTTACAAACATTTGCTTGATCTTGGAAATGTTTTCCATGATATCTAGAGACTTAAGATTTACTCCAAATCCTTCTTACTCATAGTTAATAACGGGGACTCTTCCTCACCCATTCTCCAACCCGTGGATTCTTTATGGGGACTTGGATGGTCAATAACATGGGTCATGGACTTAGACCTAGTCTCCCTACCCAAATCCATGTTGGGAGAGTGATGATAGGGTCAATACCATGGTGTCATCTCTTAGAAGCATTCACTTACCAATCACTTCAAGGTATATTATGCTAAATGATGGGGTAACCCTGGTCATTACTTTATGACCATCAGCCTTATTCGGATATGGATCATGGGAGTTTATAGGAAGACGTTGATTTGTTTCTTCATTATAAACGAAACCGTGATATTAACGTAGCAAGTTGAGGAAATGGAGACGCCCCCATCAATCAGAATCGATGGACAATGTTGTCTATTGTTAGTGGACGGACATTTTAGAGATAGTTATTTGCTCCTCAAGTAGATGAAATCCCTTGAATACTCAAGTCCTGCTGATCTAAGTGCTGACGTCGCCTTTTTCCAATCCAACTGCAGCAAAGGCACAATTGAGCATTCTCGCTACATATGATGTGCCAAGCTTTGCTAATTTTACTTCCTCCATTGTAAAATCTTCCCTATCTCTATTGCCACTTGTCGGTAAGTTATATAGATGTGTGGTTTATCTATCTGTTCAATTTATTCAATAAAAAACGTGCTTGTCTCTATCACTAATTTTAAACTAGGTTTATAATGTGAATATGTTAGAAATATTATAATAAAGATAACGTGAAATATGTCTCATAATTCAAATCTAGGGACGTAGGCCCAATTCCAACAAAGATCCAATCGTAGATAAGGGATTTATCGCGCTATTATACACAATAGTGTAAAAGATGAACTCAGACGATGTAAAATTTCTCTTTAACAATAAAATCGGAATAAAACACAGTTGGAGGAATGAGGAGAGCGAGGAAAGGCGAGGGAGGGAGAGCGAGGGAGGTAGAGGGGCGGAGAAGGGTTGAGACCGCTCCAGAGGTCGGGAGGAGCGGTGCAGCAGGCGTAGAGACTCAAAAGGATGAAGAGATGATCGAGGTCGAAGGCGATGCCGAGTGGTCATCTGTCATCGGGAAGGGGAGTCGAAGGAAAAAAAGCTTAGACTCAAGGCGGTGCTTTCGATGTGGCGACGTTGGTCACCTCGCCAGGTCGTGCTCCAAGGATGTCGTTTGCTTCAAGTGTAATGGAGTGGGGCACAGGAAATTTGTATGCCACCGTCGGGGGACGTGGCAACCAAAATCCCAGCCACATGCTTCGGCGATCAGAGATCGGCATCTAGTCTCGGATACATTTGCTGGGGACACGACAAGGCGACGGAGGACCTTCTGCGGTTGCTGGGTTCGAGCTTTGAAGGCGACGTCGTGGACCTCGGTGGTGGGATCGTGTGTGCCCGTGGACTTTCTGAGCGGGAGGAAGCGCATCTCCTTAGGGGCGACTTCAACCCCCCGGTGGATCGGTCTTGGCGGAGGGCTCGTTTCCGGGATGGTGCGAAGCTTGAGGCGAGGCAGATATCGAGACGTGTTCAGATTTCTGGTGTTCCATTGAGGTGTAGGCGCCTTGACGTTATCCGGGCGTGCTTGACGCCTTTGGGAAAAGTGGTCGCAATCTTATGCGATGGTCTCAAGTCAGGTGGCAGTTCTAAAGTTTTGGTGGAGTTGTCGGGGCCATCTTGCCCTCTGCCGGAGATGGTGACCTTGACGGTGGGCCGGACTTCGTTCCTTCTAGGTCTTGTGGTGGTAGATGATGCTTCCTCGACATCAGATGAGTTTGGGATTCATTGTGAACCCTTGCACAGGGAAGGAGGAGAGGCGGAGAAGTCGGCACCGCCGGTCGCGGCGGAGGAGGAGGCGAGGCACCCGTCGTCGTTTGAGCTACCCGGTGGGGTGGAGGCGCCTGGATTCTCGGGGTCATTGAATGGAGGGGTTATTGCTGACAATCAATCTTGCGTGCCATATAAAGAATCTTTTCAAATTCAAGGATGCAACGAATGGGTGGGGGGCCATTTTCCAAAAACGTGCAATATTCCATGCACGTCTTTATTAGGATCCATGCATAATGACGTGGCTGTTGAGAGTGGAGGGAATGGGGATGCCGTTATTGTTTCTATGATGGGAGGTGCGACATACGTGCAAGATGCACTGATGGTCACGGCTGACACCTCCTCAGGCTCTCGGTCAAGGGATGAATGCTAATGCAGGTCCCATGGTGTTGGCTGTTGATTTCTCATGCTATTCGGGTCTTGATCATGCAGTGGAGGTTGATGCAGCTGAGGGCGCACGTCCATCCATGGACGGAGGTCTATTTACTTTCGTGGGTTCAGAAAAGGTCGCGAGAAGGTACTGGGTGCGGTCCGGGAATTGGCAGAGGAGAAGAGGAAATGCAGTTGAAAGGCTTCAGAGGCCACCTTCCTCGGATGTGGTCTTAGTATCTACGCGGAAGTGGCACCGTGTCGAGGGGGGGTTGAGGCTTCTAGAGGTCGTCGATACGGAAGCCGAACACTGTCCCTTGGGGGAGCAGTTATTGTTAGACTCCAGTGCACCTACAGGTGATGGGCAGTCCGTAGGGAAGATATCAGTGGAAAGCTTACGTCAGCAAGTGGCTCGTTGCATCCAGGTGGAGTTAAGCCCCCTCTGTTGATAAATGAAGATCATCTCGTGGAATGTACGAGGCTTGGGGCAGCTGGAGAAGCGACGAGCTGTCGGAGCCTTGTTAGATGATTGGCGAGCGGATGTGGTTTGCTTACAAGAGACAAAGCTTGAGACATGGGACCTCCCTCGGTGGAGATCCCTATCTGGGACTAGATTGTCTGAGTTCAGATCAGTGCCTTCAATTGGTGCGTCGGGAGGCATCCTGCTTGGATGGAATGGTGACGTGTTGGAGTTGATGGATTCGGTGGAAGCTCAACACTCAGTATCGGTGGTTTTGATGCGCAAGGCAGATGGTGTTCATTTTCTTTTTTCTGCAGTGTATGGGTCTTCTGGCGCGCTCGCTGGCTCGGGGTTGTGGAATGAGCTCCGTTTGATTCGGGCAAGATATGAAGATCTTCCCTGGCTTATTGGGGGTGACTTCAATGTCACACTATTATCTTCTGATCGGCCCCGAGATCGAGGTGGGTTGGATCCTGGTTCACCTGCGTTCAGAGAGTTTATTGAGGATCTTTCTTTAGAGGTCTTTGATGCGTTGAACTCCCTGTATACATGGCGGAACACCTCCTTGAGATCAAGGCTGGATAGGTTCCTGTGTTCGACAGAGCTTCTGGAGGCTTTCCCACTGGCAGGTGCTAGCTCGTTGCCACGATGTCACTCTGATCACACTTCTATCTGTTGGGACTCTGGTGAGTCCGTTCGTTTGGGAAGCTTATTCCGATTCGAGCACTCTTGGCTTTTGGAGGAAGACCTAAAGGCTCGCGTGGTTCAGTGCTGGAGGGAGATTGGTTCTTCTGGATCAGCTTCCAGGGATATGGCGGCTCGGTTGAAGGCACTAAGGCAGATGCTGGTGAGTTTCGTAGGGAGCTCAAGGTGCGTCGTAATGAGCGAAGGGACCTGGCCCAAGCTGAAATGGTTAGACTGGATAGAATTGAAGATGCCAGAGAGCTTTCTGAGGAGGAGAAGCTGACGAGATCAGCTCACCACAGGGTGCTTCTAGAAGAGGACAAGAAAAGAGAGATTGAGTGGAGACAGCGCTCACGACAGATTTGGTTGAGGGAAGGCGACGCAAATACCAGATTCTTTCATGCAATGGCAAATGGAAGGAGGCGACGAAATCTTATCCACTCTTTGGAGGTTCGGGGAGTGCGGGTTGAAAGTGAAAGGGAGATAGGGGAGTCAGTTGTTGAGCATTTCAGAGAGATGAGTAGGAGAGACCGCCTCGGTGGGGTTCGCTGGTATGATAGAGATGTACCTAGACTCTCGGAGGTTCATAAAGTTCAGTTGACTGCCGCTTTTACTTTACAGGAGGTCCGCACAGCAGTTTTTGATCTAAATGCAGATGGGTCACCTGGGCCAGATGGGTTTCCTATTTTCTTCTTTCGGGAATTCTGGGAGTTGGTTGGCCAGGATGTTCTTGCAGTGGTGGATGAGTTGAGAGGGGAAAACCGTGGGTTTGATCGGTTAAATCGGTCTTTAATCTTCCTTCTCCCTAAGAGGGACGTGGTAGATCGAATAGAGGACTTCAGGCCCATTGCCCTTTCTAATGCTATATACCTCATTGTTGCAAAAGTTCTTGCAAACAGGCTTCGGGTTGTTATGGATGGCATCATCAGTGATTCGCAGACAGCTTTTGTTCCGGGTAGGCATATGATGGATGGTGTCGTCATGGCTTCAGAGATTGTTGCTGATTGGAAGAGAAGGAAGGTCAAAGGTTTTCTCTGGAAGATTGACTTCTCCAAAGCGTACGATTGTGTTAGTTGGAAATTCATATGGGCATCACTTTCCAGACGTGGCTTCCCAGATGAGTGGATCTCTTGGATGAAGAGGTGTGTGACGACGACTTCATGTTCGGTGCTGGTTAATGGAAGACAGGAGGGAGGCTTCTTTCAGCCGCAAAGGGGGGTTAGGCAGGGGTGCCCACTAGCTCCTCTTCTTTTTGTTATTGCGGCAGACGCGTTAGCGAGAATAGTTACTCGTGCGGTGGACGGAAATTTCATACAGGGATTCACCTTAGATGGCTTGTCTATCCCAATCTTACAGTATGTTGATGATACGATCCTGTTTGTGCGTGGTGCTCCTGAGGCTGAGGGAATCTCTACAGTTTTAGACCTATTTGGGAGAGTCTCAGGGCTGAAACTAAACGAGGAAAAATCGACTTTTATTCCATTTGGTCTTTCCGAGGGGGAGGCCGAGGCATGTGGGGCTTTCCTGCGGTCAAGATGGGGGGCTCTCCCAATCACTTATTTGGGGCTGCCTATAGTGGACGGCCGCCTAAGACAATCAGATTGGAATCCAGTGATAGAGAGACTTGAGAGCAAGCTTGCGTCCTGGCGTGCTTCTTGCTTATCCCAGGGTGGACGCTTGGTACTCCTGAGGTCAGTACTTTCTGCGATTCCTGTCTTTTTTCTATCGTCTCGCTTGCTCCCGGTGGGGATTCGTGGTCGGTTGGAGAATTTGATGCGTAGATTCTTTTGGGCTAGTACTCCGCTGGTTGCTTGGAAGGTAGTGACGCTTACTGAGGCTGACGGTGATTTAGGAGTCTTAAACCTTGAGGTGATGAACAGGGCCCTCCTGGCGAAGTGGGTCACTCGTATTTGGGGTGATGGATCAGATGCACTTTGTTTGATGTTGAGAAAAATTTACGGCGTGACAGAGATTTTGGAGTGGCGTCCCGGTCGATTGGCAAAGCCTTCAAATTTTTGGCGAGGAGTGTGCGCGGTGCTTCCCCAGATTTCTCCATATCTAAATCCTGTGCTGAGGGATGGTGCGGAGGTTAGTTATTGGATATGGTCGGATGGTGCCTTCAGTGTGAAGAAAGCCTACAAAGTCATATATGCCTCTGTCGTCTTTGATCCGAGAATTACAATTCCAAGACTAGGGCAAATATGGTCTTGGAGGGTTCCTAAAAGGGTGAAAGTTTTCCTTTGGTTGTTTGGGAGAGAGCGGGTGATGACTGGTGCTCGAAGGGTCCATCTCTTTGGGGCTAATGGCTCTTGCTTGAGGTGTGGAGAGGAGGTGGAGGATGCTAATCACTTGTTTTTTCTCTGTTCCTCTTCGAGACAAATCTGGGCTGGGGTCAACTTACATGCAGTTGCATCCTCAGGGATTATGGAATTCTGGGAGTCCATTGGAACTCGCACAGTGGCTGAGAAGCAGAGGGCAACATCTATTCTATGGGCAATTTGGTTGGTAAGAAATGGAACTATCTTTCGTGGGGGAAAGATTCTGTATCGAAAGTGTAATAGAGCATGCCAGACTCCTATATGGGTCTTGGTCTTTGTAACATTGTACCTAACTTGTGATTATAAAGTTTTTTGGGTGTCTACCCTCACGGTTTGACACCCTTTTTCCTTAAAAAAAAATCGGAATAAATCTACAGAAAGTTAAACCAGTTAAACGCGTACATCGCAGCTTATATCTTGGTTAAATATGCATTGCTTACTGAATCTCTGTCCTGATCATTTTTACAAAACAAAATTTATTTTCTATTAAAATCATAAGGAAAAAACCATGATTAAAAACTCATACAATGGTTTTGGAAGGAAGTATGGTGTTCATCGTAAAGATATGTGCCTAAAAACTTCACCATATATTTATAATAGAAAGCTACAATCTTAGCAGCCGTAAAAATTACAAATACCGGTACTCCACCAAGAAATTTGCATGTTCAGTAATATTTTCAGTATGACATCTCTCTTGACAAAAGATCAACCCATTCTTGACCCTCCAGAGAGCCCGGACAATCACCACATTCCTGACGGGATCTTCCTTGGAACCAACCAAATCTCTCCCAGATCACCCTTGAAGGAAAGATGATAATATCTTCATTGGACTCAAACGACAAGCGAACTCTACCCTATCTCCATGAATAAAAAATGCTCGTCTAGATCCGATCATCAACCTTCCACGCTTTAGCAGTTTGAGGAAAACTTTGATCCTCTAAGGAAGCTTCCAATCTCAAATCCTTCTGCAATCAGCAACACAACCTCCCGGATCAAAAGGCACTGCTGTCACAAACCCGTGTAGGTTTTTCTAACAGAAAACTCACAAGAATTGAAAACTCACTGGAATTGATAATCAAGTAGTCGATACAATATTTCCCTAATTAGAGAGGGACTGCAGTGATCCGCCCACAGATCTTACATTCACAGCTAGTGGTTTTCTCACGTCGATATGGACCCCGTCCCAAACAATGCACTCATCTTCATGTCTATGTTGTATCTATATATGTGTCTATATATGTAGAGATTCAAACACATCATCTGAGAGACTCTTCGGCAGAACCAGACGCCTCCTCCGTCTTTGTTGTTTTGGAGACCACAACCTTAAAAAGCAAAACTCTTGTGGTTCATCGTGTAAGATGAGGGCGAGCTGCAATGGCTGCCGAATTCTGCGCAAGGCATGCCCAGAAGACTGCTGCATCCGCCCATGCCTCCAGTGGATGAAGTGCCCAGAGTCGCAGGCCAACGCCACCCTCTTCCTCGCCAAGTTTCACGGCCGTGCCGGCCTCATCAACCTTATCAATGCTGCCGCTGAACGCCATCGTCCAGGTCAGCGCATTTCTTGAACAATGGTATTGCACACGCCAAAGCTTGTCATGACGGTTAGGATCTGGTATTGACAGTAGCTATGCATCTTTGCAGCTGTTTTCAGATCATTGCTCTATGAAGCCTGCGGGCGGGTCGTCAACCCCACCTACGGCTCGGTAGGCCTCCTCTGGTCGGGGAATTGGCAGCTCTGCCAGAGGGGCGGTGGAAGCCGTCCTCAAGGGCTCCCCGATCGTCCAGATGACCTCGGAGACGGCTGCAGGGGTGCCCTTGCAGTCGCTCCGAGCCTTTGACATAAGGCATGTGTTCAAGAATGAAACCGACGTCGTCGTCGACCTACACAAGGTCGGGAGAGCAAGTCATGCCCAGTTCAAGCACTCGAGCGCGGCTGCAACTGGGACGAATCCAAGATGGGGGCAGTTCTACGTTTCACCGAGTAGGGTGAGCGAGGAGAACGAGAGTATGTTGACCGCGGAGGAGTCGATGCAATCAACCGAAGAGGACGGGTTAGGCGACGGAGTTGTGAACGTCAACTTAGAACTGAGCTTGTGCCTGTGAAATTGAGGGATGCTACGTAGTTTTTACTGTTTGTTCATTTTAGTTGCATAGACAAAGATGCTGTGAAATATTGTAGTTCTTATTGATACGGTTACATAGAAAGGAGAACATCGTTCTTGTGAACAGCTATGTTAAGATTAGCTGCTTCAACCTGAAGGTTTCGATGACCTTGGTATATGAATCCAAGTGACTGTAACTGCGGCGTCCGAATCATTATAGCCATACCAAACTTGGATCTTCCAACAAGTTTAAGATTATCGAAGAGGATGTGCAGATCGGAGTTCCCTTTGTAGGAATGGAGCCGCTTAGAACTTCAGCAAGAAGACTGAAAACAGAGCAGGCCTGTTGTTCTTCCTTTTTTTAGTTCACAGAATCTGTGAAATATCCGACGACGTACATATTGTTCTACACCTTTCAAGTTTCCTGTGACTCCGATTTCTGTGGCTATTTTATAAAGGTCAGAGTTAAAGTTATTATTCATTGGATCGTGAAAAGCATCTTATTTTTTGACCAGTAAGATCAAATAGCTACATATATCAGATTAAGACATAATCTGATAGCTATTTAGAGTAACGGATATGTATTCAATCTATTCAGTCAGATTTTTCAAAAAGATTTTTGTGGATTGCTATATCCGGAAACTTCTAATGGATTTTTGTTTCAAATATTCACATCTAAATGGCAAAGATGACGTCTCCCTTTCCATCCTAATCCGATAAGCTGTCTAAGTAATCTAATTTCATTTCTTGGTACTGTAAGAAATATCTGGACAATATGTGGATCAGGCTGAGCAGACCGCGATTCTTAAAATTCTGTACAAAGCCTGCCATGGGCTACCAGCCCATGAGCTCGTTTTTCTCCCATTGATTTTTTAAATATTATTTACTAAGTATAAATGATTTTATGACCACCATTTATACTTTATATAGCTGATATAAATAGTTTATTTATTACTTGATACGTAAACTATTAAATTTAATATAAAACTAGCATCAAATTGGAAAAATTTAAAGTATATCATATTAATATGTCTTATCTAACTTATATTTTTTAAGTTTTTGCAGGCCAAATCGACCCATGCCTCAATTCTCCTATCCAAACTCGGCTCATGAGCAGGCTGGGTGGGCGGGACCCTGACCCATTGGCCGTGTCTACTGTAAGATAGGGTCCTCTTTGTTAGAGATGTTATGTTTTCCTCGAAAGTATAATCATAAGAACATCCTTTAATCCTCATTTTCCAAATTATCTATAATCTTCATCTTAATATTTTTATTTTTTGTATTCGGATGGTCATAGATTAAAGTTATTTGCTACTTCTGTGAACGGAGAAAAAAATTCAAAGGAAACAGAATCTCCATTTGTAATTATAGTAAATAAAAACTAGTTGTCTAAAACATTTTTTAAGATCAACGAACTACAATACTCACTCGCTGACATTTGAAAATTTATATTCATATAAGCATAAAAATAGGAAATTTGAAGGATATTTACGTACATATTGGAAAACCACGGATTCACCGTACTTAATTAGTGAGAATTAATTAACGTGTCATTTTGTTGCGGGCAGACAAATCGTAATTTCTCAAAATAATCACTTAGTTAATGTTAATCAATTTAGTTCAAAGAGGTTGTAATTTTTTATGTGAGCAATCCCAAGGTCGAACTTAGGAAGGCAATTGTCTCCATAGAATGATTTTTAGGTCATTTAGATACTAGATTTTCGAGGAGTACTTTTTAGAAACGGGTTTATGCAATTGAAATGCAGATACAATTTGGCTAAGTTTAGGGGTTAAAATGTAAAATATCATTCAAATTGATTTTAAAAATTCTAAAACATTGCCAGAATGTTAATGCATGCAAAATTAAGCTAATATGAATTTTTGATAATTTTTGAATGCAAAATGAATTTTTTGTGAAATAAATAATGCACAATTGGCGACCTAGAGTAATTTAATTTTAATAAAAAGAATATCTTCATATTTTCGAAAAACAAAATTATCCTAGATGTATCTAATTATTAAATATCCAATAAAAAATTCAAATCCTAAAAATACTAAGTTTATAAAGAATTAAAATTCAATTACATGAATTACCAATTAATTAATTTTAAGAAATATGCATGCAGTTGGGATGAATTTTTTGGCAAGTTACAAAGGGAAATTAATTCTAATTACCGAGTTTTTTTGACATTTTTGGAGCAATATATTAATTACTATGAAATAATGATCATAGACTACGTAAAATATGGTCAATTTTACCACAATTAAATAAATAAATTCATGCTAGATCCTTAAGTCACTATTAAATATTCATATCAAAGGAAAATAATTTCTTCTCAACATATAGTTTTTAGAATTAAAAAATGATAACAAATATGCTCTGAAATAAGGTTCAAATACGAGGGTCAAAATGTAATTTACAAAAATAAAATTAAACAAAAACAAATGTGCAGAAGGGCTAAAGTATCATTACCAATACCCGATGGGGCATTTTTGCAATTATTTCATGTGGTCATGAGATGCGAGCGTGTTGGCATGGACGGGAGGGTCAATCTCTACAAGAGTGGAGGTGTGGATGAAAATAGACCAGCTGGAGTGTGACCATGCATGTGATCTAACCACGCCTCGGATCCAAAGCTCTATATGGCATGCATGCTCACTTCAGTTTGACTGAGGCGAGCGATTCTGGTTGAGGCTCGAGTTAGCGACGTGACGTATTGCGAACTGTAAGAAGACGAAGAAGAGATGTCGGTCGATGATGGTTGCTGCTCGTCGAGCTGTGGTGGTCCACATGAGAGGATGAAGATCCTCAAAGGGTGGAGACACTGCTGTAAGTCTCGATGGGAGATGCAGCGCTCTTCGACTGTTGCTGGTGGCGTTGAAGGGCTCACGACGAGGGGCGTAGAGAAAGTCCGACGGTGGTGGATTGTTGTGAAGTGAGGATGTGTCATCAAAGGTAAGAGAGCAGGGTGAAGCGATGTGGTCTAGCTACTACGATCGAGGTTGAATGAGAGTAGGTCGGTCAACACATGACCAACTGATGTTGCGAGTGTAGCCGCAATGGAGACAAGCTCCCCCCTCAGCTGATTTTTAGTCATGCACGCGATGGGGAGGATGTGCTCTTGTTGTGGTGTTGAAGCTCGAGGGATAGATGGTGATGAATCTCTCAGAAGATTCAGGCGACACACGCCCAATCAGGACGATGACGGTTGACCTACAATCAAAGATATGAGTCGAGTCCAAACGACTCGACCTGGGATCAACTGTGAGTGTAAATGGAGAACAGAGCTCCGATGATAAATGTTGGGATGGATCAATTGCTCTGATCTTTGTTCATAAAAGATGAGGGAGATTCTAATAAGGTAGAAAGAATGTGAGAAGGTATCAAAGATTGTATGATAATGCTCGGATCAGATTTAGTTGGGGGTTTCCATAATTCGGGAGAAACTAGAAGAAGAAGAAGAAGAAATAAGGGAGGATTTTGAGAATAAATGTAGCATAGGAAAAATAAGAAATAAGTAATGTGGTCTACCTGGATGATCGGTAGAAATGGAGGAGAGCATGGGGATTGACCAGAGGCGGAGCTCGGTCGTGGTTCCTGCTCGAGGTTAGGACTTACAATCGAGCTGAGCAGCTTCAAGCGGAGCTGCGACAAGGCTCACTGAAGCCTTGGATCTTGCCTAGAGGAGAAGAAAGTCGTCTCTTGAGCCTAGCACCTAACGCTGTCATCAGAGGTGGGGCGATCTCTCTCTCTCTCTCTCTCTCTCTCTCCAAGAATGGTGGATGGCGGTGATTGGTGGCAAGGGTCGTGGTTTTGATGATGGCTGGTTACGGTTTTGCAAGGGAGGCAAAGCTTGTCTCGACGTGCGGAGGAAGCAGAGGTCGCAAGAGGGTCGGAAGAGATAGAGGAGACGACATGTTCTCAGCCATTTGATTGGCCGAGAGAAAGCAACCAAGATGTGGCCACATGATGACGTAAAGAAAATAATAAAATAAACGGAAAGAAAAATAAATAAACAAATAAACAAAAGAGGGGTTTAATCTAGGTTGTTGGATGAAGAACCCTTCATCCAACGGTCCAAATAAAAGGAGGATTAACTGAATAAGCGAGACGATGTGTGGCGGCTCCACGAGCAACCACATGTCGCCTCCACAAAAATCAAAAAAGAAATTAAAAGAAAAATCCCAATAAAATAGTAAATGACGTCAAATCAAAAATTGATTTCAATAAAAATTATTTGTCTTGATGAGGTCTACAACTTTGTGCAGGAACCAAAACATGAACCAAAATTAAAAAAACCATCTATACAAAGTATATTTTTTGTGCTCTTCTATGTACATGGAATACCTATATTTTTAAATTTTACATTTTTTATGATTTTAAAATTAGAGAAAATTCAAAAAATCAAATAAAATATAATAAAAAATATTTACACATTAATCTATTTTTTATATTTTTAATAAATTAAGAAAATAAAGAAATAAAAGAAGAGGGACTTATATACAAACTATATATTAAGATTCAAAGTAATTCATTTCTTTGATTTTTAATTTGATTTAGATTTAGATTTTTGTACATTTTATTAAAACGGAATCAAAGAAAATAATATAAAGGAAATAAATAAAAAAGAATTAATCATGTATATAAAATAATAGGATCAAAGTCCGACAATATATACAATATACATTGAGGTCCCAAAACCCAAGTTTCACATATGAACTCCGATTCTTTTGAAATGTTCTATAGATAATTCAATGTATATTAATTTAAAAGTGAGTAGCGGTTCACAGGAGACTGTATGTGACAGATATTTGACTTTGCAGCTTTTTGTCTCAAAACTAGGGTTTGACTTTATTTGAAAAATAAATAGGTTAATATTTTTGATATTTTTCATTTATTAAGGTTAGTAATATATACACAATGGAATTGATTTTGCTTTATTCAGAGTAAGTAAAAAAATAAGTAAAAATATGGGAAGTTGTATTAATATACATATGGTTATTTATACAGAAATTTCGACTTCTTATTATGCAATTATGAATGATAAAATATGGATATTATTTTGACATGCATGAATGCTAAGAATACAATTTAAATGATTAAATACAATTATGAATCACATATTCATCAACCCCCTTTACTTAAACCTAGCTCATCCGCAAGCAACTAAAATGAATGCATAAGTGAAATGAGATTGGGTTCCATACCAAGGTCATGAACAAAAGGTGAAATTGGAGCTCGATTCGAGCTTTAGATTAATAATGTGACAGAACTCCTCATGAGAATTAGGGTTTTAAAAACAACAGTCTCCAAGTTACAAGTCATCATCCAAATCCAACTCAGAAGTCATCTTATATCAACCCTTTCCCAAAGTATCATATATGAACATTGAGTAATTATTTCTTTGTGTGTGAGGGGAGTTAGCTCTTCCCATCCAAGATGCCAAACTATCATGCAATCTCCTCCTCCAGTAACCCGTCTTCAGGGAGTCAGGTATTTCCTTCTTAGTTTAGGTACATGCTAGTTTACAACGAATATAAAGGGAGAAATATAGAATAAGAGGAAAAAGAACTGGAGAGTGACCAATGTAGTCGCATATCATGTGAAGCTTGGCCAGTGTAGCCAAGTCTCCACCAAGATGTAGGCAATCTAAATCTTGGACCATTATGGTCAAATGTTATTTTATTGGAATTGGCTTCTTTTTGTTAGTAATGATGGTTGCTATGCATTTATCTTTTGTGCATCAACGGATATAGAATCTTTTGTTCAACCCATGTTTTGGGGTCTTAGAATAAAATATGCTAGCAGTTCATCCCTCATCCGAAGCTTTATTTCAACCCGTTACTCCGGTATTTAGATGTTCACGCTACCAAAAAGGACATACAATCTTCCAACACCTTATCTGAGTTGAGATAAGTGTGCATTGTAGAGTGCAGATTAGTTCCATCTTCAAGAGTCCACTCAGAATGAGCCGATCATGTTAGACTCTAAGAGTCAAAGTTTAGACATTATCTTGTGAAACTTGGAGAATTAAGTCTATGACTTGAAGTTTCTAAAGTCCTACTTCTCAGTGAAGTTCCTCTAGAAATTAAGGAGATTAAGGTCATGTCAAGTCCACCCTCGATTTTTACTCATGACTTGGTTTACCCGATGACTTTCCATTTTGTATATGAATGATATGATATGAAATGCATATGCGTCAAATGCATATGCATGAAATGCAAGTTTTTTTTAATGAAGGAATGAACAAGAAGGCATTTTTATTTTAAATTTTTTTGTTATACACCCAATTTACAACAATTTTCAACATAAGTATTATTTACAATAGTTTTACAATAATTTTATATAGAAAGTATTATTTACACAAACTTATACAAAGATTATACATATTATGCAATATACACATTATAAAAATTTACCTATATTTTACATATTGCACAAAGAAAAGCTTCTCACCTTAGTGAATCGGCTCAAAATCTCAGTCTTTTTTTCTTAGTCTGTGAAAGAAAGGAGGACAGGAAGAAGTTCAATCAAGACCATGAGAGGGTGCTGACTTTTTAATATTTTATTTTTTTACAAGGTCATTACCCATCCCGTATTTATTGATATTATACTTATAAAATATGTGAAAGTACAAGCTCTGGGTAAAGTGTACATGTAATATATACATACACCTCATACTTAGTGTGTGATATATCCTCATAGCACAAAAAGCGAGTAAGAAACATAGCTCGTACTAAGCGTAAGTGAGTGAAAAGAATAGAAGTGTAGAAGTTGGCATTCCCCCCCTCCCCCCCGTGCTTAGGCTCTGGTCAGCTTAAGTGTAGAAGAAGACAAAAACAAGGTGGCCGAGGGCAAAAGAAAAGGAAGAAGTAGAATCGGAGAATACACAACGGGCATCGACCCCCCAATACTTAGGCTCTGGTCAGCCTAAGTTTGGAAGTGTATGAGTAGGGAGTATGATGGAATCTAGAGAATGTATAGCGGAAAAGTGATCATGAATCTTCGTGATGTTGTTGATGATTTGAGATCAATGCTGCAAGGTTTCATGCATGAATGGTTCTCTGTCTTTTGAATCTGTCTCACACATGAAATAATCTCCTCAACATGGACTAACTGCTCATTTGATTCAATAAAGTGCTTCAGAAGTTGTCCATTCATCAGGAAAGTATGTGCTTCATCTGTAAGACATGAGATCTCAACACAACCACTATCATGCACATCACAGACTAAATACGAGCCCATCCACTTGGACTTGAGCTTCCCTTGGAAAATCTTCAGCTCTGCATTGAACAACCATACCTTTCGTCCAGGAACAAAGGTCTTTCATCTGATAAATCTGTCATGCCAATGCTTAACCTTGTCCTTGTACACCAAGCTATTGTCGTTTGCTCAGTTTCTTTTCCACATGTTCATTTAGATACATCTCTCTTTGTTTTTGTCCTAGAGTGTGTTCCAATTGACTTCCTTAATTGCTCATCCTGATTTGTGCACTAATTCTGTAGGTAAATGACACATCTTTCCTAATACCATTCTGAATGGAAAGGTTCCTAATGGTGTCTTGTAAGCTGTTATGTAAGCCCAAAGGATTTGATCGAAGAGCTTGGAACAGTCCTTCCTGTCTGGGCAGATGAGCTTCTGTAGTATGGTCTTAACCTCCCTATTTGACACCTCAACCATGTCATTGGTATGTAGGTGGTAAGGACTAGTGACACGGTGCTCATGATGTAATCCTTAGCAACCTTATTCACTTCTCTGTTTACAAAATGATTACCTCATCTGATATCAATACTTTGGGGACCCCGAACCTATAAATAATATGCTCTCTCACAAACTTATAAATAATCCTACTGTCTGCAACTCTAGTTGAGATAGCCTCCACCCACCTGGACAAATAATCCACCACGAGAAGGATGTACTCAAATTCGTGGCTAACCAGAAATGGACCCATGAAGTCGATGCCTGATGAATCTCCATTTCATCACCTTTATTCTTTTCATTTTGGTCATAAATCCCTAGTTAAATGCATCTAAATAGCATTAAATGACATCAATAACACTCAATATCTATGTTATATATATTGTATAAAATATTGTATTTAAAGGTAAAAGAAAAGAATAAAGAAAGAAAAGAAAAATAAGGAAGTGTTAAAGACATTGAGTGACCCTAAATCTCAAGACCTGGTCATCATGATGACTTGGTCGACAAAGAATAAAGTAAGGGGAGATAAGGGTCAATAAATGCACTAAAACCCTAGTTATAATTCCTCAATAAATCTATTTTGGGATCTATTTTATTTTATTTTATTTAGACCTCAAATCAATGAATTGGGAACATGAAAGTTGTACATAAAAATGCAAAGAAAAATACAAAATTTATTTCACTCAAAAATAATGGACATTGTGTCCTAGAAACTGGGAATAAAAAGCCACAAAGAAACTTTTACAGACATGCATCTTCTCCATAAAAACTCAAAATTCATCAAACTTACCTTTATTGTTCATAAAATTAAAATATATATATTTAATAAGGGTGGTTTCATTCAATTTAGAGATAAGATGCAAAAAAATTTTGGGCACTCATTGTGCAACATACATGTATACAATAATTAATTTATTTATTCTCTATATTTTCACTTTATTATATTTTAAAAATTTGTAAATATTATTTAAAAAATATGTGAATAATAAAATTAGAATAAAGGAATTAAAAATCCATCCAAATAAACATTACCTTAATACATATGTAAAATATACTTATATAATATATGTACATAATTATTTAAGTGCATAATTAAACTCAAGAAAATAAAATAAAATCATATATGTGTGTGTATTTAAATAAGTTATAAATCGATAAATTATGTCTATAAAATAATAAGATATAAAATACAAAAAAAATAAGATACTCAATATATGCATAAATATACATATAATTGTACATGTAAAAATTAACACCTAATAAATTAACTCAAAAAATATATAAAAATCATAATAAAATAGTACATAAAATAATAAATATTTTCGTTTTTTTTGAATTTTATTTAATTAAATTATGTACTATTTTTTGTTACTCTTTTTTCCTATTTTGTCTTTATTCATCTGTCATGGCCAATGAGGGCCCAGCCTTGGTTAACCTATTGGTCAATTAGCCCATGTAGTGCCCTAGCCCTATTAGACCCGCTGCCACCTCGATTTCTCTAATTTTTTGCGACTGAGATTTGCATTTTCTTGGCACTATTCCTCTTTGACTTTCACTCCTTGATCGAAGCTTCTTCACGCGAGCATCTATCCTCGATCTAAGGATCACTACATCGAGCATTCTTCCCAATCCAAGTCATCCATGTACATATACCCTTGTCAGACCTCCATTTGAATTTGATCTTGATCCATCCTTGAAATCCCTAATTTCCTTGTGTTTGAGCTTGTTGGTGATAGCAGCATTCTCGCCGAAGCATTTGGTGTGGAGGAAGAGGAACCGGAGCTGGTGATCGAAGCTTGTCAAAGACCTTCAAGCAGAGCTCCACCTAGGTTCCTACTTCTACAGGTTGAGCCTTAGTTTTCTTTGATTTTTATGTTCATAGCACTAACAGTAGATTTGGTTAGCATTTTATTTAGTGTTATTTTGTCTTCCTTTTCGTAAAATTCAACTTCGGAGTTTATCGGAGCTTGAGCTCCGCTAGTGTTTCTACCGTATCCAGCCCTGTTCCAACCTCTAGTTCACATCATCTCGTTCCGCCTACATTTCTCCATCTCTCCAACCACTCCAATCACCTTGATTGGTCCTTGATCAGGGAATCAAGGTCTTCATCAACCACCTTCGTCGCACCTCGTCTTCCCACCTCATTTCGCATCCATTTCGCCCGATAACGGGGTGAGGTAGTTTTTCCCCGTCCCTCTTTCTTTTTTTACAGGTCAGAGCCTTCAGGAGTCCATCTGGGCTACAGTTGGACTTGAACAAGGTATTCCAGGTGCTCGAGCTTCGTAAAGCATCCAGGACCCCAACACCGGCTCCCGGATCTTTTTAGCATCTTTGACAGCTTCGAGAAGCCTCCAGCTCCATTTTACAACCCTTGGGATGCTCCCAGGTGGTCGAAGTCACTTAGTAGCTCGGATCGAAGCTCGACCAGCCGTGATTTCTTCCCTACTCTTCCAGGGGGGCTCATCGTCGTTCGATCAAGATCTGCCTCTAGGAGCTCTAACTGTCGTTAGATGAGAGAGCAAGCCGTTGTCGGATCAAGACCAGAGATCTAATCTTAGGCACCCATTTGTGAAGCATCATTGACTGTTCTGGAGCTGATATGTGACAAGTGAAGACATATCGGTCATTGTATCTTGCACAAGAGGGGTAATGTTGCTCGGCACCCCTTCGCTTTTGTATTTCCGTTTTAGTCCTCAAATTTCCAATTGTGGTTCATTTATTTTGTAATATTTGCAATTAAGGTCCCATATTTATTTTATTGCAATTATGTCCAGTCCACGTCACCTCACGTGAGCATACGAGGGAGCGAGACAATTTGTAGAGGACCCCCCCTGTAGGTTTTTGTTATTATTTAGTACAAGAACTTTGGTATTCAGTGCAATATTTTGTGGTTAACTTACAAATAAGACCTATAACTTTTTAGAAATTATAATTATACCCTTGTCACCACGTATTGAATTAAATATTCTAGGGTTGCATAAAGGCCCTTGAACTTTTGAAATGTATTCGGGAATGCAGTTAATATTTGTTTAAATTACATTTAGGTCCCTACCATAACAATTAAAATTATTTGTGTATTTGTGTTACTACAAATATCATTTTACATCAAAAAATTATAGGAAAATTACTTTAAGTGCCTGGAACTATATTAGATCACACATATTCCTCGTAAGGCAATTACAAATATTTTCCTATTTTTAAAAATATAGAAACAATGCATATTTCTCATGTTTGTATTTAAAAATATGCAAAAAATATAAACTGTTTTAAAAAATTCCAAAATATAGGAATAACTTTATTATTTCATTTTGCAACTCCACACCAAAAATAACTAAAATTTACGAAAGAAAGACACTAAAAATTGAAAAATACCAAAAACCCTTATAAAATTACTAAAAGTAATATTATTTTTGTTATAAATTTGTCTACATTATCTATTAGATATTAAAAATAGTTTTGAAAATATTGAAGTGTTTATCTATTTTAATTTCCAAAACAATCCATCCCTTAATTATAACTCCATATTTTGACCTTTTAATCAAATAAAAAATGAAAAATTAGAAAACTTATAAGAAAATTAACAAAAATAGAGAGAAATATTGAAAACATAAAAAGATTTATTGTATATTTTAGCTTTATATATGTATATTTATAAATATAATACATTATATCTAGTATATATATACTACAATTTACTACTTATATTTACTATAATATTTATAAATACCCTAATTATTTAAAAAACCCTTAAAAAATAAAAAAAAGACTATACTTATGGCATTTTCTATTTTTATATATTATATATATTTATATCCTATACAATATCTATGTTAAACATATTATCTATGCAATATCTATATTAAATATATTATCTATACGTACTTAGATATACATATATATATATATTACATATAGATACTAAAAAGAAACCTAAAATCAGAAAATCTAAAAGAGAAAAAATTTAAAATTAGACAAAAAATAAATACATTTAAAATCATAAAAATACAAAATATTAAACACCCAAAAAATCCCTATAAAACAAACAAAAAATAATTATTGAATTTTCTTTTCAATGTTTGTGGCTATCCACATTGCTCTATTGTGGTACAACCCCTACACTTGCGTACTATACATATCATTTTGTAGGGTATAATAACTTTTAGCTCACCTTCTTCATTTCTTGATCACTATTGTGGGTTAATTGTTCATGCACTCTATTATGGATATCCGAGAGCCGAGAGGGTGGTTGATGAATCCACATTTCACCATCTTTATTCTATCATTTTGGCCTCAAAAACCCTTGCAAATTCCTGAAAATAGCATTAAATAGAGTAATTTAGCATTCATGCATATGTGTGTAAAAAGTGTATAAAATACTGTTTTAATGCCAAAATTATAGAATAAATAAAAGAAAAGAAAAAGAATAAAATATTGTAAATATTTTATGACCCGAAACCCCGAGACCTAGGCATCTTGATGAATAGGTCGACAAGGAATAAAGTAGGGGGAGATAAGGGCCAAATACCTAATTTATTAATTCATTCTTTATACATTTTGGGACCTATTTTTGGTTCCACTTTTTGTGCATCAAATAAAGAAAATTTGTACATAAAAGTTGTAGATATTCTTATATAGAAAAATACAAAATTGATTTCACTGAAAAATAATGTATAGATAAAAAGTTATGGTCTGAATAAAAATCCAGAATCCCAACTTCCCAGACCTGTATCTCACAAATGAAAGCTCCAAATGCAGCAAACTCACCTTTAATTGTATATAGAATAAAATAATCTATTTAATGGCGGTGGTTTCGCATTTGGCGGAGCTACGGTTTGAAAGTTGAGTTTCGGACCCACATTGTATACTTGTACAGCTTAAAATATTTAATTTATTATTTAATCATTATTTTTGTATATTTATATTTTTATAATCTTGTGGACATTATTTATAATAATTATGTGTATTAAAACAGGAGTAAAAATCCAAACTCAAAATAAAAATAAATGTAAATAACATACACAGGTATTATACCTATGTACAAACCTATACAATATCTACTTATATTTTATTAAATATATAAAACACCTCAGAAAAATAGAATAAAAATATATTTGTGTATATAAAAGTATGTTATAATTTTAGAAAATAATATATGAAAATAATAAAATGAAAATACACAAAATAAAAATTAAAGACTAAAATATATAGGTATTATATCTATATAGGGTGTAAAAAGCAACTTGTAAAAAAATAGCTCATAAAAATAAATAAAAATCACCATAAAATACTTCATAAAATTACAAACATTTTTTATTTTATAATCAAAATTTAATTAATTCATCTGCTATTTTTAATTCATTTTATATGGTTTTTTCTCCAAGGAATTTTCTGGTTGGTCCACGTAGACTAACCAGAGAACTCCATTGGTTGACCTCGGTCAACTCCCTGAAGCGGGTTGACCCTGGTTTCATACTTTTTTTCGAGGAGGCCTCAATCACCATTTGGTGATGGCCTCTTCATGGAATCTCTTCCTCGATCAATAGTGATTCACGCCCAAGTGATTCCTTGGGTTGTGGATCACTGACCGAGGCGTTTGGCCCTCGTCTTCCACGCCACCCGTCAACCCTACAAAAGACGACCCCCGACTTCAATTCAAATTTTGATCCTTCTTCCGCCATTTCCACCCTAAAACCCCTAGCCCTTCGTGTCCCTGGTAACAGCAGGCATCGAATCGAGCCTGGGTTTGCGTCGTTTGGCGTCGAATCGAAGTGATCCATCCCTCGCCGGAGCTCCACCGCGCCTTCCTGCCCGTCATCTCTAGTGAGTTTCACCCCATTCTCTTTCCATTTTCTTGTAGTTTTAACTTAGTTTAGATTAGGGTAGAAGCAGTTTAGGTGTTCTTGGCGTGAATCGCCGTGACTTCATCGATCGAATCCACGGCGGAGCTGAGCTCCGCCCATCGTTCCCGGCCGCATCACGCATCCTCCCGATCACCTTTCACCTCCATTCTCTCCCCCTTCGCTCCATCATCACGCTCCACCCCTCCATCACCCTCGATCTCGCCCTGATCGAGCTATCGAGCTCCCCTCTCCGTCGCTCGCCGGAGCTCTTCGCTTGAGCCACCTTGCACATCCATCGTACCATCAGAACACCCCTTTTTGTTCGCATGGATTTTGTGCACCTAATCTTGCAGGTCAGAGCCAAAGAGAAGGCTCCTTCGACCCTCGAAAGCTCCAGGAACAGCCCCCGAAGTCGCCTCCGCCGTCCGAGCTCCCCATGTCGTCGCAGCCTCGCCTGAGACCACCATCAGATGCGGAGAGGCCCCAGGATCATTTTGCCCTTGATCCTAGGGCCGGTGCGACCGTGTGTCGGCCGCAATTGCCAGCCAAAGCTCGGCGGGGAGGTGTTCTTCGTGACCCTCTCCCCGCCGTTGGATCAGCAGAGCCCCTCCAGGCGCATGTTGGCCGTCCGATCGACAGGTGCTCCCCGCCGTTCGATCTATCAGCCACGATCTAATCCTAGCCGCCCAAGACGAAGGGGTACCAACCATTCGATGCTCGCCACGTGTCCAAGTGAAGCTCCATCGGCCGCACGATCTGGAACTTGGGTATTTTACATTTTAAGCCCAAGCATTTTTGTATTTAAGTTTTAGTCCTAAAACTTTAGTTTCTAGTTTAAACATTTTTGTAATAATTGCACTTAGGCCCCCACACTTTTTATATTTGCACTTTAGTCCGAGCCACGCCACCTCACGTGACTGGGGCGCGTGCTTTTTGGGCATTTTGCATGTTTGAACCCGAACTTTTAGGTATTTGCAGTTATACCCCTATGCGTAGTTAATTAAATATGTTTTTTTGGGAAAATTGCATGGTTGCCCTGCCGGTTTTCGTTAATTGCAAATATGCCCCTGTGAATGACAGATCATGTGTTCTGCGCGTGTCTTTGGTGAATATTGCACCTAAGCCCCTGGTTGTTTCTATAATCGCATTTATACCCCTGCTAGGCTTAGGATTTTTGTGAGCTTAATCTATTTATTTGGAGTATCATTTTAAATCGAAAAAATCTCAAAAATTACACTTAAGCTCCTGTTGCCTTGTACTTACACGCTATATTTTTATTTTTCATTTTTGTCGCATTTTAATATTTATTAAAATAAAAAAAAGCTATTTTCAGTACTGTCTAGCTTAGAAAATACCAAAAAAATATCAAAAGGCTTTAAAAATTCCAAAAATATTCCTTATTGTGTATTTTGACCTACTTTATTTTCAGTCCAAAACCACTAAAAATTTCAAAAGAAAAACCCTAAAAACTCAAAAATACTTAAAAACTTCAAAAATATATATATAAAAGCATAGAAAACTCAGAAAAATATAAACTCAGTTCCTGTTTCTTCTATATTTTATCCTCTTTATTTTAAAATTAGTTTGGAAAATTTTGGTGGTTGTTTGCTATTTTTAATTCCTACTTTATCCCCAGCCAGCAGCTTATTCACTGTTTTGGTTTATTTTATAATCTAAAAATACCAAAAACATTCTAAAAAATACCCAAAAATCACAAAAACAGTAAAAAAATTATAAAAAGACCAAAAAGATTTTATTTCTGAATTTTTGACTATTTTTGCATATTTGTATATATATTTTATCACCTCTTTTATTACATTGTCTTTATTTTCCAACATTGAAAAAGAAAATAGAAAAATATAAAATATAAAATTAAAAAAATTAAAAAAATTAAAAAAATTCAAAATACAAAATTAAAAAGTAAAAAAAATAAATAAAAAAATAAAAATTAAAAACCCACAAAAAATTGATTGGGTAAGTAGTCTATTGGACCTAGGGCTTTGACTTCTGTCTTTACTCTGCACCCTTGTTTCCTGTGTTCGACCCCTACTTGCTTGCCATTATACATTTGTAGTAGGGTATAATAAATTTTAATCCTTGCTATTGATTGCCTAATTGATTGTGTGGGTTAATTGTTGACAAACGATGAGGCTTGAGTAGTCGCATCAGCGACAGTGAGTCTGATTTGTCAGACCACTATTTAGCGGCTCTCGCCCTATCGTTTTTCAAATGGCGCCGTTGCCGGGGAACATCGGCTTGTAGAGTACCTTGGTGTCTTTTATTTACTTAGTCATTTTTGCTTATTTATTTTCCGTGCATAATTTGTTTTGAACTGTCTGACACATCTCTTGTTTTCTTACGAGGGACCGCTGATCGAGGAGGATCGCCTAGGGGATCCTGTGCATCCTTGGGAGGAGGAGCCGGCTATTCGACCCTAGCCGGTAGGAGAGAGAAGGAGAGCTGGAGAAAGAGAGAGACAATAGCTTTTTTGTATTTTTGTGAGAGAGAGCCATTTTAAATTGTAATAATACAGGACTTGGACACTCGGACACTCGGGCCTAATTTCCGGGTGTTTGTTCACCCGGGGGCTCACCGCGGTTTTCTCGTGTTTCTCAACTGTCATTTGCCGGTTTTGATTTCATTTTCATTTCTTTTGTGGATTGAGCCCTTAGACCTAGGTATTGCTTGATCGGTTAGATTTGGTCCAAACACCCTAACAACAATTGCATGCACCTATAGCTCGTACTTGGACTTAGTTTAATTAAACAACTAATTCACACTTCTTTGATCCGCGCGCCGCGAGCTCTCCCTGCCAAGCGCTTCTCCTAAACTCGATGTGTCGAGAGAAGGAGGGGGAGCCTAGACCGGACCTTAGGATTGGAGATTAGTGGTTAGCTTGTGGTTCTTCACGCTAGCAGTTGCCTATCTTAGGACGATTTCCGCCTTTCATACCGGCATGTAGTTAGGTTTATAAATTCTGCTTTACATCCCGCATGGAGAGAGCTGGGATTCGCTGTAAGTCTTCTTACTTTGCATCCATCATCTAGGCACAAAGGTGAGATTTCCACCTTGGTGTCGACTTGCATCGGCTTTTCCGACTCTATTCTCCCTCTGTTTTTGGACAAAGTAGGATCAATAAAATACAAAATCATTAGGCGTTTGTTTGAATTCACTCAAAAGAAGCGATAACACCAAAAAAATTTAAAAAGGGGCTGCTAAGAAAACTTTGACCTAAATAAAATTGGTAATTGGACTCATTGATTTGGGAGAGCAACACCCTCACTTGTATTCAGGTTGCATGGCAAGGTCTCCTTCCAAGTGAGCAGAGTGCTTCGTAAGGATTAGAGCCCAAAACCCAACTTGTGGCTGCCTTGTGTATCGCCTGGATTTCCGAAGTATTGGTGCTACTATCGTACGTAGGCGAGTAGGGCTTGGTCACCATTGGTGACTCACTATTGTGTGAGCATCGACCTTGTCCGAAGTACTGAGAATAGGCCACGCCTTCACGGGTGTGTCTGTCTCACCGTCTGCGTCCGAGTAGGATCTTGCATGCTCACGGGTGATTCCGTTGCGAGCGAGATCCGAAGTATCGGTTTCGCCTATCGGCTTTCTCCCTCTATTTCTTTGGCTGAGTAGGGATCCAGGAAGGGTTACAAGGACCTTAAAAAGCGCAAGTTACAGGTTACACAGGAGGAGGACAAGTATGGGAATACTTTTCCGGCAGTACTCTCTCCTTTAGGCGTAGCGCTCTAAGGACTCGTGACAAGACTAGTTCCTGAATGCAAGCTAAAACCGACAAGATAATAGCCGAACCTTCACTGCTTCATGTGTTGAGTTGGTGAACTCACCCCTGTTTTGTGTTTGATTGCTAGTTACATTTAGGTCAAGATCAAAAATATCATGCCTTTGCGCAAATTTTGTCTTCCCCCCAGTTGACCCTTGCTCATTGTGAGCCTTCTACTGTTTTACACTCCATTTATTTCTCGTTGACCCCCGTATCTTTCATCCGCATCGATCTTCTTCTTGATCTCCGAGATGGCGACGAATGGGCAGTTTAGCCGAAACTCCGTCGGCACCCACATCAGATCCATTCGCTCTCCCTCTCCAATAATTCAGGGCGATTCCCGAGAACCCGGTTCAGATCCCGTGAACCGATCTCCAGACTCCCTGTCTTCTTTAATAAACCGGGATCACTCTCGTCCAGAATTCTGTCCGTTTTGGATGGCAATTGATTTCACTCCTTATACATCGCCATCCTTAACAAAATTCTGCGTTGACCTTGACACAGATCGTATCTCTCTATCTGGTGCTGCAATTCAGACTGATCGGGGCATTCTACCATGTGCAGACTTAGAGCCCGAGCCAGCAAATCAAGCAGACTCCGAGATGGCAGGGGGAAGAGGAAAAGGACCACAGGCCCCACCTTAACCAGAAGTCAATCCGGGGGAAGGGCAATACACAATGCAGGGCGAGGTTAACAGTCAGCTGCTGGCTTCCATCCAAGCCATTCAGCAGCAGTTGACTAATCAGGCCCTGGCCCAGACCGCCTTCCAGGATATGCTGAACGATCTGAGGAGGAGGGCCGACGCAAGAGATGGCCGACGAGAGGATGATCCGAACTACGATCCCAATTTCCATGAAGTCAGAGATGAGTTTTCAGTGGGACCCAAATTTGAAGCAGCAGAAGAAGATCCACTGTAGCCAAAGCCTACATTCAAGGATACATACAACCCCGGAGCGGGACGCATCACTGAGTGGATTCAAGTTCCACGTATGCACGCCCACTTCGAGCTGAAGCCGCAATTTCTGTCACTAATTCCTACTTTCCATGGGAACACCACTGAAGAACCGTACATTTTTCTCAAGAAGTTTAGCCGCATCAGTTCCACTGCTCACTACCTCGGAATCCCTCTGGGGGTAGTCAAGATGACAGCGTTCCCCTCCAGCCTTCAAGACAAGGCCCTATATTGGGTCGACCATCTTGGGAAGGTCGTCACGACCTGGGAGGAGCTGAAATCTGCATTTCTTCATAAATTCTATCCTCTCGGGCGATTGATTCAGATGCGTGCCCGGATCTCCAGTTTCTGCCAGCAGCCCCACGAGACCATCCATGAAGCGTGGGAGAGATTCAAAGATCTTCAGGAGAAGTGCCCCCACCATGACATTCCAAAGACCAGTCTCGTACAACACTTCTTTGGGGGCTATCATTTGAGAGCCAAAAGCTTGTAGATGCAGCTTGCGACGGTTCACATTTCAACAAGGACAAGGACGTGGTATGGAACGTCTTCGATGAAATGGCTGAAGGTGAAGCAGCCCAATCCTCGTCCAGAGTATACATGAAGCCACCAACCGCCATCAGCAAGCCAGTGAACATGGCTTATCACACCGAGGACAAGGATGAGAGCTCCAACCTGAGCATCATTGGGAGCCACTTGTCCAAGGTGGATATCATTGAGAAGAGGTCACATGACCTCGAAAAATTGGCAGTCATCGAGAAGAGGACCCAGGGTCTGGAAAAGCTCGACCAGATCTACCAACAGCTAGAGCAGCTCGTGCGAGCACTGAATGCAAACATGTGCAACGCTGTGTCTACCTCTGTAGAGCCGAATGCTGAGAAGAAGGAGCCTACAATGCAGCAGAACCCTCAGCCGACTCCACCGCAGCCCCAACCTGTCCAGCACGTGTACTACGTGCAGGTCCCGGAGCAGCCCCCGCAGCCCCAGACACAGATGGTTGTATATCAACCAGAGCCCCAACCAACATACTCTAAGCAGTTCTCTCCACCCCCGCCACTGATTCAGGAGATCAATGGCGTATGGAACAACGAAGCGCAGTTGACCCGTCCTCAGGGACACTCTCAGGGTCAGAACATGGGCAACATGCCCTATCATCAGCAGCAGCAGGGTGGGAGACCCTTCCAGCCTTCCTACTAGTATCAGCCTCCATCTCAGGGAAACACCTGGAGGCAGAATTACCAACACGGTCCTCAGTAGTCCGGATATCGTGGACAGGGATATCACCAACAGCCGGCTGCTCAATTAAATCAACATTCCTCCAACCCTCCTCCTCACCAATTCTCACAAGGTTATCAGTCGCAATCTCAGCCGCCATATCAGTATTCTAGACCCCAGCAAGGGGACTCCTCTGAGATTGTGCCGGTCAATCCGGCCTTGGCCTGTTTAGATCATCTAATGAAGAATATGGCTGAGATGAACCAGAAGATCGACGACCTGACGGCAACTAAGACCGCCATACCATCCCAGGTCGAAGCCAACCCGAACAATTTCCGACGCAAGGAGCAGGTAGCCGGCAGTGTCCAACCCAAATCATATGAATTAAATTGCTTTTTATCTAATGTTATTACTCTCAGGAGCGGTAGGACACTCCAGCCATCGGCGACGACGAAGGGAAAGCATCTTGCATCTGACGGGGAGTTGTCAGTCCAGACAACACCAGGGCCATGAAGCATTTTGGGAGCAGCACCGACAATCAGAAAATCACAAAAAAATGAAGAAAATGACAAAACACAAAAAGATAGCAGCAACCTCGGTGGAGATCGGCCAGCATTGGAGACGCCTGCACCTGCCTTACAGCCAGTTCCTGACAGGAGGAGCACGGCACCTGCAGCGAGTTCAACGCCAGCACCAGAAGCCGAGCCTGTCATTTTTGGTCCACAAATTGTAGATGAATCCATTCCTTTTGCCATCTACCTGTACACAACAATATGGGCACTGTTTTGAATGAAATTGGTGAAGATTGTGTAAATATTCCTTTTTCTGAAGCAATGAAAAAACACAAAAAATGAAAAATTTGAAAAACGCTTTGTCTGATCCTGCCATCATAGAAATCATTCAGAATTTGATGCTGAATATGTCATTGATGAAAGCACTTGAGTACATGCCAGCCATGAAGAAAGGATTAAAAGAGACATGTACGACCAAGCGTAGGCTGAATCCCCACAACTCCAGAAGCAAGGGTGGCAAGTCCGAAAAGCATATTCTCACAATGGCCACCGTTAACGCCATCAGCAACCTCCCGGATAAAAAGCCAGATATGGAAGCACCTCTTGTACGTTGCCAGATGTTCAATCAAGAGTTAGAGAGAACACTTCTCGACAGCGGATCCTCTGTGAACTTGATGCCAGCTTCGCTACCCACGGAATTCAGGCTAGGACCGCTCAAGCCTACAAAGATGATTCTGCAGTTTGCAGACAAGTCAGTCAAGCGGCCTAGGGGCATGTTGGAGGACGTGATCGTCACGGTTCAGGGAAAGTCATTCTCGGCCGATTTTGTGGTCTTAGATATGGACGTCCCATCTCCATTGCTCCTTACCCCGATCATACTTGGAAGACCATTTCTGCGGACATCAAACGCAGTAGTGAATTATGGGATGAGAGAAATCACTTTTGGTGCTAGCAATGAAATAATCAGAGTAGAGACCCTGTCTGAGGGAACACCAGCCGAACAGATATCTACATCATGTGCAAGGGTGATTGAATATGCTGACGACTGCGACTTTCTAGCAGAAATTCAAGATACCAATTTATTTCTGGATGACAATGAGATCCATGAACTCCTCTGTCCCGAGGAGGAAGTGGAGTGCGCAGTCGAATTTCCCCTTATCGATCAGGATGAGGAACTCGCTGATGTGCTGCAAGAGACTGCCGAGGGTGTGATGTGCCTCTAGAACCAAGAGCTGAAGTCTGAAGAATCCCTGAATAAAGAAGACATTATTGAGGAATTCTGTCAAGATTTGATAGAAGAAGCAGATCAGAATATGGTGGACACCGAACAGTTGAATGAATCACCACCTGCACTGATAGCTGAAGTCTCCACTGAAGCAGCTCAGACTCCGCCAGAGCTAAAACCTTTGCCCTCCAACACGGAGTATGCCTTCCTTACGGGAGAACCTAATATGCACCCGGTCATCATCAATGCCCATCTGACCGAAGACCAAGAATCTCGTCTGATGGAGGTTCTTGAACATAACGGCAAGGCGATTGGCTGGCGAACTTCTGATCTCCATGGGATCAATCCGTCACTCTGCTCACACATCATCTTTCTGGAAGAAGATTGCAGGCCCTATCGAGAACTGCAGAGAAGATTAAATCCTAACCTGCGGGAGGTCGTTATGAAAGAGATCCAGAAATGGTGTGATGCGGGATTTATCTATCCCATCTCCGACAGCAAATGGGTGAGCCCTCTGCATGTTGTGCCCAAGAAATCAAGGATCACCATTGTGAAGAATGACAAAGGAGAGGAGATCGCAACCAGAGTACCCACTTCTTGGCGAGTATGCGTGGACTACAGAAGACTTAATCTCGCTACCAAGAAGGATCATTTTCCTCTACCCTTCATTGACCAGATCTTGGAGAGATTGGCCGCGAAGGAATATTTCTGCTTCTTGGATGGCTACTCTGGGTACAATCAAGTTGCTATTGCTTCTGAAGATCAAGAGAAGACCACGTTCACCTGTTCTTTTGGCACATATGCCTTCATACGGATGCCGTTCGGGCTATGCAACGCCCCAGCCACATTTCAGAGGTGTATGCTTGCAGTTTTTGCCGATATGGTGGGCAACTTTCTTGAGGTCTTTATGGATGATTTTTCGATCTACGGAGATTCATTCGACCAATGCCTGGATTATTTAGACCGAGTCCTACGGAGGTGCTGCGAAGTCAATCTTGTGCTCTCGTGGGAGAAGAGCAACTTCATGGTTACCGAAGGAATTGTGCTAGGCCACATTGTTTCTATGCGTGGAATGGAGGTTGACCCAGACAAGGTGGATGTGATTTCCAAACTTGAGCCACCTACAAACATCAAACAAGTCTGGTCATTCTTGGGCCATGTCGGTTTTTACCGACGATTCATCAAAGATTTTAGTAAACTGGACAGACCGTTGACTGAGCTGCTCGGCAAGGACAGTGAATTCATTGTAGATGACCGTGTGCTCCTTGCCTTTAATCAGTTGAAAGAACTCATCACTCAGGCCCCTGTCTTACAGCCACCGATTTGGACTCAGCCTTTCGAGATCATGACCGACGCGTCAGATTATGCCATCGGAGCTGTACTGGGACAGAGGAAAGATAATGTACCATTTGCGATTCACTACGCTAGCCGAACACTCGATGAAGCCCAGAAAAACTACACTGTCACTGAAAAGGAGCTGCTAGCGGTAGTCTTTGCCTTGGAAAAGTTCAGATCATACCTCCTTGGGTCCAAGGTAATCATCTACACTGATCATTCGGCCATTCGGTACTTACAGCAGAAGAAGGACGTCAAACCACGTCTCATTTAGTGGATTCTTCTCCTCCTCCAGGAATTTGACTTGGAAATCAAAGATAAACATGGGGTAAAGAATGTAGTGGTCGATCATCTGTCAAGGCTTCCTGAACCAGAGTCTCCTAAGCTGAACCTGCAGCCGATTACAGAGACCTTTCCAGATGAGGCAATTCTGTCTGTCGCCTCACTTCCTTGGTATGCGGACATCGTGAATTACCTGGTTGCCAAGAAAATCCCACAGGACTGGCCTAAATTGAAAATAGACAGGTTCTTGTCTAAAATCCATTTCTAATAGTGGGAAGATCCGTAATTGTTTCGTGAGGGAGCAGATTGTATCTGGAGAAGGTGCATTCCTCAGGAGGAAGTTCCAAGTGTCCTCGCTTTATGTCACGACCAAGATTCTGGAGGACATCATTCAGGCGAACGAACGACAGCAAAAGTTCTTCAAAGTGGCCTCTGGTGGCCTTCATTATTCAAAGATGCAGATGAGTATGTCAAAAGTTGCACTGACTGCCAGAAGATGGGCGGAACTATAGGAATGAGAGACACGATGCCTCTGAAATACATTCATCGTCGATGCCCCATGCGTCAAAGACGTCAGGGTTATGAGTATATTCTGCTTGCTGTCGATTATGTCAGTCGATGGGTGGAGGCTATTCCCGCCCGAGCCGCCGACAGTAGGATTGTCTGTCGATTCTTGAGAGATCACATCATAGCACGGTTCGGGATTCCCAAGATTCTCATATCCGACGGGGGTAGTCATTTCATAAACAGAGAGGTGAAGAAGTTGACCCAAGAATTCTGCAGTGAGCATCGTGTTGCTTCACCCTACCACCCGCAGTCCAATGGCTTAGCTGAATGTTCAAACAGGGAGATCAAGACAATCTTACAGAAGCTTGTGCGTCCGGATCGTAAGAACTGGTCTCAGCTGCTTGATTCCGTTCTTTGAGCTTATAGAACAGCGTACAAGTCACCCTTGGGAATGTCTCCCTACCGCCTTGTGTATGGCAAGCCATGCCATTTGCCCGTCGAACTAATCACAAATCCTTATGGGCTATTAACATCTGTAATTTGGACTCCAAGCAAGCAGGAAAGAACAGAAAACTGGATCTGAACAGATTACTAGAATTCAGAGATTATGCATATGACAACAGCCTGATGTACAAGGAGAAGGTCAAAACATGGCATGATAAGCATATCCGTCGCAAGTCCTTTGATCCAGGTCAGAAGGTGTGGTTGTTCGATGCGAAATTGAAGATCTTTCCAGGCAAATTGAAGAGCAAATGGACTGGGCCATTTTTGATTAGGCAGGTGCGTGACAACTGAAGTGTATTGATATCCAATCTGTCAGCTGACACACAACCATTTGTAGTCAATGGACAGCTTCTGAAGCCATACCTTGAACATGATACATTCATGGCTGTCGTTGACTCAGTTCAAGTAATCTATGAGGATGAGCTGAATATCTTCATAGAGGCAGAGAAAAGCGAAGCACAACAAAACATTTTTGAATGATTTTTCATCTTTTTCTTTTTCTTCTTTTCTTCTTTTCAATCTCTTTTATCCTCTTCTACCGAATTGATGCCATCCCTTCCATCATTGCTACACTTAGGATGTACTTTATCCTAAGTATAGGGGGGATGCGCATCCCGAGTTGCTCATATCCACTTTCATCCTTTTTCTTCTTTTCTTCTTTTCCTTTTCTATCTTCTTTTTGTATCCAAAAGGTGTCACCCCTTGTAGACAGTTTTCTATACTTAGGACGTACTTTGTCCTAAGTATAGGGGGGTGTGCACCCCGAGTATTTCCATTCTTTGATTCTCTCCATTGTCTCCTCTTCTTGTCTATACTTAGGGATATTTTACCCTAATTATAGAGGGAGACAATCTGAGTACGATCTGTTCATTCCCATCCTTGACCCTCCCTGCTTTGTGTACAGTCTGCTATACTTAGGATTATTTGATCCTAAGTATAGGGGGGACGGTCAACTTCTCATTCGTTCATTCATTTCTTATTGCGTTTATTCTTTAGATTTTCCTATACTTAGCACGAGTTATGTCTTCCCTTTTCTCTCTGATCTATGAGGACATAGCTCAAGCTAAGTATAGGGGGTCGTATATACTACGTATATACTTTACCCATAACTCGTACTTTCGTATTTTCTTAAGAATATGGCTAATAATACTTTAAAATTCATTAAAATCTTTAATAAAAAGGTGTTTCGTTCCTCAAATTCTTTTTTGTATATACTGATTAATAAATCAGGTGAAAATGTTTTTTGCAAAATGTTTGAAAAATAGTTTGAAAATCATTGTGAACATATATTGAAAACTATTTTGAAAATATTTTGTTACATGTTTTCAACCTTTGTAAAAATGTGTGGTTTGCAAAATTTCTTTTCTTTGTGTGGAATAAAATGTTTGAAAAATGATTTGCAAATGGTTTGAAAAATGGTTGCAAAAATATTTTGAAAAATCTATATATACTGTTTTGAAAGCCTTTGCAAAATGATTTTCAAATGTGTGTGCATGTTGTAAAATGTTTGTAAAAATTATTTTTGACTATAGTTTTCAAAAATTGTGTGAAAAAGCTTGTGTCAAATAAGTTTGAGGAATACCTACATCTCACTAAAATCCACTATATGTATCTATATATGTATAAAACTGACCACTTACCCTTGTAAATTCTTAAAATCCACTTCTTGTAAATATAAGAAGCACTCCCGTGTACATATTTTTAACCTAGTTTTCAGCCAAAAACTTTTTGTTTTCAAAAATCCCAAAAACATTTGCAAAACTAGAATCCAAAAACATTTGAAAAATTTCTTTGAAAAATACAAAAAAATGCATCTGCATATGCATCATCATCATGTTTTCAAAAATCCAGAAAAAGTTCAAAATCTTTGAAAAATGCATCACAAAAATATTTTCTACATTGCATTGCATAGCATTCGCATTTTTCGGATTGAGTTTGATAGTTGAACAAGTCTAAGTAAAATCTGGAGATTGGAGCTTGATTGGACCTTAAAATCTACCTAATAACAGGAACCTTATAGGAACTGGGTTTAAGGTACTTCAGGTCTAGTTGACTTAATTCTTTGAGGATCACGGGACTTGGTTCAATGGATTCTTGACTGCCTAAGTAGAGTATTTCGAAGCACACGCACGACTCTTATTGATAATGACCTAACTTGGACACTTGCACCTTTCACATGGCTCAACTCAGTTGGGGTGGTGAGGGGATTGGATTTGCCGGTATGAGACGCACACAAGTGGAAACATTTGTCCTCCTCTAGGGAGGGAAGTGCACCCCAACCCGTCCAGTGATAAGGAAGTCTAAAGACAGGAGGCTATGGGTTGCAATAAAGCTTCAAAAGAGGGATAGTCTACTGGCTCAAGAGGAAAAACTCCTTATGTAAATGCTGCTGTATATAGTATTCAAAAAAAAATATTCAGGCATGTACAAAAATAAAAAGCCTGCAAGTATGTACAAAGTCAATAAGCAAGCTTGAGTTCCAAAGTCAAATATGTGAGCCTGCAGCAGGATGACTTGACTACACTGGTCTTGCATCCCAGGATAGGTAGCTACACTGGCTACCGTCCATTCTTTTCTTCACCCCCTCCTCTTGAGCTGGTTGCCACTTGAACTTAAAAGGGAATACCCCGCTCCTCGAGGATGGAGTTATTGGATTGGGGAATCATTGGGTTGTTGTACTGGAGAAGTCAGTCTCTTTGTCATTCTTGTTGGGGAGGGCCACCATCACTTACACTGTACGAGTCAGATTCATAGTCGTAAGAGTTTGCGTATGAGTTGAAGTATTTCTGACCTGGCTATTGAGGAGACTTGGATAGAGTTTCGGGATTCTCAAGGACTGTTGGATTTCAAATTCGGTTCTCATTAAGGTTCCGCCCGCACTAAAATTCCAAAGGTCCGACTTAAGCTCCAAACTTTGATTTTGTGAAGACAAGTTTGATGATCGAATAAAATCCAAGTTCTTCTTTTTCTTTTCTTTATTTTTCTTTTTGCACTTATTGCATAAGTGTTTGCTAGAGACTAGCAAAGGCAAAGTATAGGGGGATGATGAATCCACATTTCATCATCTTTATTCTATCATTTTGGCCTAAAAAACCCTTGCAAATGCCTGAAAATAGCATTAAATAGAGTAATTTAGCATTCATGCATATGTGTGTAAAAAGTGTATAAAATACTATTTGTAATGCCAAAATTATAGAATAAATAAAAGAAAAGAAAAAGAATAAAATATTGTAAATATTTTATGACCCGAAACCCCGAGATCTAGGCATCTTGATGAATAGGTCGACAAGGAATAAAGTAGGGGGAGATAAGGGCCGAATACCTATATTTATTAATTCATTCTTTATTCATTTTGGGACATATTTTTGGTTCCACTTTTTGTTCATCAAATAAAGAAACTTTGTATATGAAAGTTGTAGATATTCTTATATAGAAAAATACAAAATTGATTTCACTGAAAAATAATGTACAGATAAAAAGTTATGGTCTGAATAAAAATCCAGAATCCCAACTTCCCAGACCTGTATCTCACAAATGAAAACTCCAAATGCAGCAAACTCACCTTTAATTGTATATAGAATAAAATAATCTATTTAATGGCGATGGTTTCTCATTTGGCGGAGCTACAGTTTGAAAGTTGAGTTTCGGACCCACATTGTATACCTGTACAGCTTAAAATATTCAATTTATTCTTTAATCATTATTTTTGTATATTTATATTTTTATAATCTTGTGGATATTATTTATACTAATTATGTATATTAAAACAGGAGTAAAAAACCAAAAAAACTCAAAATAAAAATAAATGTAAATAACATACACATGTATTATACCTATGTACATACCTATACAATATCTACTTATATTTTATTTAATATACAAAACACCTCAGAAAAATAGAATAAAAATATATTTGTTTATATAAAAGTATGTTATAATTTTAGAAAATAATATATGAAAATATTAAAATTAAAATACATAAAATAAAAATTAAAGACTAAAATATATGGGTATTATATCTATATAGGGTGTAAAAAGCAACTTGTAAAAATATAGCTCATAAAAATAAATAAAAATCACCATAAAATACTTCATAAAATTACAAACATTTTTTATTTTATAATCAAAATTTAATCAATTCATCTACTATTTTTAATTCATTTTATAAGGTTTTTTCGCCAAGGAATTTTCTGGTTGGTCCACGTGGACCAACCAGAGAACTCCATTGGTTGACCTCGGTCAACTCCCTGACCGAGGTCTGAACCTCGTCAGAAGCGGGTTGACCCTGGTTTCATCCTTTTTTCGAGGAGGCCTCGATCACCATTTGGTGATGGCCTCTTCATGGAATCTCTTCCTCGATCAATGGTGATTCACGCCCTAGTAATTCCTTGGGCTGTGGATCACTGACCGAGGCGTTTGGCCCTCGTCTTCCACGCCGCCCGTCAACCCTACAAAAGACGACCCCCGACTTCAATTCAAATTTTGATCCTTCTTCCACCATTTCCACCCTAAAACCCCTAGCCCTTCGTGTCCCTGGTGACAGCAGGCATCGAATCGAGCATGGGTTTGCGTCGTTTGGCGTCGAATCGAAGTGATCCATCCCTCGCCAGAGCTCCGTCACGCCATCCTGCCCGTCGTCTCTGGTGAGTTTCACCTCATTCTCTTTCCATTTTTCTTGTAGTTTTAACTTAGTTTAGATTAGGGTAGAAGCAGTTTAGGTGTTCTTGGCGTGAATCGCCGTGACTTCGTCGATCGAATCCACGGCGGAGCTGAGCTCCGCCCATCGTTCGCGGCCGCATCACGCATCCTCCCGATCACCTTTCACCTCCATTCTCTCCCCCTTCGCTCCGTCATCACGCTCCACCCCTCCATCTCCCTCGATCTCGCCCAGATCGAACTATCGAGCTCCCCTCTCCGCCGCTCGCCGGAGCTCTTCGCTCGAGCCACCTTGCGCCTCCATCGAACCATCAGAACACCACTTTTTGTTCACCTGGATTTTGTGCACCTAATCTTGCAGGTCGGAGCCAAAGAGAAGGCTCCTTCGAACCTCGAAAGCTCCAGGAACAGCCCCCCTAGTCGCCTCCGCCGTCCGAGCTCCCCACGCCGTCGCAGCCTCGCCTGAGACCACCATCAGACGCGGAGAGGCCCCAGGATCGTTTTGCCCTTGATCCTAGGGCCGGTGCGGCCGTGTGTCGGCCACAATCGCCAGCCAAAGCTCGGCGGGGAGGTATTCTTCGTGACCCTCTCCCCGCCGTTGGATCAGCAGAGCCCCTCCAGGCGCACGTTGGCCGTCCGATCGCCAGGTGCTCCCCGCCGTTCGATCTATCAGCCACGATCTAATCCTAGCCGCCCAAGACGAAGGGGTACCGGTCGTTCGATGCTCGCCACATGTCCAAGTGAAGCTCCATCGGCCGCACGATCAGGAACTTGGGTATTTTGCATTTTAAGCCCAAGCATTTTTGTATTTAAGTTTTAGTCCTAAAACTTTAGTTTCTAGCTTAAAAGTTTTTGTAATAATTGCACTTAGGCCCCCGCACTTTTTATATTTGCACTTTAGTCCGCGCCACGTCACCTCACGTGACTGGGACGCGTGCTTTTTGGGCATTTTGCATGTTTGAACCCGAATTTTTAGGTATTTGCAGTTATACCCCTGTGCGTAGTTAATTAAATATGTTTTTTTGGGAAAATTGCATGGTTGCCCTGCTGGTTTTCGTTAATTACAAATATGCCCCTGTGAATGATAGATCACGTGTTCTGCACGTGTCTTTGGTGAAAATTGCACCTAAGCCCCTGGTTGTTTCCATAATTGCATTTATACCCCTGCTAGGCTTAGGATTTTTGTGAGCTTGATCTATTTATTTGGAGTATCATTTTAAATCGAAAAAATCTCAAAAATTACACTTAAGCTCCTGTTGCCTTGTACTTACATGCTATGTTTTTATTTTTCATTTTTGTCGCATTTTATTATTAATTAAAAATAAAAAATAGCTATTTTCAGTACTGTCTAGCTTAGAAAATACCAAAAAAATATCAAAAGGCTTTAAAAAATTCCAAAAATATTCCCTATTGTGTATTTTGACCTACTTTATCTTCATTCCAAAAACCACTAAAAAGTTCAAAAGAAAAACCCTAAAAACTCAAAAATACTTAAAACGTCAAAAAAATATATAAAAGCATAGAAAACTCAGAAAAATATAAACTCAGTTCCCATTTCTTCTATATTTTATCCTCTTTATTTTAAAATTAGTTTGGAAAATTTTGGTGGTTGTTTGTTATTTTTAAATCCCACTTTATCCCCAGCCAGCAGCTTATTCACTGTTTTGGTTTATTTTATTATTTAAAAATACCAAAAACATTCTGAAAATACCCAAAAATCATAAAAATAGTAAAAAATTATAAAAAGACCAAAAAGATTTTATTTCTGAATTTTTGACTATTTTTGCATATTTTTATAGATAATTTATCACCTCTTTTATTACATTGTCTTTATTTTCCAACATTGAAAAAGAAAATAGAAAAATATAAAATATAAAATTATAAAAATTATAAAAATTAAAAAAATCAAAATACAAAACTAAAAAGTAAAAAAAATAATAAATAAAAAAATAAAAATTAAAAACCCACAAAAAAAATTTGATTGGTTAAGTAGTCTATTAGACCTAGGGCTTTGACTTCTGTCTTTACTCTGCACCCTTGTTTCCTGTGTTCGACCCCTACTTGCTTGCCATTATACATTTGTAGTAGGGTATAATAAATTTTAATCCTTGCTATTGATTGCCTACTTGATTGTGTGGGTTAATTGTTGACGAACGAGGAGGCTTGAGTAGTCGCATCAGCGACAGTAAGTCTGATTTATCAGACCACTATTTAGCGGCTCTCGCTCTATCGCTTTTCAGTGGTCGATACAGCGATTCTAGGACCCAACTTGTCGGACACCGCATACCCTTCAAGACCGGACGTTAGGATCCCTCTGTTGTTTAGTGACCATCAAATGACACTGTTGTTGGGGACCCAAGAACCAATGTTTTGAAATCAGATTCTGAATGCACAAGGGTGGACAACAAACAGATGAAAGATTTGATACATGTTATAGTTGCTGAAGTTTCCACCAAGTCGACTCCCACCACACTTGAGCTCAAACCTTTGCCCTCAATTATGAAATATTCCTTGTTGGTAAACTTAACATGCATCCGGTAGTTAACGATTCCCATCTAGCCGAAGAACAATAATCTCGTATGTTTGAGGTTCTTGAAAGAAAACGCAATACGGTCATATCCTCCTTGTTCTGCCTCCTCCACACGTGACAGTGTCATCCCTCCTCCGCCTCTTCCTCCACATGCGATTGTGACCTCTCTCACATGCCTCCTCTTCCACATACGTTAGTGCCCTCCCTCCTCAACCTCCTCCTGCACACGCAGTCATGCCCTCTCTCCTTCGTTGTTTATTAGCCGCAAGCTTCCACATCTCCATTCAATGCCGCACACTACCATGGTGGGATCCTACCGCCACCATCATGAGAGAGAGAGAGAAAATGGAAGCATAATGGTTCACCAATAAATAAGATCTAGGGTTATCACGTTCTACTTTTAGAATGTGACAATGACGAAAATGGATTTTTCATCAATAAAAAATTACCAGTAATTCTTATTAAATCTCAAACACCCGATCAAGATCTAATAGTCCATATTAATTGCTCACCACAAAAGTGGTGAGACCCCACGTCATTTGAAGTTTCTCATATCTACTAGATATGGGTAAAATGAGGTTGTCCCCTCGGGGGAGGAGCTAACTTGACTCCCTCTGTCTCGTTTTTCCATTCTTTTATTTTTTAGAATAAAATCATGAGAATTCATCACTATATATCTTGTATAACGAGAGGCCTTCTCTTCTATTTCTAAAGACAAATACAATCCCAAAATTTTCCATATTGCATACAGGACTCTGGAAAATTAATCGCAATCCAATACCATAGTGATATTGAATTAACTTCAATTTTCCACAGTCATATGTAATTAGGATCCCATAATATACAATAAATTATATATTATCTAAATTTGTGCACCGGAACTTAGACACAGATGATTATTGATAGGGTGCAAGATCTAAGGATACAACGGAACGACAAATGTCTCATCGCTAATATTCTGGATATTCTCTTCTATCATTCGATGTTATACGCCTAACGATAAATATCATTCGTATTTGTTGTTGCAAGCAAGGAGCCAGACCTTGACAACAAAAGCACAAGTTATAAACAGCATAAAAAATGAATGAGAAACTAGGTTCAATCCAATTTTCGCAATCAAGTATGAAAAGAGCCTTTACGAGCGGAAAAGGAGGAGAAGAGAAAAAGGACATGCGATCGAGGATTGACTGACTAGAGTGTGTACACTGTGAAGAATATTTGCAGATCCATACCCAAGTAAACGAAGTCACGTATGACCCGGTCCAATAAGGCTTCCAATTTAATACAAATCCATTCCGGTCTTTCAAAAAGGCTACGATGGCCGTCCGACAAGTCTGTATTAGATTGGATCAGGTCTTAAATATTGAAGAAATTCGCGTAGCAAACCGTGGTTTCAGCCACACAAAAAGATGGGCGCGTGGTTACCACACTTGCAAAGCATCAGACGTCTTCCTCGGTAGTGCGTTCAACCACTATTTTGGAGGCCCTACGCCTCCTTTAACATAATATATATATATAACGTGAATAGGATGCCCCTCCTTGTCTCTTCCACCACGATTTCAACATCAATCCACCACACCTTTTCCTATTGTTTCCATTGCCAGCTGGGTGATGACGATCTCCAAGATGATCGATCGTTAATTAATTATAATCATATACTTTTCTTCAACCATGGTAGAATAGAGTTATAAACTGTCTTAGCATGGCGGAAGAGAGGTTTCCACCTCGTATTTCATTGGATTATGGTAATAATTTAATATATTTAAAGCCACGAAGATCAGTTCCAATCGAGTTTGATTAAAAAAATTGTTGAGGCATCACTGTACAGAAAATGGAGCAGTTCGGTCATTCCAAGCCATTTAATGGGCCCGTGGTGGCCACGCGCCTTGTCACAGGTGTCGAAATCCCATTGGGTGAGATGGGCGTCGCGTCATAGTGGGAAAGCTGATTCTACCTACTCCTCGGAGTGAACAGGACAAGGCGTGTGGCATCCACACTCCGATCAAACGTGGCGAGATATGATTGGGAGAGTTCATGTGCATGAAAGCGATGACGCGGAAGCCGCACCACCGGCTCCACTGAGCCAAATTAAATAATAGAGGATTAGGCGCGTGGATGACACAGTCGAAAGCGGTGTGAAGGGGCTCCTTCTTTCTCTCTTTCTCGGAAGGTGGTGGGCATCCAAATCTCCTTCTATCGATTAAAAAAGATTCTAATGTTGACAAAAAAGCAAATAGGAGCCTAGAGTCGGCTGCTGGTCTTTCCATCGAGCAGATAGTTTTTTTTTTTTGATAAGTAAGAGGTATCAGCTGTATTCATTAACCAAAAAAGGGGGGGTATACACAGTTGGGCCACGGTCAGCCTTACAAAAAGAAAACTAAATTGCAGTGAGGATTCATCGAGCAGATAGTTGGGAACTTGTTATCCATCTTATGTCCTTTGCTTTCTCAACGATCCGAAGTAGAAGGATGTGTATCTATGGGCGGAACGGGCGTTGGTTGGTTTCTATGGTATGAGTCCGTACACTTAACGCGTTCGTCAACCCTCGGTTTGGGTCGTACATGCTGTATGTAGCGTATTAGCATATCAAACATTTTAGGGATTTTTACCCATCAGACCTTATAAACGTTTTAAAATGTCTCTACGACCTTTTGCAATAGGTAATTACCCCATCGACCCTATAAATTACCCCAAGAACCTCCACGGGCTTAAAACATATTACCCGGAAGGTTTATGGGGTAAGAGTTGGCAAGTTTACGGGGTCGAGGGAGGAATTAAGTTGTTTCAAAGATCGTGGAGGTGATTGGCAAAGTTTATAGGGTCTGCCAGGTAAAAATCCCAACATTTTATGCTCTTTTGGAAAATAGGGATCTTGAACCTGAGCTTTTCTTTACATTACATGTCTGTCCTTTGTTCACATTACATATTTCACAATTCTTATTACTTATTCACGATAAGCGGAATTCATTCCATTTTTTTTAAAAAATAGTAAACAAATGGGGAATATGAATAACTTGCATGTATCTCATCAAAACAAAATCTTCAAAAAAAAATAGAATTGAGAATGAACCTCCTTATTCTTTTTTTTGCACCTTCTTACGGTTTCGGATACATAATGACATCTTATTATCTCATGATAAATGGAATTTATTGGACAATAAGTTAAAGAAAGTAAATTTGTCACAACACGGTTACATCATTAATTTATTTCTAAATATAGTATTTATCTAATCATTATCTTTCGAAAACAATTAGACAAGAATGGGAGATAAACCTTGTTTCTCTCGTTATTTATCATCCCTCTTTAAGTGGTTATTCTTCTGCCTCCCTTTATCTTGATTTTTTCTTATTTATCAAATATCTCGCTGGAGTTGCATTCCTTCTCATCTCGTTCATATTAACCATGGCTGTTCGACTACCCTCTACCCCTATGCTTCTGTTTTCTTCCACCGCGACCACCTCATGTTTCCGTCCATTGAAGCTAGTTGTTCATCTTTGTCATTGTCTTATAGCTTGTCGTTGTGCAAGGAGATCCAACTTCACCATCCACCCTTCCCTTCCAACCATGATAGAGGAGGCCACCGTGTCATGGCATCCAACCATGTCATCTTCCTGATGCAAGACCTGTTCTAAGCATGCCTTGCGATGGATCTGTTCATGCCTCCTCCACTGTAGAAGTGGATTGCTTTTGAACATACAGACACACCTATCGGGTTTTGGAGTTGGAGTTTCCATATTCAGAAGTACATGAAGTTTGGATGAAGTGATCATGTTTACTTTTTCTTACCGTCTGTAGTAGGCTTCCCTCTCATAGCTTGTCTACAAAAGGACATCCATTTTATGCCGAGTTGGATTTATCCACCATTTTTGCAGGCGGTGTGTTCTTTTTCCTTGTTTCATGTAGTTATTCTTATTTTTATCATTCATCCACCTTTGTGGCATCTTACCATACACTCTATTATCGATAAATATGATAGAATGATTCTTCGTTTCGTACTTATCCAGCCCTACGAGTACTCTCTGCTGACAAGCTCCAAAAAAAATAGTGTTAATCTGAAGCAATCAGAGTTAGATGTTATTAAATAGTGTTTGGTTTTCTTCCTAAGGAAGGGACCCCTTGTTCAATGTATAATATAAGAGAACACGCCGGGCATTATCGTCAACATGGAGAGATCCTATCGATATCCCTAATTATCTATTGAGCGGTTGGTGAGAAATTTTACACTTATTTCCCTATGAAACATTGCAATTAGACTCGTTCCACTTTTTTTTCATATTTATACTATGGCTCGTTAGATTCACACTAACTAAACCTGTAAACTTACACACTCACCTCTGAGGAAAGCTAGCAAAAATTTAGTAGTTATATTGAGATTACGGTGCAAACATGGAAAAATGTAGGATCGCACAAGTAACTACACTGTTTTAAATAATATAAATGTGCAAATCTCGATTTTATTATCTCCGAATTGTTGGTGCAGTACAACATTTGGGAATGCAGTACGAATTCCCCTCTAGAGTCAGCATTGTTATTACATAATATATATGTTCCTGATTTAGTGCAATCGTATAAGCTTCGTGCTTATTGTTTAATCCAAGTTGGACTTGTTTTAGGAAGACGGGAGCGTGTGACGAAAGTTCCTGAGGAAGACCATCATATTTTAGAAAAGTAGCCGATGATTCAAATCGTTGCGTGTAGGAAATACGCACCATCATCGAATTACTTAAGACATTTGTCATGTCATTTAGCTAGAGGATAAAGTTTTTTTACTTGTGCATGTAATAGATAAATATTTATAATCCATCATTTCAAGTATTTTGTATATATTTTATTTGCACGCTATAAAAAAATAATGTAGAAAGATTTAACTGTATGTATCATAAGTAATACGTATAAGCCCGTCGTCCTGATTAATTTGTATAAGTTTGGAAATACATGCATTCATGAGATACGTCCATGACTGTACACGTATATGTATGCATTTATATACAAGCATATACAAATTTGTATGTTTGCACATGTTTTTGGCAAGTGTAGATCCACAATGATTGTGTTGTTGCGCATCGTTTGGATTGAAAAGCTTCTTATCACTACTAAACTCTCTATTAGAGTGAATAGGGACCTAAAAATATTCTTTCCGACCAGAGGACTAAGATAAGGTGACCCTTTATTCCCACTTTTATTCAACATAAATATGTTTATTCTACAAAGAATGTTTCACAATGCACTCCCTCATTTAAAATGATGAAACTACCATCACAATCTCCCTTGACAAATTTAAAATTTTCTCCATGCTCTCGGGTCTTGAGATTAATACAAAAAAAATCTTCATTCATTCTCTGCAAATTGGACTCGGCACAGTGTGCCGCACTCACAGTTGTTGACCTGCCAAGCTAGATTGTCCCATGGACTACTTAGGCGTGGGACTTCATATCTCAAACCTACCCAAACATTTTTGGGATATCCTCATCGATGAGACATCAAAGAGAGTGGCAACATTAAGAAAAAACCACCTTCCAATTTCATCAAGGTGCATTTTTCTGAATGCTGCATTAACACCCTTTCTTACCCATACTTGCTCCCTCTTTCTCATTCCAAAATATATTGTTACCCATTTGATAATATCATAGCAAAATTCATTTAGAATGGAAACTTTGAGGAATGGAATATTCACCTTGCAAAGTGGGATGCCATTTGCAGAGACAAGGCTTTTGGAAGATAGGGCATCTCGAATATAAGAGCCTTAAATGTGGCTTCCATTGCAAAAAAAAACTTGTGGAAAATTTTCAATGTAAGAAAAAAACTCGTATCCACAATGGATTTCCTTGATTAGGTCCAAGCAAGGAAAATATGGATCGAACATACACTTTAGGCGTAGCTCTCTTTTTTTCTTAAAGATTGCCTAAAAGCATGAGTCATCCTAAATATTGGTCCTCATTTTGATATGGGCACGTGTGAGCATCTACTATTCTGGCACTTCAAGTTGGACTTCGACAAGGCGATCTAATGTTATTTACCCCTTTGCCTACAAACTGACCAAAAAACAAACGAGCAAATCTTTCGCAAGTGCTCTATATGAAAGGAGCATCTTACCATTAGGCTAAAACCCTGCGGAGTAGGATAACACCTATCTCACCTTCCGCAGATGAAAGTTTCATGGCTGATTACAAAAGGAATGCTATCAATGATAGACTCTACACCTTCCACTTCTGGGATAAAAATGTTTCAAACAAAAGACCCGCTACTAAAGCATACTAAATCAGGATATTTTTCATCTCTACTATAGAATTATATGGAAAATTAATGTTCCACCAAGAGTGGCCTACTTATGTTGGCTCTTCTTTCGAAATAAAATATCGACTCAAGATGCATTGAAGAGAAAAGGATTCAAGCTTGCATTATTATAGTACTTATGTGGTAATGGTGAAGAAACTATTGCCCACTTTCTATTGGAATGTGATTATGCAAAAAAAAAAGTTCTCATGTAAATTCTCATTGAAGCAATAAACTGGCTTCATCATGTTTTACTCTTGAATCGTGGATGTACTACTACAATTGACATAGATGCACCTATATGGTCACATATTGCCCTTACTTATCTTTGACAACCTTCGAAAGAGATGTCATATATGCTGGGAAGCTTTTATCCTTACTCTACCTAGGTGTTTATTAACAAATTTATGATTTATTGCGGGAGGATAATCTAATTGATTGTTTCTACTGAATAATTGTTGTTGAAGGACATTTTTCAAAGATGCGATAAATGAACTTATGACGTAGCAGAGCAAACTGCCACCTATTACTCATGCTTGGAGATGTTTTTTTGGAACTCCACTCTTCTCCTACCATGTCGGGGGATCATGCTAGGATCTCCAAGATCTTCATACTCTCATCTCCATGCCTTCTCCTTCTTACTCAGGCCATTACCTATTTTTTTGTTGTTTTCTGTTTTTACGAGCTCATGTATATTGGGCTTGGGCATAACCTGTCCTTCTGTTATTCGAGAAGAACATTGTCATGCTGTGACTAATTGTTTGCTTGTGTATAGATGATCAATATATTATCTAGAAAGATTGCTAAAAAAATATCTTTGCATGCATGTGTGCTTGCAAGTGTATCAATAGTTGCCAATATAAAATGGCATTGGACACCTTTGTTTGGATGCGTGGTGCACATCAAAATGAGTCTTTAGTGATTTTGTTTCAAATTCACCATTTTATCATCCGTTGTTAAATAAATAGTGACGAATTTTATTTGTTGTGAAATAAATTTCATACTAGAAATTAACAAGAAATGTCATATTTATTGCTACATCGTTATCGACAGTCCATATAACAATACTAATCCAAATTTACTTCAATTTTTAAATAATTATTGCCATTTTTTGGATAAAAATATAGTAATGATTACTTGAAATTTTGAAAAGAAAGTAACAAATACACATTGTTATAGTGATCGTCGTTAATAGTGTAACAACTAATAGATATTATATTCATCATTAATTTTAAATATAAAAATCATTTCAATATGGAAAATATTAATATAATGATGAATTCCAAAAAAATATCATTATCGAGTCATTTTGTTGTACCTTTTCTTAACTAGTGCTGTTTTGAAGTTTTATGTATATAGTTATGCCCTACTTCCTTGCATCGTTAACAATGGTACTCTTCTGTTGATTAATTATCTATTAAATAAAGTAGACCATGATTTGTCCAAATGTAAGTATGATTAATAAAAATATATATTGCATATGTACCCTTGTATTCTTGATCATAAATCCTTATCAATTGCCTTTGTTCTTTGTCCCTACGTCTCCGATGGATGACTATGAAGTATCTGAAGGTGGCACACAACATCGATTACGAGTGACACATATTAACACTGAATCACAAGGGGTTGGAGGAGGGGGTTGGAGAGATAAGAAGTCGTTAGCGAACAAGGGGCTAAGGGTGAAGGGACATAAGGGCTATGGGCGAGGGGCTCATGATGGCTCGGAACTGCATGTGCAATGCCAACTTTACCATGAAATTCGTAACCTACAGGGGTAGAAGGCGATGATCATGGTGTGGCGTAGAATTGTCGATGTGTAGGGCCTCAAGACAGAGGGGTTGTAGTTAGGGGGCTCGAGATGGTAGGAAGCTTCATGCACCATGCCAACTTTTCACATGATATTTGTTACCTATATGTTACCATTCCCATGAATGAAAGTGGATTGGGCTTTGGGAGGAGAATTACAGTGCTAGTCCCGACTATGAGCCTAGTCTGTGCTTTTTTGACTTTTCACACTAGGCGCGGATCCTTTATTTGAAGTCTCATTGTTGGCATGCATGTTAGGTAGTTAGTATCATGTTGTGTCATCTTGACACCAAAACACACACACATATGATACGTCTGGTTATGGGGGAAAGCCTTCTTCACCCATAATTATTAATGAAGATAAAGGCGTAGTCCTGACTTGTAGCAAATCTCTTGATGCAACTTAGAAATATTAAATTTTAACAAATATAAGGTAACATGATTAGGTGATTTGAGATGTTTTTAAGAGAAATAGAGAAGTAAGTGATCGGCTTGCCCCTATTTCTTTGTTACTAGAGAGGAATCCAGAGAGAATAGGAAGGTAGAATGGCCTTAGGAATTGCCAATCAATTAGTCAGTGAAGCAGAGTGTGGAGACTAACATTCCCCAGAAAGGGGGGAGTATCAGAGGTCAAGGACTAAGTGATCTGCCTCAGAACAAATAAAATAGAAACCCTATCCTCCAACAACCTCTCAGAGGAGATCGACGACCACCTGAGATGTAGTGAATGGAGGGTTGGACAAAGAGGAAGGAAGAGGAAGAGGAGGAGAAGGCATTTTTGGGTTAGGGTGGAGGAGAAGGACTAGAAATTTGGTGATTTTTGTTAATGGAATGGCAGGGAGAAGGGGCACACGTCTGAAATATTTAGCAGAGAATGCGACTACAAAATGCGACTACTCGTGGTCGCGTATGTGCTTGCATAAGACAACACATTCAACATGTATCATATTGTGACCATTTGAGGTATAATGTGGTCGCAATTCGAAGTGCGACTACATTAGCACCACATGTAGTTGCAATGATGTGGTGGTAAATAGACAGTTTTTTTGTATTGTTAGCGTTTATGCTCTGCCAACAGATAAATAGTAATAACAATTGCTAAGGAGCCCCCATTGTTTTTCATATTAAAAAGAAGTCCATGTTCACTTCTGGTGTTTCATTATCGCTCGTCTATGGGTATTTTACAGTACCACAGAGTCTCCTCTTCACAATTGTAGTTGGGTCCCTTCCGTGGACCTAATTGCATGATTTCCTTTTTTTATTTTCATTTTAGCTACATCTTATTTTGAAATTTATTTGGACATTCAATTGATATCATTTTCCTTCAAAAGGTTTCTTGTAGCTTTAAATATGCTTCCTTATTTGTTTGAAAATTTGGTGATTTTGAAATGCACTTGTCATTTTTTAATAACGTCTTCAAGTGTAATGCATGAAAAGTAATATGTAATTGTTACAAAACTAATGTTATTTAATTTATATATGAAACTCATTCTTATACATTTCAATTTGCTTAACTTTGTTGCAAAAATTTGGATTTTAATTTCGCATATGTGTTTAAAATTATTTAATTTGAAATTTTGCTCAATGTTTTTCTTAAAAAATTACCTTACATTCCTTGCAATAATATATATAATTTTAATTGGATTTTTTTTCATATTTTTTATTTTCTAAAAATGAAAACCCCACAAAAATATCTTTTTATTTATGAAATAATAGAATAATGTAAAAATATTGGATTAAATTCTAAAACTTCAAAAGGTTCATTTGTATTAATAGAGCATCCTACTAAAAAGATTTGAAAATGTTGCTATTTGCACTTTAAAACAAAAAAGTCTTGCATAATTTCTATAACATGATATATTCTCAAAAAATTACACGTTCTAAAAATAACATCATTTTCATATTTTCTAGGTATTTTAGATATTATTATTTATATAAATACCTTATTTCATAAATCTATTTTTAATATTATTTTTATTTGATTTAAAAAAATCATTTTCAATAGTTTTCTCATTTTAAGGTAATAAACATTTTCTCCCTCATTTTTCTACAATATAAAAGTACTTAATTAGAGCTTTCCATTTTCTTATTATATGTATCATCGTATATTTCAAAATACACTTGTTCGCCTTTCTTCTTTTTCTTTGTTAAAAATAAAACAAAAGAAATTTGTTGGAATTCACGTTAGCTTGATTGATTATTAATGTGCTTGCCTTAGCATACGAAATTACCTCCTCATGATCGACCTTGGCTAAGTGATGAATCTCCATTTCGTCACCTTTATTATTTCATTTTGGCATTTTAACCCTAACTAAAGGCATGTAAATAACAATATTGTTTATAAAATAGTCTCTATTATTTATTGTAAAAAAATTGTATAATATATTGCATTTAAAGCCAAAATAAAAGAATAAAGAAAAGAAAAGAAAATAAAAAGAAATGAAAATACCATAGGTATTGAATGACTCTAAATCATGAGACCTAGGCATCGTGATGACTGAGATGACAATGAATAAAGTAGGGGGAGATAAAGGCTAAAAATATAATACAACCCTAATATTCCATTCATTAATAAGTCCAATTTGGGACCTATTTTATTATTTATTATCTATATTCAAATCAGCAAATTTTGTAAATGAAAGTTGTAGATAAAAATACATAGAAAAATATAAAATTTATTTCACACAAAAATAATTCAGAAAAAATGCCCCTCTACACTAAAAATAAAAAAAGGCAAAATCCAAACTTCATAGACCCGTATCTTCTCCACATGAACTCAAAATTGGAGTTAAAATGCAAAAGTTAAGTTTAAGACCCCTATTGTACATTATACATGAATAAAATAATCATTTTATTTATTCTTTATATTTTCAATATTTTATATTTTTATAATTTTTTAAATAATATATGAAATCCATATACATACAAAAAATGAAAAACAGTTAAAAATACAATAAAATAAATAATTAAATTTACATATACAGATGAAATTATATATGCATATTCCTAAATAATAAATAAATATATTTAATTAAGTATATAAATCACCTCAGAAAAATAAATAAAAATATATTTAAGTGTATTTAAATAAGTTATAATTATATAAATCATGTATATAAAATAATAAAATATAAAATATAAAATAAAATTAAAATGCATACAATATATGTAAATAAACATATATTTCTATTTGTAATAATAAACACATAATAACTTAACTTGTATAAATAAATAAAAATAATCATAAAATAATATATAATATAGTAAACAACTTCTCTATTTTAAGTTTTATTTAATAACATCCAATTCTATTTTATTTCGAATTATTTCTTCTTATTTTTGCTATTTTATCGCGTTGTGGCTATGTGGACCAATTATGGCCGAGTCTGAGTTGACCCCAATCAACTCCTCATCCCCCATGCTCTACAGGTGTCAAACGCGTTCGATTCTTTCATCGATTCGGCTTGAGGTCTTCTTGATTTTGTCTCTCGATCGATGGACTTACACACCAACTCCTCTTCTCGATCGATGAGCTTCTGTATCGAACCCATTCCCCAAGCCAACCAGAGGTGGTATTTAGCATGGCCTTTTCCTTCTCAAGTCGATCCCTCTTCAACCCATCCTAACCATAACTCTAGCTGTGATCGAAGCTCTTGGTGACAGCATGAAACTCTTCAGTGGTTCAAGAGCGAGGAAGGGCTTGAGTCGAGTAGATCCAGCTCTAGCGCCATCTCCACCACGAGCTTTTGCTCCCTACCTTTTAGGTTATGTGAGTTTCTTGTTCTTGCATTTTTTTCTATTCCTGGTGTAGCCAGTAGAGTAGTTTAGCCTTCCTGTTATTTTTTCGATTTACTTAGCATAAAATCCAAGCTTTTCATTCACTGGAGCTCCATATTTGGCCCTCATTCTCATCATTATCCACTTCATTATGACCCCCAACACTTTCATCTCCTACCACATCCATTTCCCTACGATCCAGGAACCTCCAGCCACCTTGATCAATCCCAGATCAGGAGATCATCTCTCCTATCTCTGCCGTTAGTCGGTGAACTTGACCCTGACCCCTCATCGCTCCTTTCAACTAGGTAACGCCTCAGGATCAATCTCTTTTTTTGTTCCCAAGCTAACTGTGCAGATCCTGCGGCTTAAAAGCCTTGAATGAGGCGATTTTGTAGCCCACGAACAACACAAAGCATCGAAGACACCCAGGGCTCCTCCGATGAGCCTCGGACCTCTCTAAGCTGTCCACACTACTGAATCCTTCCAGGAATGAGTAGAGCACATCAGAAGCAAAGGAGAAAGATTGAGCAACGAGATTTTGCGGATCGAAGCTCGCAGGAGGTGAGTTCTTTTTGTGTTCTTCCAAGTGTCCTCCTTACCATCGCATCAAGAACATGCCTCCAGGCATAGCAGTTGCCGTCAGATTTGAGCTCCCTCGACCATTGATCCAGCCGCTGAGATCTAATCTCAACCATCTATCCTCGAAGGGGTATCCACCATCTATCGAGCGCCTTATATTTTTGGGAAAAATTACATGTATACCCCTGAAACTTCGTTTTATTGCAAAAATACCCCTTCGAGGTGTTTACTTTTTTAGGAATTTTGCATGCTTGCCCCTGGGTTTCTGGATTATGTTAAGAAATGCATGTTATTTATATTTTAATTGCAATCTAGTCCCTACCAGAAACTTGATTTTTATTCTATGCATTCCTTTTAATAAAAATCATTATGCATCAAGAATTTGTAGGAAGACTAAGTTAATTGTCTAATACCCTATTAATTCACACATATTTTTCCTAGGCCCTTTTAAATTAATATCCTATATTAAAAAATAAAAAAAAAACATTAATTTTTTCTATTGTCTGCATTACAAAATACAGAAAAATTATAAAACTTTTTGAAAAAAATCTAAAAAATCTTGAGTGTTTATTTTATCATATTTATCTTTTGCCCAAAATTTTTTGCAAAATATCATCTAAAACCCCTAAAAAATGAAAAACACTAAAATCCTTATAAAAATCATTAAAAATTCTTCAAAAATCCCAAAATCTTCATATTTGTTTCTGATGTTTTCTTTTATTGACTGTTATATAATAAAATTAGTTTTGGAAATTATTAGGACTTTTATCTATTTTTAAATTTCAAGACAATCCGACCTAGTAATATTACAGTTTTCCTATTTTTACACAATTAGAAATACAAAAAAGGAAAAATTCTGAGAAAAACATTAAAAATAGAGGAAAAACAAAAATGAGATAAATATGTTATTCCCTCATTTCTAAGTTTTTATAGTTATATCTATAAATATAAAAGCCCTAGACATATATAGCTATAATTACTTATATTATTATTATTAAAAATACCAAAAATATATCTTAGAAACCTTAAAAAAAAAGAACTGTACCCTATGGTATTTTCCATTTTTTAACTTTATATTATATATTTATTATCTATATTATCTATATTATATATCCATATATTATATATACATATCCTATATATAATTTAAAAAATTAAAAATATGAAAATATAAAAAGAAAATAAAAAATTAACTTATAAATCATCAAAAATATAAAAATAAAAATTCAAAAAAATAAATAATTAAAACTCACTAAAATAAAAAATCATCATAAAAACACCAAAACAAAAATTGTCTCCTTTTGCCAATTTTTGTTGTCTATTCCCCTTGTTTCGTGAGTTCGACACTCAACATGCACTATATACACATTTTGTAGATTTATAATAAATTTTAACTCCACATTCATTCTGCTTAGCATTGCTTTATCTTTTGTGGGTTAATTGTTGTATGAATCACCTTTAGTGAGTGATCACCACAACGACAATATATTCGCCTTGTGAGGATATGCTAAAAGTGTTTCAACACTAAGTCAAATGAATATTGCATGCACTTAATTATATCTCTCTGCAGTATATGATCGACCAACACTTGAATGTACTACAATTAACATTTCATAACCTGGTTAAATATTGTGTCATCTCTCCGTAAGTGTCTTTTGCCCATTTTATTTTAAAAGACCTAAACAAAAAGTGTTCATCTTCAAATATCCATGGTCCACACTGATACGCATAGAAACTCCCATCTAATAGCTTCCTATTCTGAATGCCTCAATAATGGATAATAATATCATCCTTGATCAAACTTGGACTTTCTTTTGATTAGCTTTATCTGACTTTAATAACCAATTTGGAGAAAACTTCTAAAGACAATTGTTTAAGGTTTACATGACTTATTTAATGTTTAGTAATGATCTCAAATTTATCAAGCCAAATGACACTACTTGCATATCCATAACAAATAAGGGATCACCTAGTTCATTGTTTCTTTGACATTGAATTGACTAATTCCTAGTTTCTTTTTATTTAGAATGATAATAAAATATGTGTGCTACATCAAACAACTGAGTTTCTTTTGAGACAAAGATATAACGAAAGATGCAACCATGATATGATAGCTTATTCCGTGATATCTCATTTTGTGATAAAGTTCCTTTATCTATGGAAGAGAGATTGATATCACACATCCAAACTAAAGTGTGGCTTAATTGATCTTGACACCAAATTTGGCAAAAGATCCTCATTTGAATTTTACAAGATGCTCACCCAATACTAGCATGTTGTCATTTCGATTTCAACTCAATTGAAAAACTCCAACCCCACAATAAAGTATGTTTATTTTCAATTGTTTAAATCTCAATGAGACCTATCATGTTCGAACTAAAAGATTAGGAAAGCTCAATTTAGATAAAATTGGATAAACTTATTTATATTATTAACCGATGATATATTCAAATTATTAAGCAAACCGCACTTCCTATGTGCATTTAAAAGTAAAAAGTGGTTAGTTGACTACTCATATAGAATAGTCACATTTGACAATGTCTCAACCACGCATTTGTCTTAAAATTTAAAATTACATATGCTCCAGAGTACAACCACTTACACTCGCTCATCCCAAGATGGTATCAAAGGAAGATGGAGATGATGAACACACAATGACATACGGTTCAACAACATACTCTTCACACATGCACGCACACATACACATACATATGCACGCACGTGCTCTCACGCCTGCACACCCACATACATACATTCATACATACATACATACATACATACATACATACATACATACATACATACATACATACATACATACAAGGGACCTTTTAATTATGTGCTTTTCATGACTGGGGAAAGCCTGCATTAACAAGTACTAGATCTTCATCTAATGGATACTTACATTTATCTTATCCAAAAGGGTATTTTAGTCATATTTTTATTTTAATTTTTAATTACATTTAATATTTTTCAATACTATTTAGATTGCCTAAATTTTACATTTTTTATTTTCTTTCATCAATATTGAAATGAATTTTCAACCAACATCCTTCGATGATGTCATTTATAAAATGTGGTGGTTTATGCAAAATATGTCATCTCTTTGCATTTTTCCAATCCTCTGTAAAATGAGAAGTTGATTAACAATATATCAGTTTCTTTATGTTTTCAGCCAATGTTATTAGTCAACATTATATACAAAATATAATGCTTTTATATAAAATTTGCATTCTTTTTGTAAAATATGTATGGTACTCTATAAAAACTAATTTTTCGAGAAAAAAGGGTGAAATCTCGAGCTGGGATTCACCTTAAAAAATTATTTTATAAAAAAATAAAGAGATATATTATCAATTAAATATCTATTAAAAATAGTTAGTGAAATATCGATTACATTTCAAAAAATAACATAAAATTTTTTCACAAATATGTAAATCAGTAAATAACTAATCAAAATATGTACTATGTTATAAATATATGTTCTTCACTTATAATTCACGTCTTGACAGTGGAAATAGATGATAAAAAAACCTCTCACAACTCTTCTTCTCCTCTCTCTCTCTCTACCCATGTTCTCTTCATTAAAAAACACACCTTTCTCTTTCTCTTTTTTTGAGGTCAGTGCCGCCAGCATACGCATCTCTTCTTTTATCATCTATGGTACACGCATGCCTCTGCCTCCATCTCCAAAGTTTTATGGCCGACCCACCTCCCTCTCCCTTTATCTCCAACATTGACCATCTGCCTACACCTTTGATGAATCACCAATTCATCATCTTTATTCTTTTATTTTGGCTTAAAATCCTTAGTAAAATACATGTAAATAACAATTAATACTCATTAATTAATCTTCTAACATCATTTGTTAATGTTGTACATTTAGCACTTATTTATACAAAAATAAAAGAATAAAGAAGAAAAGAAAAAGAAATAAAGAAGGTCATATATATGTAATAGATACAGACTGATCCGAAACCCCGAGACCAGGTCAAGCATTGACATGGTCGTAGGCACCCCTGTGGGGACCCCTGTTTTTACCTATCCTGCATCAAATATGTCCTTGTCTCCTCACAGGGGCGTCGTAGACAAGGACATATTTGATGCAGGATTGGTAAAGATAGGGGTCCCACAAGAACGCCTACGAGGAATAAAGTATGAGGTGATAGGGTCATTAACCTATAAAAATACCAGAAAATCCAGGTTCACGTTGTACATATTCATTTCCTCCACTATGCACATTTCTTGTAATATTTTATTTATCATTAAATCAATCTCAAATAAAAATATTTTCTTCATGAAACTTGGTCATAAAAATGTGTTTTAAATAATTAAAATATTTGCAAAAAGAATTCATGTATAGAATAAAAGGGACAATGCTCTAAAAAGCTATAAAATCATGATTGAAAGATCAATATCTACTCTATATGAACTTAAAATGAATCAAACTCACTTTCATTGTGTTTAAAACAAAATAAGCTTTAAAATGAAAGTGGTTTCATAAATATGTGGAAGTCGACTTTTTGGAGTGTGATTGTACAATGATACTTGTATTTATTTATTTTTATTTTTGCACATATAGTACTTTATTGTGTTGTACACATTTTATAATTTATAAAATACAAATAAAAATTATAAAATCTATAAATAATCAAAAATAAATAATTTTATTTATAATATAATTATATTATACATAAGTATATTTGTTTGCACTATTAAATTAATCGTTAAAAATAAAATAAAAATATATTTAAAACCCTTAAATTATTCTATAAATAAATAGAATATAAAATAACATGTCTTTTCTAAAAATAAATATTAAAAAAATATATTTTGTAGATAGAAAATTTATACCTGTAAATACATGTAATTAAATAATGTAACCTTATAAATTAACTTATTTAATTTATTAAAAATCACTAAAAATATTTATTTATTATAAACATTTTTTATTTTAATATTTTTAATTTAAAGCCATTTTATAACTTATTTATATTTAATAATATTATTTTATCATTTAGTCTATTTTATCTTATTCCAAGGCCATTCTGATTGGCCCATACAAAAATGTTGACCTTCGGTCAACTCCCCATTCATCCTTTCTAGTCAGATTAACCCAATGAGTTTGCTTCTTCACCCATTTATCCCAACCAATTCCTCCATCCATCCAACATGATTTCTTCATTATTTAATCAACCATAGGATCCAGATCCATGCCCATATAGTTTTTTGCCCAATCCGACCTCAGTTCGCGTACCATTCCCATTTGAATCCCACTTTTTATCATCCTATAAAGCACCTAAAGCTTCTTATTCCTATCTTTGGCTTCTTCCTTCTCTTCTAGTGAGCTCCATCCACCCTCGAGAGTAATAGTCGTGAAAGAGATGTTGCAGCGAGGTTTTGGAGTTGAGCATGCCTATGATCCAACATCATCGCTGTCAGCTTCGCCTTGAGCGAGCTCCAGCCTCTAACACCATCGCACTATTGAGGCAAGGATTCAAATCTCCTTGTAGCTTCATCCCAGGTATTTTGTCCACCCAGGTAATTTATATTGATTTTTGTTTCAATTCTAATTCGTTTTTGTTTCTATTTTCATCTCTGCAGTCGTAAGGTCACCATCATGCATTAATCACTCCGATATGATCGTTGTCACCTCCATCCATGTCCGAATGTCCTCACCTTCTACTCTGGCCACACACGGTGGCTGGAGACCTAGCGCCAATCCATCACCTTTACCAACTCCATCGTTCATCTGACTTTTGTTTGCTTTTGGGATGAGTCTTGAGCTCGAGCCGTGCCTTTTGATGAATACCCATTCATCACTCTTTATTCTTTTATTTTAGCTACAAAACCTATGCAAAACACATGTAGATATCTGTAATTAGCAATAATTATCATTCAACATGCATTGTGTAAATATGCATAATTAGCATGTTTTTATGCATAAATAAAAGAATAAAGAAATAAAAGAAAAAGAGGGAGATATTTAAAATAAATATTGAGCGATCTAATCCCAAGGGAGGGCTCAGCATGGGCCTGACCGTAAAAAGAACCCAAGTAGAGAGAGATAAGGAAGCTCATGTGTACATATATACCTGTATATAAATAAAAATATTTTCCTCTAAATAAAACAAAAATATATTTTTGTAAATATTTATAAATATTAAATTAAAATAAAAATGAGAAAAACAAAACAAAATTAAAAATAAATAAAAATCCCTTCACCATTTGTACATAAGCCATGTACATAGAATCACTTATATATTTATTTCTCCCTATAAATAAATAAATAAAATCCTATAAAAATATGTACATATTCCATATTTTAAAGTGTAAATAAATAAAATAAAAATCACAAAAATAAAAATAAAATAAAAAGGAATAAAAATAAAATCAATTTCCTACATTGTATATATACCATGTATGTACATAAATAAAACTATTTATTTAACCCTTGTAAATAATTAATAAAAATAAAATAAAAATACCTTTTTATTCCAAATTTTATTCTATAAATAAATAAAATATAAAATTGGAATAAAATGTACAAAAATAAATAATTAAAAATCAAAAATTAAAAATGTATATTGTATATACCTATATATAATAATACTATTTTGTAAATACATTATTTATATTTCAAAAAAATAAATAAAAATCATAAAAAAATAGTTTAAAAATAAAGAAACGTTTTTCATTTTTAACTTTTTCCAAATTCGGCCATTTACTATTTATTATTTAATTTCCAAATATTTAATACGTGGACGCACCTGATTGGTCCACGGGGGATGTTGACCCCCCGGTCAACTCCCCCCCGGACCAGTCGACCAGGATCCACTCGCCCAACCCGCTTTTCTCCGATTTTTCCCTGAGTGATCCGAGACCCATTCGACTAAACCCAGGGTCCTATTTCTTCCTCATGCATTCGAGATCCACGCCGACACATCCGCATTGGGATCCGCGCTTCACGAAACCCTGCCCGACCCTCTCTTCTCGGACCTGCAGGTGTATAAAGCTTCAGCTCCAGCAGCCTTTTCACTCCATCTTTGGCGTCGCCCCTTCCACCCAGGACCTCCACCCGATTCCTCTGAGTGACAGCCTTGGACCAGAGTGTTGCAGAGAGGCGGAGGAGCACCGCGTCACTGATCCGACAGCATTTCACCGTCATGCGCCGCCTAGAGCTGCGCCCGAGCCTCGGGCCATCGACGTCCCTCGAGGCGAAGACCATAGCTCCCGGAGCTCGTTCCGAGTCGACCACCTCCATCAGGTAATCTTGATTCTTCCCATATTTCTCTAATTTTCGATTTTGTCCAAATCCATCCCTCGCCGTCTTTCATCGATTCCGGTCAACCCGTCAATCTATTTCCTCGACCGACTCGACCATCATCTTCGTCGTACTCCTCCGCACATTCTCCGCCCATCCATCCAACCCAGTTCGCCCCGGAACTGGGAATCCACCCTCCTCCGCCGTCGCATCGCCGGAGGGTGCCACCCCGACCAATTAAGACCCCCGTTCACCCTCTCACCGGGTCGAGGCACTTTGCCCTCAACCCAGGAGTTTGTCTGTGGGTTTTGCAGATCGAGACGAGGCCCATCTGAGGGTCTACGCGTTCAGGACAACTAATCCCTACCGTCGTCGTCGCCGGAGCTCCTCGGAGCTTCCCGGCCTCATCGGAGAGGCGGTTCAGCTGCGGACCATCGAGGCGAAGCTCTTGGACATATCAACAGCAACAGAAGAGGTCCACCGCGCGAGTATCGGGCCGGCGAAGTTCGCCGGCCACCTGTTCTTGGTGCATCCTCCAGAGCCGTCCGTTCAGCCCCGACGTGCCAGATTGCATCCGGACTGCTCGATCCAGGCGATGAAGAGGCCCTTCTCAACCACCGTCCGATTGACACGTGGCCGCTTCTCCGCCATACATCCAGCGAAGGGTCAACCCTCGATCCTCCATCGTCAGACAGCATACGTGGCTGACCCCCAGCCGTTAGATCAGAGCCGAGGTTCCTTCGAAGAGGCGCAGCGCACCTCCACCGCCCGATCAGCCACGTGGCGCCACTCCAGCCCTCGGATAATAAGGGGTAAATATCACTTAGGCCCCATCCTATTTGGCTTTTATTGTTTAGTCCTGTAATTAGGTTAAGTAGTTGCTTTTATTTTGTAAAAATTGCACTGAAGACCTGGTCGTTTATTTTATTTGCTTTTTCATCCCTGTGTATGTGAGACACGTGCGTCGTCATGTGGTTTGTTAGTGAAATTGCATGTTCTGGGCCTTTGTTTGGATGTGTTAATAAATAAAAAATACTTTTTGATATTTACACTTATGCCCCTATGAATGTTTTTAGTTGACATGTGCCGAATACTTTGGGTTATTTGCAAATAGTTCCCTGGTCTTTTAGCACCTGTTGCTAATAAGCCCTTGGAACTTATTTTTCTTGCACATTGGTCCCTCTGTGCCCAGACCACGTGCAGCGCGCGTGGGGACTTGGAGAAATTGCACGAGGACCCCCCAGATTTCTGGGCATGTTACTTTTCATCCCCAGAACTTAGTTTTTATTGCAAAAAGGTCCCTATGCACTATGGGCTCTTATTTGATTTAAATAAAATATCAGTTTTTATCCAAATCGTGTGAAAATTTGATACGTGGCTCCTTCCACTGTGTAGAATTTTCACCAATTTTTGGATACATTTTCGACCCTTTTTGTTATTTTTAAAAATTCAAAAACAGCCAATTTTATCTCTGTCCAGTTTATAAAATCCTAAAAAATATAAAATCCCTTATAAAATCTAAAAAAATCAGATTTTGTGTGTTTTTACCTGTTTGATTTTTTATCCATTTTTGGCTATTTTTATATTTATAAAAAGCTTAAAAATTAAAAAACCTTGAAAAACTCATAAAATTTCTAAAAAATCATTGAAAATTCAAAAATTAATAAACTCTTTTTCTGATTTTTGTTTCTTATTTCTCTTTTCCTAGAAAAATACCTCAGGCTCTTTTAGGACCATTTTGTATTTTATTTTGATCCTTGAAGCATGGCTGGGCAGCAACACAGTTTTTCTTCCTTCTTTCATTTTTAGAAAGTTCCCTAAAAATCATAATTTTCTCAAAAATTCACCAAAAAACAGTAAAAAATCCATAAAACATAAAAATATTTTTATTTGAATTTTTGAAATATTTTTGTGTAATTAAATAATTGCTTGAAGTTGTGTGTATTTGCCTTTTTATTATTTCTTCATTATTAAAAATCCCAAAAAAATATAAAAATATTAAAAATCCATTAAAAAATATTTGTTTATTTTTTCTTCATTTTTAGACTACTTCGTAGGCCGCAAGGCCAATCTGCGCTCCTCGAGTTCGACCTTGGGTGCTATACTAGGTTAACATCATAACGAGACCGCTATTTTGATTTTTATCGATTTTCATCTTCTCGATTGGTGGTCTGATTCTTTTTCTTGATTGAGCCTTGAATCCCAAGTGACTGAGGTCACAACGACCTTAGTGAGATACTTTACCTTAGTCCGTCGGACTCGCTCATGAGAATGGCGTCGTTGTCGGGGAGCACGGCTTAGTTGTCGGTTTCATTTTCATTTTATTTTGTTTTCTTTTTCGCGGCTTTCCGTGGCTTTTTCTTCGTCCGCGACTTTTCGTGACCTTTTCTTTTTCTTTTATTTTCATTTTCTTTTATTTTCTTTTATTTTTGTTTTTGGTTGTTTTGCTTGTTTATCTTTATTTCTATTTTTGCATATATACCCTGTTTTTTTCTTATTTTATTTGCTTTATTTCTATCTGGTTTGTGACACTCTTTTGCTTGCTTGCGAGGGCCCGAGGATCGAGGTGGCGACTTTCGAGGAGCCGATGCAATCGCGGCAATCGGAGGTGGCTCCCTTCTGCACGGAGCCACAGGAGAGCGCGAGGAGGCAGTAGAGTGCAGGAGCCGCAGAATAGCCGCGGAGTAGTGTAGTGTAGTTTAGACTTATTTTCAGCAGATATTATTGTTTTAATAATATAGGTACCCAGACTTTAAGACTTGGACTTTGCGGGGTCTGTTTCGCCGAGCACCGGTGTGCTCGGGGGACCCCACTGTTGTTTTGTTTTCTCGGTTTTCTTTTTATTTGATTTCACGTGGTTTTCTGTGCTTGAGCCCCTAGACTTAGGTTTTTATATCGTTGAGCCAGGTAGCCTTAAGTCCACATCCCTAAAAGAATATCTGTTCCCATAGATCATGTTTGGACTTAGGCAAATAAATCGGTTCTTCACAATAATAGAAGCTTCTGTTTAGGATGGTTTCTCGCACTGCATTCCATTTAGATTAGGTTTACATTTATGCGCGGATCATAATTGCATGTAGACTGCTGGAGTCAGGTACGTCTTCTATCTCGTGCATGCATCATTGATTTGTCGCGCATCGGCTTTTCCGCTTTCCTCCCCCTGTTTTTCTGGACTTAGGAATAAAAGGAAATTGGAAAATTCATTAGACGTTTCTTGAAAAATACATAAAAAGAAAAACAATAAAATCGGGACTGCTAATCACATTTGACCTAAAAGACACCTCATTGAAAATCTGTCTTGGGGAGAGTAACCCCCTCCTTGTTTGGTTTGGATGAGCGAGAGAGTGACCCGCACCTTAGGTTAGAGCCATATCCGAGTTCTCGACTGATTACCGGCTTTCTGTACGGGACACTCGGTTGAGAATATTGGATTCCTATCAGCTCACGTAATCGCTCTGAAAGATTGAATGATCATCTAAAATAAAATTGACAAGATAATTGACCGATCCCTTACGGTCTTCAGCTTTATGTGCGTAGGTGAATCAGGGGTTTTGCTTTCTCATATTGTGTGATTCCAGATCCCTTCTGCCTTTCCCCTCCTATCTTCTCTATCCATCTGTCTCCCACCCACCCTCCCTTCAATCTTTTCTTCTTCTTCTCCTTTATCCCTGGATGATGGATCCCCCTCACTCTGGCCGACTCTTGCGGCTTCTTCTCCATCCTCTGACCATCAGTCCAGTCCACCTTCGAGGGAGGTCGGATCCCCGACCAACCTCCCGCTCCCTCCCTCCCATCCCTTTCTTTACTCTGGGCATGTTGCGTTAGACGTCCGCGGATATCAGATCGAGCAGATGCGAGACCCGGACGATGCCATTGCTGAGTTGAGAGTGCACTCCGTTCGTGATCAGAGAGAGCAGATGAGGTTATCAGATAGATCCTATTCCAGATTGATGGAGGAGCAGATAGGACAGGGAGCTCAGTCAGCTTCTACACGAGGTCCATTCAGCTTGGATTTGGATTTCATTCAGCGACTGCCGATATTTTCAGGGGAGGCGTACGAGGAGCCTTATCTTCACCTGTCCGAGTTCGAGGAGTTTTGCAGAGCACAGTTATATTCAGATATCACTGTAGAGGACCTGATGCTGAGGACCTTCCCATTCACACTTCAGGACAGAGCCATGAGATGGCATAGATGATTGGGGAGGATATTCGCTACGTGGAGAGAGATACGTCGAGAGTTCTTACAGAGATACTTCCCCACGCATAGAGCAGATTTGATGCAGTCTTTGATCACCAAGTTTTAAGTTGACCCCCAAGAGCCATTTCATGAGGCTTGGCCGAGGATTCTTGACCTCTTGAGGAGATTTCCATATCATGGACTTCCACTGACAGACCTTATCGAGATCTCCATGCGGGGGATGACCGCAGAGCATATAGCACTGGTGATTACCACATGTGGTGGTTCACACCGCAGTTCCGACATTCAACTACTAGATACCATCTCGAGCTTACTTTCACCGAGTTCTTCTTCACGAGATGCCCTAGTCGGGACAACACATGAGGACGATGCAGTACCAGTGTGGTGTGTCACATTACATGAGGATACAGTTTCTACACACCAGCCCGAGGACTTGGATTATGCAGCACCACTGACAGAGGAGATGACTGCGATAGCAGAGGTTCGGACCCAGAGTCTACTCGAGTTCCCGTTGGTCTTCCAGCTAGAGTTCGAGGCAGTCCCAGAGTTTCCAATCGACGAGTCTTGGATATCAGATCTTCTGATACTCCAGGAGTCGGAGGAGCCCCCACTACTACAGCCATCGATTCAGTCACTTCAATTTCCAGTCCCGGAGTAGTCAGCCTCTTTTCTACAGGGACACTTCCCGGAGCTCGATAGCTACCAGGACTCAGCCCAGCAGCCACAGTTCGACATGGGACACCACTTTGAGAGTACAAACACAGATAGTCCCGTATTCGAGCCTTTTGTCCTCTACTTTGACGAGACAGACACAATTGCTGAGGACCGCTTGGCAGCCAGCATTGCCGCAGAGCGAGGATCAGCCGCAGACACTTTGCCAGCCTCCGCGGTGTTGACCAGTACCTTCTCCTGCTTCCAGATTGCCGAGAGCTACACTTCCGATGATGATGCAGCCTGGTGCACCAAGTGGATACTTGACAGCAGCACAGATGCCCTTCTAGATCCAGATCCTCTACTTTTCACCTTTGATCTTGCATTTCTCCTCGAGGGTTATCTGCGGGAGAATGCCGCACACGACGTGTACTCGGTTTCACCTTCTGAGAGTGTTTCCGATCTGGCGGAACACGAAACCAAGTCTTCTGATCCTTCTGATTCTGAGTCATCTCACCTCGACGACTCTCGCGAGGATGAGCCTATCCTGGAGATATTCGATGATCTGCCCGATTTGCTTTTATTTCATTCATCGGATATCCGTTTTCTTAAAGAGTCTCCTGATCTTGATTGTCCACACCTTCTTGAGACACTGATTGACGTGGAGGATTCCATGACTGATCCATCCTTCTCCACGTTTGACTTCGTCGGCTCTACACTTTCACTCTAGTCTGATTCCGGGCCGTTGATTTCTTTTGTGCTGCCGGATCCCGATCACATATTTCCATATCCTTGGCTGGTAGCAGACACCCGCTTGATTGCATACCTGGGTGTCATTCTTTACACTTTGCATTTCGTCACGGTTCTCATAGCGAGACTGCGACAACAATACGACACTCGCCTTACCGATGCCGTCCTGAACCTTGACACAACTTTGTCCTAGCCTTTGCGCCCAGCTAGGGGCCTAAAATGTAGCGCTTGTTGAGAGGCACCTCAACATTGTACCCTTTTGTATATAAGTGTTTTGTCTTAGTTTGATCTTTCTTTCTTCCGTTCTTGTTTTCACCCCAGGTCTCACTTAGGATTATCTTTGCTATACTTAGGATATACCTCATCCTAAGTATAGGGGGGTGGAAACACCGGGTTGTTCTTCTGTTCTGTTTCATCACTGATGTTGTTGCCTATACTTAAGGATTCTTTACCTTAAGTATAGGGGGAGTGATGCCCCTTCACCTTGTATATATTTGTTGTCCCTCTTCGTGTCTTGCTACCCCTGTTTTTGTTGCCTATACTTAGGGATATTTCACCCTAAGTATGGGGGGGTAGACCCTGTACATTCTCCGCTCGTTTTTCCCTTTGTGTACAACCTGCTATACTTAGGATTATTTGATCCTAAGTATAGGGGGAAAAGCCGAGCCCCTTTTGATCTTCTATTCTTTCATTCATCTTTGTATATAGCCTTCCTTTTCACTTCCCTATACTAAGCACGAGTTATGTCTTCTTCATCGCTCTTGACTTTGAGGACATTGCTCGAGCTAAGTATAGGGGTGTGTGTATATATTTCATATATACTTTAGCCATAACTCATACTTTGTGTGAGTGTGTTAATAAATAAAAATGGCTAAAAACCCAAAAATTCACAAAAATTAAAAAATTTTCCTTGTAAATAACCATTCTTCTATTTGTACATACATAGCTATTGTACAAATTAGTTTTGTAAAAATGTTTTCAAAAACTTTTTCTGTAAAGATTGTGTAAATATGTGTATATCAAAATTATGTATATAGTACAAAATTTTTCCAAAATGTTTTGAAAATCAAAAGTTTGCAAAAACCTTGTGTAAATTTGTGTAAATATTTTGCAAAACTTGCATTCATGCATACATCCATGGTTTCAAAACATTTTTTCAAAAATTTTGCACATGTGTAAATATTGTGTAAATAACATCTTTGTATATATTTGTATAGTTTTTCCTGGATTATAGTTGACATTTAAACAAGCCTGGAATTAAATTGGAAAATGGAGCTTGATTAAGATCTTAATCCACCTAATTCTAAGAGGAACATTATAGGGCTTAGGGTTAAGGCTTTTCAAGTCCATGGTGACTTAATTCTTTAAGTCCACTAGGCTATGATCACATGTCATCTCAATGAGCCTAAGTAGAGCACTTAACAACACACACATGACTCATATAGACAATGGCTTGACTTGGACCTGCACTTTACACCGAGCTCTCTACGGATGAGGTGGTAAGGAGGCAGTCTTCCTTGACTTGGGGTAGCATATGAGGGTAGTACTTCTAGGCGGAACCTCTCTTCTTATTTTAGTGAAGGAAGTGCGTCTCAACTTGGTCTGGTTGCCATGAGGTCTAACGACATGAGTTGTGGGTTGCAATAATGCTTCAAAAGAGGGATAGTCTACTGGCTCAAGAGGAAAAAATCCTTATGTACATATGCTGCACCTAGTAAATATGTTGTATAGATGCACTTGAAAAAAAATGCAAACAGAAAATAACTCCAAAAAAGTGTTGGGTCTGAGAGAAAATGATAATCCCACCGGAGTATGTATCTAGTGCAAATAAGCAAAGCTTGAGACTCATAGTTCCATCTTATGTAGCTTGCAGCAGGGAGACTTAGCTACACTGGTTGAGCTCCCAAGGATACATGGCTACACTTGCCATGGTCCATTCTCTTCTTCCCCCTCTTCTTGAGTCGGTTGAACTTGAACTTAGAAGGGAATACCCCGCTCCTCGAGGAAAGAGCGGCCAGATTAAGGTCATAGAGTTACCTTGTTGGGGAGGGTTGTCAAGTTACTACTTCTGAGATGGAGAGCTATACCTCACATACACTGTACAAGGAAAGATTCATAGTCTTCAAGGTTTGTGTATGTAGACTTGTTCTGATCTGGATTGTTTAGGAGTCATGATTATAGATTAGTGGATCTTAGAGGCTGTTGAGTTTTAAACCTAAGTCTAAATAAGGTTACGACACATTAATAATCTAAAGATCTGATCGAGCTCCATATTTCAATTTAATGAAGGCAAGTTTAATACTCAGCATTAATCCATGCATTTTCTCCTCTTTTTCTTTTTCTTTCTCTTTTTCACTTCTTTTTCAAATAAGTGTTTGCTAAGGGACTAGCAAAGTTAAGTATAGTGGGGTGATGAATATCCATTCATCACTCTTTATTCTTTTATTTTAGCTACAAAACCTATGCAAAACACATGTAGATATCTGTAATTAGCAATAATTATCATTCAGCATGCATTGTGTAAATATGCATAATTAGCATGTTTTTGTGCATAAATAAAAGAATAAAGAAATAAAAGAAAAATAGGGATATATTTAGAATAAATATTGAGCGACCTAATCCAAAGGGAGGGCTCAGCATGGGCCTGACCGCAAAAAGAACCCAAGTAGAGAGAGATAAGGAAGCTCATGTGTACATATATACATGTATATAAATAAAAATATTTTCCTCTAAATAAAACAAAAATATATTTTTGTAAATATTAAATTAAAATAAAAATGAGAAAAACAAAACAAAATTAAAAATAAATAAAAATCCCTTCACCATTGTACATAAGCCATGTACATAGAATCACTTATATATTTATTTCTCCCTATAAATAAATAAATAAAATTCTATAAAAATATGTACATATTCCATATTTTATAGTGTAAATAAATAAAATAAAAATCACAAAAATAAAAATAAAATAAAAAGGAATAAAAATAAAATCAATTTCCTACATTGTATATATACCATGTGTGTACATAAATAAAACTATTTATTTAACCCTTGTAAATAATTAATAAAAATTAAATAAAATACCTTTTTATTCCAAATTTTATTCTATAAATAAATAAAATATAAAATTGGAATAAAATATACAAAAATAAATAATTTAAAATCAAAAATTAAAAATGTATATTATATATACCTATATATAATAATACTATTTTGTAAATACATTATTTATATTTCAAAAAAATAAATAAAAATCACAAAAAAATAGTTTAAAAATAAAGAAAAGTTTTTCATGTTTTAACTTTTTCCAAATTCGGCCATTTACTATTTATTATTTAATTTCCAAATATTTAATACATGGTTGCACCTGATTGGTCCACGGGGGATGTTGACCCCCCGGTCAACTCCCTCCTGGACCAGTCGACCCGGATCCACTCGCCCGATCCGCTTTTCTCCGATTTTTCCTGGAGTGATCCGAGACCCATTCGACTAAACCCAGGGTCCTATTTCTTCCTCCTACATCCGAGATCCACGCCGATACATCCGCATTGGGATCCGCGCTTCACGGAACCCTGCCCGACCCTCTCTTCTCGGACCTGCAGGTGTATAAAGCTTCAGCTCCGATAGCCTTTTCACTCCATCTTTGGAGTCGCCCCTTCCACCCAGGACCTCCACCCGATTCCTCTGAGTGATAGACTTGGACCAGAGTGTTGCAGAGAGGCGGAGGAGCACCGCGTCACTGATCCGGCAGCATTGCGCCGCCGTGCGTTGCCCAGAGCTGCGCCCGAGCCTCGGGCCATCGACGTCCCTCGAGGCGAAGACCAGAGCTCCCGGAGCTCGTTCCCAGTCGACCACCTCCATCAGGTAATCTTGATTCTTCCCATATTTATCTAATTTTCGATTTCGCCCAAATCCATCCCTCGCCGTCTTTCATCGATTCCGGTCTCCCCGTCAATCCATTTCCTCGACCGACTCGACCATCATCTTCACCGTACTCCTCCGCACGTTCTCCGCCCATCCATCCAACCCAGTTTGCCTCGGAACTGGGAATCCACCCTCCTCCGCCGTCGCATCGTTGGAGGGTGCCAACCCGACCCATTTAGACCCCCGTTCACCCTCTCACCGGGTCGAGGAACTTTGCCCTCGACCCAGGAGTTTGTCTGTGGGTTTTGCAGATCGAGATAAGGCCCATCTGAGGGTCTACGCATTCAGCACAGCTACTCCCAGCCCCCGTCATCGCCGGAGCTCCTCGGAGCTTCCCGGCCTCATCGGAGAGGCGGTTCAGATTCGGACCATCGAGGCGAAGCTCTTGGACATATCAGCAGCAGCAGAAGAGGTCCACCGCGCGAGTATCGGGCCGGCAATGTTCGCCAGCCACCTGTTCTTGGTGCATCCTCCAGAGCCGTCCGTTCAGCCCCGACGTGCCAGATTGCATCCGGACCGCTCGATCCAGGCGAAGAAGAGGCCCTTCTCAGCCACCGTCCGATTGACACGTGGCCGCTTCTCCGCCATACATCCAGCGAAGGGTCAGCCCTCGATCCTCCACCGTCAGATAGCATACGTGGCTGATCCCCAGCTGTCAGATCAGAGCCGAGGTTCCTTCAAAGAGGTGCAGCGCACCTCCACCGCCCGATCAGCCACGTGGCGCCACTCCAGCCCTCGGATAATAAGGGGTAAATATCACTTAGGCCCCATCATATTTGGCTTTTATTGTTTAGTCCTTTAATTAGGTTAAGTAGTTGTTTTTATTTTGAAAAAATTGCACTGAATACCTAGTCGTTTATTTTATTCGCTTTTTCATCCCTGTGTTTGTGAGACACATGCGTCGTTACGTGGTTTGTTGGTGAAATTGCATGTTCTGGGCTTTTGTTTTGATGTGCTAATAAATGAAAAATACTTTTTGATATTTGCACTTATGCCCCTCTGAATGTTCTTAATTGACATGTGCTGAATACTTTGGGTTATTTGCAAATAGTTCCCTAGAGTTTTAGCACCTGTTGCTAATAAGCCCTTGGAACTTATTTTTCTTGCACATTGGTCCCTCTGTGCCCAGACCACGTGCAACGCGTGTGGGGACTTGGAGAAATTGCACGAGGACCCCTCAGATTTCTGGGTCTGTTACTTTTCAGCCCTAGAACTTAGTTTTTATTGCAAATAGGTCCCTATGCATTGTGGGCTCTTGTTTGATTTAAATAAAATATCAATTTTTATCCAACTCGTGAAAATTTGACGCGTGGCTCCTGCCACTGTGTAGAATTTTCATCAATTTTTGGATACATTTTTGAGCCTTTTTATTATTTTTAAAAATTCAAAAACAACCAATTTTGTCTCTGTTCAGTTTATAAAATCCTAAAAAATATAAAAACCCTTTAAAATTTTTAAAAAAATCATATTTTGTGTGTTTTTGCCTGTTTGATTTTCTGTCCATTTTTGGCTATTTTTAGATTTACAAAAAGCTTAAAAATTAAAAACCCTTGAAAAACTCATAAAAATTCTAAAAAATCATAGAAAATTCAAAAATTAATAAACTCTTTTTCTCATTTTTGTTTCTTATTTCTATTTTCCAAGAAAAATACTCCAGGCTTTTTTAGGACCATTTTGTATTTTATTTTGGTCCTTGAAGCCTAGTTGGGCAGCAACACAATTGTTCTTCCTTCTTTCATTTTTAGAAAATTCCCTAAAAATCATAAAATTCTCAAAAATTCATCAAAAATAGTAAAAAATTCATAAAACATAAAAATATTTTTATTTGAATTTTTGGACTATTTTTGAGTAATTAAATAATTGCTTGAAGTTGTGTGTATTTGCCTTTTTATTATTTCTTCATTATTAAAAATCCCAAAGAAAAATATAAAAATATTAAAAATCCACCAAAAAATATTTGTTTATATTTTCTTCATTTTTAGACTACTTCGTAGGCCGTAAGGCCAATCCACGCTCCTCGAGTTCGACCCTGGGTGCTATACCAGGTTAATATCATAGCGAGACCGCTATTTTGATTTTTATCGATTTTCATCTTCTCGATTAGTGGTCTGATTCTTTTTCTTGATTGAGCTTTGAGTCCTGAGTGACTGAGGTCACAACGACCTTAGTGAGATACTTTACCTTAGTCCGTCGGACTCGCTCATCACCTTTGCATGTACAAGTCCTCATTTGTAAATCGATGGATTGGAGTAGAACCACACACATCTGATCAATTCACGAGCATCAGGTCTGATTCGATCGATACCACAACCATCGGAGATCGATCGAGGAGTACATCGATGCCGTGTTGATATGTTCGAGCACATCCGCCACCGCTTGCAAGTAATTGGCTAAGAACATCAGTTCCAACCCCAGGTCTACAACCACCGTTCGATCTGCAAGATTGGATGCTCCATGCTACCACCGCCCAACCGCTTAAGGTTACACGTGATTCGTGTGTGCGCACATGATATTTTTGGGGCAATTTCCATCAAGGCCCCAAACTCTATTGTATGGCGTACATGTATAGGTGCTTGGGTTACACGTAAGCTATCATGTGGCTCTGGTGATTTTACGCTCCAACATTCCATTTATTTGCTTGTAAATGCTATGATTAGTTTCTCTTAATTGCAAATTAGCACTTGCTTTGTTGGTTTTTGTTTCATTATTTATTTTATTTGGATTAAATAGTTTTATTACTCCAAAAATTCTATAAAAATTAATTTAACTTCATGTTCATATGTTTTATCTCAGATCGTTTTGGTTTTGAAAATTATTTTCATTTGTTATTTTTAAAAATACAAAAACACACCTTGTCTCACTGTTTGATCATTAAAAAATTCATAAAAATTCAAATATTCTTCCAAAAATAAAAAAATTGCTATATGTATATATTACAGTTTTTATCACATATATAAAAATCAAACAAAAATTCATATAGAAACAATGAAAATTTGAATATATATATAAACTTACAAAAATTGTATAAAATCACAAAGAATCATAAGATATATTTTTGTTCTTATTTTAAAGCACAATAAAAATACTTTTGTATGGCATTTATATATATATATAGTTTGATTTTTTTAGAATCACAAAAAAATAGCTAGTTTTATTTGAAAAATTATTTTAAAGTTTAAATCTGTGAAATATCCATAAAAAATAAAAATACCTCAAAAATCAACATAACTAGTAAAAATACTTAAAACATAAAATATTTGATTTTCTTATTTTTGAGCATTTTCACATATTTTAAAATTCATATTTTATTTCATCTTATTCATAAATTGATCTTGGAAAATTAAAAGGAATTAAATTTTTACAAAATTTAAATCTAAAAATTAGAAAACATAAAAATATAATACATTTCATAAGCAATAAAAATATAAAATTCATAAATTCCATTAGAAAATATTAAAAATCAAGCAAATAAATTAAAAATCTTTATTAATTTACATACTTAATAACCCTCATAAAAATCGTGCCTTCATGTGTTCGACCCTGGAGCTATATTATGTTAATAATTAGTACATTCTTCTTTTATAATATATATTTTTATTGATTCATGGATTATTGGGTTGCAACGACATTATTACATCTATACTTTAATAATCAAAACATGGTAATTCACTCGGTGTAATCAACCTCCCTCCTTCAGTGCCAGTCATTCGTTGTGTTGGAGAATTGGACCGCTCATCGTCAATTGTCGATGCCCACTTCTCGTCACCCATCGCACGATCGTAGTGATGAAGGATGAATTGATGGATTAAAGGGAATGCAGGGGAAATATGGAGTAGAACCAACCATTTTGAATTTTGAATAAGCAAAGATGGGGATAATTTTAGATAGAATTCAAGGTTATGGGTTGTTCCATTCTATGCTAAAATGTGTAAATGACTGATAATAATTTTTATATATTTAAAAATTAATATCCTTTTTTAATCTATACCATGTCATTAAAAACTAAAGTGTGAGATGGAGGTGGAGGGATTTCTACTACCTCGAAAAGACACTACCTTATTTTAAGTCCCTTACACACACATATAGAGAGAAAGGGATTTTAAAATAAACACATGACACATTAGGAAACCGATTAACATGTGATCTCATCTACCAATTTTCCATTCAACAATAGAGATTAAAAACATCTTGACAAAATTGATTATCTTGAAATCTATTAGTATTGGAAAGATATCATGTTTGATATTTTGTTTCTAATTTTTCTCTCAACCATTATTTGAAAGAGATTATGGCAGACCTTTTTTTCCTCAAAGGTTGTCTCATTTTCTCAACCTCTCTAGGAGTTCGTAAAAGTATAATATGAAGTTGTAAAAAATAACAAAGGAGTTATGAGATGATCATTAAAGAGTTGTAAGTTTGTAATAAAAGAACGATAGTACTCTCCGATTTTAGATAATCACTGCTAGGAGTTATAAAGCATATAACAAATAGTTGTAGAAAAAACAAAGAAGTTGTAGGAATTTAATAAGGAGTTGTAACAAAGAGTCGTAGAAAGTAACAAAGGAGTTGTAAGAAAATTAATAAGAAGTTGTAAAAAAAATCATCAAGGAGTAAAAGTCAAAAACAAAATTGTAAATAGCCAATATGAAGTTGTAAATAATAACAAAGATGTATAAACCAATACACAGTTTTAGAAAAATAAAGATAGAGTTGTAAAATATAAACACAAAGTTTTAAAAACTAAAAAAATAGAGTTATAAAAAATAAATACCAAGATGTAAAGTGTAATACAATTTTTTAATAAAATAAATCTAAAGTTGTAAAACATATTAAAGAATAGTGATAGGTTTTTTCCCATACATATTCAAAATTTTCTTAACACATGTTTTATATAAATTATTTAATAATTAAACATGGGAAAAAAGAATATATGCCATACCTGTAAAATCATGGATTTATTTTTGTATAATAAATGATGATGATGGATAAAAATACAAGATAAAGATGACACGTTTAGTAATTCGAATTGCCCTGTAAGGATACATAATATGCTTGTGTCTCATGATGTTAATTCGCAAAGATTCATTAAAAAGCAAACCGACAGGTAAAGTTAGGAGGGGATGAGAAAATATTTCTATGGGCGTATACAAAAAGATGAGGTGGGGCCCACAGTAGAAAATAGGTGAAATATAAAATAGCCGGTGCTCCATGATGTTCGTTCAACTCCTCCATTGACCAACAACACAGCCTCCTTTATAAGCATCGCCCTCCCCTGGGCTTGAGCTCGCCACACGCCCACCTCATAGTTTGCGTTGCTTCTCCTCGACCATGAGGGCAAGCTGCAACGGCTGCCGCATCCTCCGCAAGGGCTGCAGCGACGACTGCGCCATCCGCCCCTCCCTCCTCTGGCTCCCCGACCCCGAGCACCAGGCCAACGCCACCCTCTTCCTCGCCAAGTTCTACGGCCGTGCTGGCCTCCTCAACCTCCTCTCCGCCGCACCCGACCGCCTTCGGCATGGTGAGCACACTGAATATCCTGTCTACAGTAGCTCTTTTGATTTGGACTCTATCTATCTGAAGTGATCACGTGTCTCATCATTCGCGATTTTGAACTGTTGCAGCCGTGTTCCGATCGCTGCTGTATGAGGCCTGTGGGCGGATTGTGAACCCGATCTATGGCTCGGTGGGGCTACTCTGGTCGGGGAATTGGAAGCTCTGCCAAGCCGCAGTGGAGGCTGTACTGAAGGGCTCTCCGGTGCTGCAGATGGCACCGGATGCTTTAGCTGCTGTGCCGCTCCCTCCGCTCCAAGCGTTCGACATCCGGCATGTGTCCAAGAACCAAGGCACGGAGAGGGGAGCATACAAGGTGACCAAGACCACCCAATTCAAGCGCTCCGGCGGCTCCCTGATCGTCGATCTGAATAAGGTGATGATGGTGTCGGGGGAGCAAAGGTGGGGGGAGGTGTATGCGGAGAACGAGAGCATGATGTCGTCCGAGACGGTGGAGTTCGCAGCCGTCGAGCGGCGGACGTATGATGCTGGTGACGGAACAACCGGCAGTGGTGGCCATGACAATTTGAGGTTGGAGCTGAGCCTCAGCTTGGAAGCTCCATCGCCTTAGTTGTTGTCAATTGGAGGATGTGCTAGTAGATGCAGATATGATTTCCAAGCGGAGGCCTTACACTTTGTTACGTAGATCGATGGAGGATTTACAGATAGGCAGATAGTTTTTGTAATTAACCACTAAGCATAGAGAGGGTATATGTTACTGGGTTGCGTTGTTTTCAATATATATCTGCTGGTTTTCGCTTCCTTTTGCCTTATTTTTTCGTACAAGAGATCTAATCTTTATGAATTGACGGAGGAAACTTTTGTTTATGAGATATCTTCTCGTGGTTTTGATTGTAGGAAAGAAAGAGTTACATTTATCCATTTTCATAAGGGGCTATAATTAGTGATCCTTTCCTGATTATATGAGGTTATGACAGTAAGGAAGTTTGAAATGCTATATCCTAAGCAAATGATCTTAGGCTAAATTTGTTCCAGGGCTTATAACTAAGAACGATAATTGTTGTCATGGCACCTAATGAACTTATTTATTGTGTGGAGAGGGGCAAACAACGCCGCCTACCCATTGGCAGCTGCGCATTTTGTAGTCCGCTTACTCAGATTGGACGATTTGAAAAGAAATATGTCAATTGACTAATTTCATGCAAACCTTTGTGATGGTTGAGCCATTGGATGTGCTCATAATCTCCTAAAAATAATATATTAGTCTAATAAATCCTACTTTTTCCTGGTAGTGGTATTGACTAAATAAAATCTTTAGTTTAGAGTATTTACATTGATTAAAATTGAGATTTAAAATGTACAATACTTATTTTCTCTTTAACTTTGCAAGAGAACAATGTACATTAAGATAAAGTACGATATTTACATATTGTCAAATATAATAAATAGGTTTAAAAAAATCTGATTAGATATGCAAAACTCCTGTGATAGGTAAAATTTATCATACTAATAAACTCAATAGAATGAACTGATTTGCATAATGTATTATGTCACGTTTGTTATTTAATAGTGAAGGTTATCATCCTATGAGTAATTGAGTGAGTTATTTTTCCACATTTGAATCTATGTTTGTTATAACCAATAAAGTCTAATTAACATTTAAAATTAATTAGTAAGCACGAGAAAAGGAGGTTGAAATTGGATGGTAATAAGAATGTAAATAAAATTAGTAACTATATCATCCCTCGTTAAATAGAGAACAATGATATTATTTATTGTAAAGTTTTTTTATATTTGAAATTAGCGTCAAATTCTATATCCATTATTACACGATTAGCGACAGTGCATATGTCAACGTTTATATGTTGCTATTTTTCAAAATGTTAGCTATTCATTATTAAATTTCGAACTTAACGATAATATAACAAAATAGATCTATTGTGACTTTTTTTAATCCACCATTATGCCATCCGTCATTAAATATATAACGGCATTTGCTGCAAAATTACACTTATAATTGAAATTAGTTACTAAAAAAATAGCGACAATTAATTAAAATTTCGAAAAACAGCAGCGAGTAAGTCCTTATCTATGTATCGTCCCTAATACTATAACAACGGATATGATAATTATTGATAATTTCATGTATAAAAAATAACTTCGCAATGAATAACATCTTCGTTATATATTTAACAGCGAATAACATAGTTATCAATTAAAAAAAACTCCACCGACTCTTTTTTTACAGTGGATATCATTTCTATATGGACTGTTTTTTTTTTGAGACCTTTCTATATGGACTGTTGTTAATAAAATAATAACAAATATAAGATTCATCGCTAATTTGGTGTATACAAAAGAATGTATAACAAATAATATCGACATTATATACTTAACAATGGATGATATACGATAGATTTTAATAAAAAATGTCACTATAGACGCACTTTGTTGCAAGTGATTTGTGATACTCAATAGCAATCAACTATCAGATGCAGTTTATATTAGAAAAAGAAAGAAGGAATAATTAAAAAACGAAGTGAACTAGATAACATTGTCCCCAAAATTATTTTCGCCAAAATGACGCAACCCCAACCTTTAGAATGTTCAAAGTCAAGAAGGGCAAGTAATTCGAAAATACTTAGAGAGCACATCTACCTAAAGCAATTATACAAGCTATGCATAAATAACATGCAATCTGCCAATATAGGACGGCACTGTGGTTTTAGGACGTGGTGGAGCCTCTAACAAATTAATGATGTTAATGAAGACTTAGTACTGGACAAGTAGATGTATTGTGAGCTGGCGAAGTGTAAGATAATAGACTAGTTGCTCTCTCTTCTTATTCAATCCAATATGTAAAAAAGAATTATTTTATCAAGGTTACAACCATTAAGTAATTGAAGAAAAATATAAAAATTTTCCACTAAAAGCATGATAGTGCATGGTTTGGTTCCAGAGGCAGAACTTCTCCTGTTACAGCAGGTGTTGTAACATAGGGGAGTTGCTCGATCACTATCGGATGACCCTCAACGGGGGTTGGGGATGGCTGGTGGGTATCTCCAGAGCGATCGAGCGGCTCTCCTGCGTTACAACACCTGCTGTAACAACAAAAAATCCGCTCACACATGGCTCTATGTAGCAAATCCCATATAGCCTATAGGGCAAAGGATCAATATGACATCCTATAGATATGTCACTGGGATATAGATTCAAAAAGAATTCTATAAAGTTTATCCAATCTCATGCAACATTCTAACTTCAGTACCATCTACAATCCAACATCAATTATATATGAAGTTTAGAAGGTCTTATATTTTACCTCATAATTTCACAAAGTTTTCTTTGATTGTGCTCATTTAAGACTATAAAGTCAGCCTACCAGGAACTTTAGTCAGCTGATGAAAATCTATTACTTCTCTTCTAAATAAGATTAGTCGAGTTTACATTGGAGCTCATTTTTTTCCTCTCAGCTATAATTGTTATTCTGTCTTGACTTGTTGGTTAGCTCATCTGGTCATCCAACTTGAACAATAAGTTCAGAATATAAATTTATATCTCGATACAATTGATAACCTTATACTTCAATCTGCTAATCTATTTTTAGTCGACCTGATTTAATGATTCAATTGATTAACCTTGAACAAACTCGACTTAATGTTTTTTCTGTAATTTTTCTCTCGGAACGATGCTATTTAGATTAATCTAGTTGTTTGTTTTAGACCTCAACTTCCTATTCTAGTCCTATAAAAAGAATTACATGTTACGGAACTCACTTCAGTCAACCTACAACTACAATCACTTGAAAATCTATGTGTTGAAGTGACTTATGCCCATGTGCTATATTATTCACATCTACTTCTTGCGAAAACAACACGGTATCTTTCTATCATCTCTATTTGCAGTCAAACTCTTAAATAAGCGACATAAACCTTGATTCATTAAATTATCTAACTAATGCTCTAGCAATAAGAATCAAGGTAAAATATTTGGTGTCCAAGAAAGAGAGGTCGCACATGATGTTCAATTAACCTCATTGAAATTAGCAAGAATAGTGGAAGAGCAACAATCTCCTATGAGAAAGCGGAGAGAAAATCCAAATTATGTTCAATGTTGTGATTTTTACCTGCTTGGTTTTTCATATTTAAAAACATTTTCTTTATTGCATTTATATCTTCTAAGTTTTACTGACAGTTTATTAATTTATTTTAAACTACACAATTCAATGACCCCCACCCCAATGTCTATTCACATTGTATTCATAAAAAAAGTGTGCCATTTGGGATGTGGTTTTTGCAAGTGAACTTTCTTCATAATATTAAAGAGGGTTCCAAACAGTTGGAATGTGGAGCAACAGATTGATAGTGCAAAGATTTCTATTTCCAAATTATCACTCTAATTTTTCTATCTTTAGCTCCAACCTTTGTCGAACCAAACTAGAGGTGAATGCCAATCGATTCCTCGAAATAACTCTATATAGAGTTTGTAATTCAATCATAAAAAAATCCCATGCTGTTTTTTGTGGATATCGATATTCTGCCAGGTAAAAGTACCGGCCACAGTGAGCTAATGGAGACTATATCATCAACATCTTAATTAGTTGATATATTACTAATGTAGTCGATTATTAAGATTTTAGTGTCCACTTATTAGTAGGACCATAGCAATAGTTTGTAGAATTTGATTCAAAGAAATGGTGTTTCTGTGTATAATACCACTCTAAAAATGCAAGACGCATATACTTATCTCTCTCACACTACTAACTTCATATACAACTTAACTCTCTGCCAAGCACCACCACTCACTTGACATACCAATAAATCACTCAAACTCTTTTCTATTCACCGACTTCATCCATGTTCTTTGTTGCTCTCTTCACTTTGTTGTCTCCATGCAATTGACCTATGGCTTATTTATACTTGAGTTATAAGATCGTTGAAAGATATGGAACTTTCTAGAAAATGGGAGTTGAATACACCTAAGAAAGCTCGAGAAATTTAGGGTTAGTTCACTTGAGAAACCAATAAAAAAAGAGAGACTCATTTTCTAAAGAGATCTATATAAGCTTTGAGTACAATTTACTCAAGATGTTTCTAAGAAATGAAGAAGTTTGTGGTGCCCTTTTATCTCAACACTCGCCTTCAACACCAACTTCTCTCACGCTAAGTTGGTAATGGATTCTATATGAATTACTTGTTCCATTCTTCTCCACATATAATGTGTTCGTGCAGAAACAATTGCAGCATGTACATACCTTGGATTAGGTTTGCGTAGTTTGGTGGATCTTCAACGTGACTTAGTTGGATCTTCTTCAATCTCGAGTTGACTTAATGGATATTCCTGAGGAGTTTCTTGATGGATTTCACTTTACCTAGGGTTGATTGTTTTCTCTAAAACTTTACATACTACATTCTCTTGTTCTCCAAGGCTACATTCTGTTTGATGAAGTTCCCCCTCATTTTCCTTTATACAGATCATCAAAAATCTTTTCATCTGGTAATCGCAACCTCTTGTGATGAACAACATTCTAATGCTTCATCAAAGACAACACTGCTTGATATATAACATCTCTAGTAGTCGTTGGATCACAATATCTTCACTTGATAATATTTGAAAAAGATGCAATGAATTGCCATCTTATAGGACTTTGGAAACACTCAGGAGCAAAAATCTAGTAAATCAATCCAAATATTTAAAAATGAATTGCATTTGGCTTCATTTTTGATAGTTTCTGAAAAGGAGACATGGAGCTCAGCTTTAGCTAAGATAAGTTGTTGTCCATATCCACTATCGTCTTCATGCATTCTGCTAGAAATTATGGTGTAATATATTTTACATGCAACAAACTTTGATATGTCTAAGAAATATGCAGATTCATTCTTTTTGCAACTCCTTTTTGCTATACAGTACTTGAGCATGCCAGTTTTCGCCAAGTCCTATCTTCTATAAGATAAGCAAAAAAATCTATAGATGTGTATTCTCCACCATTATCTATTTGTAGGCATAGAATTTTCCCTCCAACTTTAATCTTGCATTTTTTATATGAATTCTTTAAACTTCGAGAGTCTCTTAGCTTTCATGTTCAAGAATAATACCCACATATATCTTGAAAAAGCATAAATGAAAGTTGATAAATAACGAATATTCATTTCATCACATTTGTTATTTCATTTTAGCCTTAAATCCCTAGCTAAATGCATGTATACATCATTAAATTATGAAAAATAACACTCAATAATTGACAATAAATATTGTATAAACATTGATAGTTAATTCCCAAATAAAATAATAAAGGAAAGAGAAGGAAAATAAATGAAGTGTCAAAGACACTGAGTGACTCTAAACCTTGAGGCCTAGCCATCATGATGAATTGGTTGACAAGAAATAAAGTAGGCGGACATAGGGTGGCTAACTTTACAGAGTACATTTGAAAACCCTAATTCTTTTACTTAATAGATGGCCTTTTGAGCCCAATTTTATTTTCATGTTTTTATACCTCAAATAATAAAACCCTTAACATAAAAGCTGTACATAAAAATACAAAGAAAAATACAAAATCTATTCCATATTAAAATAATGCACAACACACCCGGGACAGACAAAACGATCACAAAGAAATCTTGCCAGACCTGTATCTCACCTATACATAATCAAAATTCACCAAACTCATCTTAATACTTATAAAATTTAATTGTCTATTTAACAAAGGTGGTTTCATTTAATTTGAAGCTGAGATGCAAAAGTTGGCTTTTGAGTCCCTAAAGTAAAAACATAAAAAATGCTTTAAAATAATTAAATATTATAATATATAGATATATTATACCTATATAATAGATACAAATATTTATTTAAGTAAATAAATAAAAAAGGAAATACAATAATTTTATATGTGTGTGTAATTAAATAAGTTATAAATATATAAAATACGTAAATGGAATAATAAAATGGAAAATACAAAATTAAAAAATAGACCAAGTACATGTATTTATACTTTTGTCTGTACATGTAAAAGTTAATAAATAGTCTTATAAAAATGAATAAAAATTAGAATAAAATACAACATAAAATAACAATTTTTTTATGTTTTGACTAAAAATTAATAACAACATTTATTTATTTTAACCTATTTAATAAGAGGATTCCTCTTCCATTTTTCTGGTAGGTCCACGTGGACCAACTAGAGACAAGTACTTATTGACCGGGCAAGTCAACATTCCTTCCCAGCCGCTCGCCCATGTCAGAACTCATGAGCATCCCGACTTCCCCCTTTTTCCACGCTCCCTCCACTAAACCATTTCTCCTCAAGCTTTGCTCAATCGACATACCTATCATCCCTCTCGCATGCCCTAACCCAAGCTCTCACCACCCCTTCCTTCACCACGCAACCTTCTTCGCCCTTTTACCCCTGGACCTACCTATAAATAACCCTCGCGACCTCCTTGTCCATTTTGATCCCTATTTTACTCATGTAACCCCAATAAGACCTTAGGGTAGATCGGCCTTGATGACAACAAGCTCATCCCCTCCTTGTAGGCATGGATAAGGCTGTGATTCGTCGCGATCTAGTTCACTAGAGATTCTTTGACGAGCTTTTATGTTCCATGACTCCCAGGTCAGGTAGAGTTGCTTTTATTTGCATTTTTGTTCCGCATTTCCTTTCCTTAGCTTAGCTTCGCTGCTAGTTTATGTAATTAGTTCATAGCGTAGTTTAATTTTAGATTTTAGATTGCTGGAGCCTTAAGCTCCATCTCAAATCCACCGTGAATCCGACTTGTTTCAACCACCACTCAACCCCATTTTCGAACCTCGATGCATTCTCCATACTTCCCCTCTGTTTCCCTCTCGATCTTGCAAGGATCGAGGTCCACCGAGCTCGCTCCTCTGCCCATCATCAGAGCTCATCCATTCTGTTCACCTTCCGTGCTTTTAGCTTCATTAGAGGGTCGAGAGAGACCCTCTCATGCTCCTCTCTCTTTTTGTGCATGAATAGGGGCCCAACAACACTTGGAGCCTAATTTCGAAGCCCATCTCAGAGCTCCAGGTGACTCGAAGCTCCATGCCCCTTCTGATGGGGCCCATACTCATTTGAGGCATCTTACAAATGCAGAGAGGCTCTAGGAACGTGTTGAACCCATCGGTGAGGGAGGAGGGGTCCTGGGCTCGAAGATAGAGCTAATTGAAAGTTGCCCAAGCTCATGTTCTTGCATATTCTTCTGGTTGCCCAAATGCCATCAGATTGAGCATAAGCTCTAGATCTAATCCCAACCGTCGGCGTCAATGGGAAGCGAAGCCTCCATCCATCATTGATCGGGCCACGTGGTGCAAGGAGAAGTGCTCGATATCATGCCTTGAGTGGGGTAAATTTCATAGTAGCCCCCTAAATGTTTTTATTTAACATTAGATCCAGTAAATAGTAAGTTAAGCTTTATATTTTGTGTAATATTTGCACGAAATCCCCTATAGTTTCTCTTTATTACATTTGGGTCTTGTGCCAGCTCACCTCACGTGCGTCCACACGTGAGGTGGGCATTTTGCATCGATACCCTTGCAGGTTTTTTATTTTTATTTAGTCCCAGAACTTGTAATACAAGTGTAATATTTTGAGGAAAGTTATACGAAGACCCTTTTAGTTTATTATTATTGCAAAAATACCCCTTACTAGTCATTTACTTTTATTCACGTATTTCTATTTTTTTAATTTGCTCTTGTGCTCTAAAAATTATGGAAAATTTATATTTGATGCTTAATCTGATGTTTATGCATGCCATATTTTTTTATTTAGGCATTTAATGTACTTTTCCCATTTATTTAAATTCATTTATAATCTAAATATATAAAAATATAAAACTAACTTTAATTTAGCCAAAAATCTGAATATTTATATCATAATATATTATAACTCTTAATCAAAAATCGGAAAAAATATAAAAAGAAAACATTAAAACTTATAAAAATTTAAAACCCTTAAAAACTAGTAAAAATTCCATGAAATTTTTTAAAAAATGGAATTTTGTTGTTTATTTTTATTTATATTATATAGTATAGATTAAAAATACTTTTGAGAAAATTTGACATTAGGATCTATTTTTAATACCCAAAACAATTCAAATTATATATTATAGTCACTATTGTGATATTTTAATACCTTAAAAATACATAAAAATAACAAAAATATATAAAAATCACATAAATAGATAAAAATATTAAAAGCATATAAATATTTTATTTTATACATTTTGACTATATTCTTAAATATTTAAAATTATAAAACCTATAAATATACTATAATACTTATATATACTTCTTATCACTATTAATTATAAATACCCAATATATATTTAAACCTTTAAAATAAAAAGGATGGTTCCAAACATATTTCCATATTTTTATTTATTACATATTCTTATATATTATATAGAATATCTATATTATTATGATATATAGATATATATTATATCATATTAATAATTGAAAAATAAAAAAATGCAAACCCATAAAATTCAAAAAAATCAGAAATGAAAAATATAAATCATTAAAAATACATAAAAATTAAATATAATGAAAAACCTAAAAAAACAGAAAAATCTAAAAAAGTACAAAAATAATTATTGTTGATTTTTATTAACTGATAATAATTATACCTATCTAGTTTGCTCTCAGTGGTTGAACCCTTATACTTTGTCACTATACACATATTTGTAGGTATAATAAATTTCTCCCTGTATCTTATTTATTGTTTATTCATTATTATGGGTTGATTGTTTATTTAATTGATTGTGAGAGTACTAAGTACCGTGAGAGCATTCGGTACACCATTGCTGGATCTGACTTGTCGGACACCGCATGCCCTCCAAAATCGGGCGTTAGGTCCCTTATACTCTCCATTGTATCAAATGACGTCATTGCGAGGGAGCAATGCTTAGGATAGGATTTTTGCACATATAAGCCGTTTTTATTTTTTCTTATCTTGTATTTCTTTTTATAAATAAAATTTCTTTGTTTTGACCAATCTTTTTGTTAACTTCTTTGAGAGGGATGGCAAAGCGAAATCGATTTTCTTAGGAGAATCAGTGCACCCAAGCGATGTGGAGATCAACTCTTTCTTCTTGAGCTGACAGGAGAGAGAAAAAAGAAAACATAGAGAGAGAAACAACTTAGCTATAAATTTTATTTTTATTTTACGAGAGAGGAAATCAATTATAATTAATAATACATGTACAAGGACATTTGGACACTTTAACAATTAGTGGGCCTATTTTACCAAGTGTCTATTTAGTTGGGGGCCCATTTGGTTTTCTTGGCATTTTCATCGCATTCTGATTTCTGCCCTCCATATTTTTCTCATTGTTTCTATTTATTACCGCGATTTATGTTTTCACCTTATTTTTATTTGTTTTATGTGAATGAATCCTTAGATTTTTAGGATTTCTTGACTTGGTAATTTAGGTCCAAATCCTCAATATTTGCATGTTCCTATAGTCTCTAATACATTTGGACCCATATCAAATTAAATTGGTTCTTCACGCTAATAGTAATTCATGCTTAGGGTGATTTCACCGACTTACATCTCTTATAGTGTAATTTCAATTATGTCTGCATCCCGCATGAAGAGCATTGGGAAACACTATGAGTCTTCTATTTGAGCATACATCATTTTGACATAAAGGATGCGATTTCCATCCTTGGGTCGCCTTGCATTGCTTTCCACTATCTCCCTCTTTTTTTATCACTTAGGTTTAAAGAAAATCTAAAAAAATAATTAGAAGAATTATTTCGAAAATACTCAAAAAAGTGAAATTTCAAAAAAAAAATAAAATAAAGGGACTGATTAATAAAATTTGACCAAAAATAAAATTGGTAACATACATTCATTGTATTGGGTTCATAAAGCCCGCATTATTTTCATGTACCTTCCAGATAGCGTGAGGCACGACCCTAGGAAAATAGAGCTAAAATCCCATCTTGGTTAGTGCCTTGTTATTAACTAGATTCATGGAGAATTGACGCTTCAATCATACGTGGGTGAGTCGGGCTTCATCTGCTTGCAGACTTAGTCTGAAGTACTGAACTTACGCCATCCCCTTACGAGGGTGTCTGTCTCATCATTCCATATCCGAGTACCCCGCCAGGGGAAGGTATTTGGTTCTCTTATTGGCTTCCTCCTCTATTCTTTGGCTGAGTAGTGGATCCAAAACCAATAGTATCTTAAAAAGTATAGGCTATAGGTTACAAAGGAAGTGGAAAGTACGGGATACTCTTTTGGCAGTACTCACTCTCCTATAGGTCTAGCCTCTAAGGACTTGCTATAAGATTGTATGATAACAAAATAAAATGGAAAAGATAAAATAGACAAACTCTTACAGCTTCATTGGTGTGAGTTGGTGAATCTACTAGCATTGGTGTTTATTTGAATTTGATTTTAGGTCAAAGATCGTTCTTGCGCACTTGAACCCTTTTTCATTTCATTTATTTTTCATTTCTTTTATTTTGCTCACTTTAAGCCTTCTTTTATTCTCCTCTTCATTTCATCTATTATTTAACACCGTATTCCATTCCTCGTCTCCTTCACTTCTCTCTCAAGATGTCAACTCATGGATGGTTTAGTTGGGACTCCACAATACCTACATCGACTCCATGAATTCAACATCTTCAATAATTCAAGGTGATTCCTGAGAACCCAGTTCGAACTTTACGAACCGATATCAAAACTCCTCATCTTCTTCTCCAATAAACCGGGATCATTCTTGTCCTGATGCTCGCCCCTTGTGGATGGAGATCGATTTATCTTCGTTTCAAATGCTCCATTCACATATATCTGGGATTAACCTTAATCCCAGATTCATTACTTCATCTGGTGCACAGATTGCCTGTCTGAACATGATGATTTTGAATGTGCAGATCAAGAGCTGAATCTGGACCCCGTGCAGATCAATTCATCTGAGTATGATTCAGATATGGCTCCTCAGGGAAAAGGGAAGGGACCGTAAGAATTAAATCAGGGTCCACATCTAGATACAGTGAACACACAGTTGATTGCATCCTTATAGTCCATCTACAGCAACTGACAGATCAGTATCTCACGCAGGTCATCTTCTAGGACATGCTCAATGACCTGAGGAGGGAGACAGAGAACATAGGAGGAGGATGAGGAGGAGGAAATGATGATGAAAAAGGAGATGGACCATGTGGAGGACCAGTAGATGAGACAAGAAGAGAGTCTCACAAGCCCACGCGTAAGGAGGTCTTGGATCTTGCCAGATGACTTCCTGTAGTCCATGGACACTTTGAAGAAGCCCTAGTTCTTGGCTCTTCTCCCTTCTTTCCATGGGAACACCAATGAAGAGTTTTATATCCATCTCTATTAATTTTCTCGCATCTACTGCACCATTCACTACCCTAACATCCCATTAGGTGTAGTCAAAATGATTGATTCCCATTTAGCCTTCAGGACAAGGCTTTGTACTGAATTAATCATTTAAGGAAGGTAGTAATGACATGTGATGAATATGTGATTCATCACTCTTAAAGTTGAAAATAGAGCTCTGTCCCCGGGTATTTTACTTCATATTTCCCTTTATCTTGCATAAATAGCATTCATGCATCAATCAACAAAATATGTATTTTAGCATTCATCTTTGCATTTAAATAAGAAGCCATTCCTTGTGTAAAATCCACTGTAAAATATCCACCTATTCATTTGTATTTTATCCCCTCTAAAATAAAATAACACCTTCCTCATAGTGTATACTCCATTAATTAATAATATAAGGAAGAAGGCCAGAGTTCTCTCTTGTAAAATACCCAAGAAAGCCCTAAAACCCCTGGACCTTAGAATGCCCATATCTCTCTCTTACCAACTTTGAATTAGGTCTACTCACCTTCATATTGATACACATCCAGAGACCTTTAAAATGAGACTAATTTCATTCAATTCGGAGCTCGTAGGCAAAAGTTGGGGTTTTGGGCCTCCTTGTATACTATACATATGTATATTTGTATTCTTATAGTTTTGTATCATATTTGACCTCATCTCCGTTTTTGGTCAACATGAAACTTGTAGATTTCATCGAGATCTACAACTTTCATGTTTTGAGTTTTTCCAAATTCGGCTTCCTTCTCCCTCTAATCTTATTTTTCTCTTCAGCCACTCACAGCTGGCCACGTGGTGCCCTCTGATTGCGCCACGCGGCCCGCTCCCTTTGACCTATCCGCCCGTGCCCTGGACCGTTGGATCTTCATCTAGATCCAACAACCCAGTGATCTCCACGTACACGCTTCCACCACCACCATCTGATCAAGTGCCAGATCTCATCCAAGCCATCCGCTAGTGCCTCTTTCCCTTTGCGTCATGTGTCATCTTCTCCACTGTCCGATGGCTCGACTCACATCCAATCTTCACCATCCAAACCCGCGACTGACCTCGACCCTCCGATCGATCTCCAGATGTAATCTGGACCGTCCGCTCGCGCTTCGCCCAGAGTCTCCCACGTGGTGCGGTGCAAGCCCCTCGATTTCGTGCCTTAGATCTGATCCGAGGCGTCGATCCGCGCCTCCATCTGGACCGTTGGATCGCGAGATCCAACGGTCGAGACATCGTCATCAACCTCCGCCAGCCCTGCGCCCATGTTCTCGACCGTGCACAAGAGGCCGCCCCCTTTCTATTTTGGGCTCCACATTGACCACCTTCTCCGACTACTGACACCACCACAACATCACCCACTCATCCCTCATCCTCGCCAGCCCCTCGACCTCCATGACAACCCTCAATCTCGCTCCACGAAGGCCACGAACTCCCCCTCATCACCAGCTACCCCGTCACCTTCACCCTATAAATCAGTCACCTCCGACCACTTTCACCCCCATCCACCACCACGGAGAGTGACTCCGAGCTCCCACCTTCAGATTGGTGACAGTAATTTGATCCCAGATCGAGTGACGACCGAGAAAACCTCCGGCGAGATCCACGGCCGACCACCACCGAGTCACAGCTCCTCCAAGGCGTTGTACGAGCTCAGGAACCTCTACTGGCCTTCGAGCGAAGACCTGGAAGTTCCCCCTGAGCTTCTGATCCCAGGTAGACTCCTCCATCTCTCCCCCGATCCTCTTCTTCCTTTTCCTTCTCCTTCTCCGATTTAATTCGCCATTCACGAGCATCTTCTCACTCCGCCAAGCATCTCCCGAGCTCCGCAAAGGAGCTCTGATATTCCGCCGACAACGCACTTCACCCTCCACCGACGCCAACTCCACCACTGTGGCGGAGCTCGACAACCGGACCACCGTATCGCTTCATAGACCTCGCCCTGCACCTCGCATTCCACTCCATAAATATTTTACGTGCTTCGGCTATCCTCTAACCCACTGCAGGTACCATCTCTTTGATTGGTCGGAGATTTCATCGGTGCATATTCGAGCTCCATCGCCAGTGGCCTCCAGGTCACTCCAGCCTCAGCCAACATCGCTGGACGCTTCGCCAGCCATCCACGCATCTTCCGAGCTGCCTCAGACCCTCCAGCAACCTTCACCGACGATGTGAGGATGAGGCAGAGCTAGGCACGCTTCGTCAGAGACCAGTCCTCTCTGCCGTAGGAGGCGGAGGGTCGTTGGGGATGACAACCAGCAGACGTTCGATCCCCTTGATCGAACGGTCAGGAGCCCTCCACGTCGCCGCTCGCTAGAGCATCCGAGGGCCGTTGGATTCATCCTGATCCAGCGACACTCGATCGTCCACGTTGCCCTCTTCATCGAGCCTCAAGGACCATTGGATCGATCTTGATCCAACGGGTCGAGATACGCCACGCGCCAGCAGTTCATCACCATTGGATCATCCTTGATCCCACGGTCCAAATCCGTCCACGTCGCCCGATCTGAGCCTTCTCCCCGACCACTAGGCTCGGATCACCTGAAGCCACTCCGAGCCAGATCCGAACCTTTAGAGCCACCCGAGCCTCGCTCCGAGCCTCCGAATACCTCCGAGCCTGGGACCTCCACGTGATCCGCACGTTAGTCCTGGGTAAATTGCATTGAGGCCCCTGAAGGTTTCCAAAATTGCATTTCAGTCCCTGCCAGGTGACCCCACGTGAGGAGCACGTGTCCTGTGGAAAATTTGCATTCATCACCGCAACATTATAGGTAATTGCATATTGGTCCCTGTCAGCATGTTTAATTTTTAGCAATTTTAATTCCTGTAATTGCATTTACACCCCTGTATTTGCATGCATATTTAGACACTCATCTTAATTCATTTTTCAGTTTGGAAAATTGCATTGTGTAGCTTACATTGTCCTCTTCATTATGTGAAACTTGGCATATTTTTGTAATATCAATAGATTTTTCTATTAAATAATTGGTTCATTTTTGCTATATTTTGCCCATTTATGCCTTTTAATTGATAGCAATTCCTCTGTGACTCCAAAAATCCCCAAAAAATCACATTATATCTAGGATAAATAGGTTTACATTGCACAAAAATTTCGCCTCAATTGCACGCATCTCGAGGCCTAAATAATTCATTTAGTGATTTCCTTAATTAATTTTTAATAGGTACATTTCACATCAACATTAAGTTTAATAATTTCCTAGATTCCTTACCTTCAGATCTATCTAGGGTAATTTTTATTCCCAAAAAAATTGTGATTTGATATTTACTAAAATTAATTTAGTCAAAATCACCTTGCATTCATTTTTTAATTCACAGTAAATTTATTTAGTGTCAGAAAATTCCAAAAACATTAGGGTAGCCTCATTTCATCCCATTTCATAATCTGGCCAAGTTTCATAATTTTAGGACTTGTTTTGACCATCTTTCTTAATTAACTTGTAAACTGGCCTGATTGTGCATGTGTCTTGCATAAAAAACCAAAAAAGACCATAAAAATATTCCTTGAAAATCAAACCTTGGTCTTCGCTAAAAATTTACCTAAGGAGACAGCTGTCTCCCTGAGTTCGACCTTGGGCTTGCCCAAGTAAAAAAATTGCCGCTCAAGATTAACTTGCTTTAATTAAAAGTGGTTTTTGATCTGCTCTCATTATCCGACTACAACGAACATTCTTAATTAATTTGAGCATTAATTTGATCGAATTAACAAGGGTGGTGAGACGCGTTTCAAAATGGCGTCGTTGTCGGGGAGGCATGGCTTAGGTTAATTTGTAGTAATTTCTGAGTGATTGATTTTCTATCCCCAGGTAGTCTGACCCCCGGTTTTCTTGTGTATAATTCTCTATCTTTTAATTTTTTTGTATTTTTGAGTCGTTCTCTGTCTGATCTCAAATTATTTCTGTGTGAGTAACACGAGGAGTTGAAGACGCTTCGAGGAATCGATATTTTAATTTCTTGAGTGATTTGAGGGAACTTGTATTTTTATTTATTTCTTTATTTTCGCATCATTTCCAGTTGTTCCCATTTGGGTTCTCTTGTGTGTAAAGATAGTGAAACTGTGTCCCCGTGTGCTGTGTGGATTGAATTGTAAATTAGGCTTGCACTAGCGGCTCCTCGAGCCACTCTAGGATTTGCTTGTGCTCGTAAATTTTTAGGACCACACAATACACTTAAAAGACACACTTAGACCGCAGATCTAGTCAAAATAATATGTGCTTCACTCGCTAATAGAACTGCTTGTCTAGGAGCAGATTTTTGTCGCTTGCATATGCATGTAGTGTAAAAAAAAGATTTCAATTTTGTTTTGCATCCTGCATAAAAAGCGAAGGGATCACTGTAAGTACTCTATACTCAGCATATGCATCATTGTTTTTCGTGCATCGGCTTTTCTCGATTCCCCCTCTATTTTTCAAAATTAATTTAAATGGAAATTGGGACTGGACGATAGGCGTGCTGTGTGGTTGGGCTAACAAGTGATAATTTAACTTAAAACCAGGACTGCTAACATTATTGACCCAAAAAAATAATAAAATTGGAAAATCTGTTTGCGGGAGACTAATCCCCGACCTTATTTTCAGGCTGAGTGAGGGTACTTGAGTGTGTGTGAACAATAAGGCAGAGCCCAAATCCCTGCCTTCCATATCATGTTCCGACTAATCCTAGAAAATATCACAAGTTGAATTTGTTAAGGTTCACTGACTAGTAGCAAGTAGCCTCCGCCTGTCTCAGGTAGATATGGGCGAAATAGCGGTACTTCACGACAAGTTGCCAGTAACCCCCTGGGGTGAAGTTTCGGCCTTGTCAGCCTCCGCCTACTTGCAGGTAGATAGGGGCAGGTCTTTGAATCCATCAACTTGAGATAGGAGCGAAGAAAGGAAGGACCGGCGGTATCTTCGGCGACAGGTTAAACAGGGAAGACACATCTGGCTCTTAGCCGACTTCCCTATAGGTCGCGTAAATCCTTGCTATCTTGCTTGAAAAATCACACTTAAAATTAACAAGATAAATTGGACTCGGTTTCGGGTCCTTCACTGTGTTGAGTGTGAACCCAGGGTCTTGGATTGAATTGTTTGCTTCAGGTAGGAGTCAAATCTTATCTTCACTTAGAACTCCCAATTCTTCTCGCCAAATCAAGATGAGTAACTGGGGGGATATCGACTCATTATTCTCCAATCTCTCTTTGAGCCCCCCACAAAGCTCTTCTTCATCGGCCCAAGCGCAACTTGGACCACCCAGGACTCATGACCCTCTTGAGTTCTGGTTCCTCACACCCAGGATGGTTACTCTCAAATCAACCCTTTTCTCTCCTCTGAGCTTACTGAGGAAGACCATCGCCTCGGTAAGAATCCCTTCCTTGATTTATCCTCTAACACAGACCATGTTTCATACTCAGGACTGGAGGACAAGATGCCACCTAAACAACAACCAGATGAGGACGTGTTGTGACAGATCCTTAATCGCCTCGCTGCAGCCGAACAATAGAATGCGGATCTTATAGCCAGAATGGGATAGGTCATTGCGGCAGGAGAAATCGACTGACCAATGGTTGATGCCTACAACCTAGCAGAGAATGAGATGCACAGTTGGTTGTCACCAGCGGTTCCCCCTGAAGCATTGGAGCTCAAGCCCCACTTCCTTAGCATGCTACCGAAGTTCAACGGAAATGCCCATGAAGAACCATATACCTTCTCCGAGACTTCGAGCTGGTGTGCAACAACCTTAGTCATCTTAAGGTTGGGCAGGATTACATTCGACTGAAGGCCACCCCTTTCGCCTTAGGAGATAAGGCAGCACATTGGCTGAAGAACCTAAGGGTGATATGTACAATCTGGATGCAGTTCAAGGACCTATTCCTAAAGAAGTTCTACCCTCTCAGTAGAACTAATCAAATGAGAACAAAGATCGCTAGTTTCTCCCAGGGACCTAATGAACCATTCCATGAAGCATGGGATAGGTTTAATGACCTAATTCAGAAATGTCTCTGCCATGGCATTTCTAAGGCGATCTTAGTCCAGACCTTGTTCTGTGGCATGACCCCAGAGATGCAGGGGTTAGTCAGTGCCGCCTATGGAGGAAGCTATCTGAACAAGAACGAGAATGATGCATGGAAGATACTAGAGCAGATGGAGGAAATAGGTAGGTCGCAGGACACCAGGGCCTATCAGTTGTCTCCCTCATTCCTATCCAACGAGACAACTAGGAGGACTGTAGCGGATCTAACGGAGGACCTCATCCCCAGCATGGGGATGATAGCTGACAAGTTAACCATGGTCGAGCAGATCCACAAGAGGGTCACTGACCTTGAGTCTCTCTCACGTCTGCCGAATCAAGTGGAGGAACTTACTGAGAAGGTAGCTAAAATGAAGCTACTTGCCCCTTCTGCACCACCTGTGCCTGTACACCGAGTCCATCATGTACAGGAACAGGCACCGAGGCCTCAGAGTGGCTGGGTAGGGGATCAGACTTACACCTAGTAGGACCAACATGCACCCCCACAAGTGGACACCAGATACGAGGAGCCTCCGCAGGTGTTCGAGATCAACGGGCTGTGGTACAGCCGTGACCCCATCATCAGAAAATCTGGGATGGGGAACGATCAACCTCACCGACCTTCCCCAGCTTACCAGGAAACCGGCTCCGTCCCCGCACTGCGCTTTGTTCAGTCCAGGCCGGAACGAGGGTACGAGCCTCAGCAGCACCACCAGCAGCAGCGCACATTCCACTCGGGCCAGCAAGTCCTGGCACCGTCCCATTAGCAGCAGCAGTATCGGCATGGCCATCAAGGCCATTACAAAACCTCATCTGCAAGTCAGCATTAGCAAGCCCAGCCCACCGAATTGGAGTCCCTCACCTTGACAATCCAGACCCTGTCTGATAGGGTCCAATAGATCCAGAATGACTATCTGGATATGAGAACCGATCTAAATCATGTTTCTTGTACCCAGGATCAACAAATGGCGCTAAATACCCCAATTCCCGCCCAGGTTCAGGCCAACCCGAACATCTTAACTCAGGGCCAGAACCGACCTCGTGATCAGGCATATTATTTAGATAATTCTTTTTGAACATGAGATTCTTTCGTATGATAATGTGAATCCTATGTCCCTCAGGAGCGGAAGGACCGTGATCATACCTCATCGGGCACGGGCACCAGAGGAAGGAGCCGCCAAGTCTCTACCTGAGGAGAAATTGGAGGCAGAAGAGGAGCGGCACCACCATCACCACCACCGGCAGAAGAAGAGGACTTTTGGGTCCTCGAAGCAGCAAACCCGCACCAACAGAGAGTCCGACGAAACCGATGAAGAGCCCGCACCTCCATCTAAGGAGGACCGTCCAGAAGTCACGGAAGACGCATCACCGATTTTGCCACAGCATTTGCCTTTTAGTAAGAGTCAGAGTCTGAGTCTGTTTTAGAGTCCGAGTCATGTACAGAACTCAGTTCCAGATTTCAATGAAAACATTTCAGTTTCAGTACCTGAGTTAGAGTCAATAATCCCTTTCCCCCGAGCTCTTAAGGGTGGAAAGAAGAAAACCAAAAAAATCCAAAAAGATGACCCTGAGATGGCAGAGTTCTGCAACAAATATATCAAGGTCACAATCCCCTTTGACAAGTACGTGGAAATGACTCCTGCATTTTAGAAGTACCCGAAGGTGAGATGCACACCTACTAGGGTTAGCAGGAAGACCAAAAGCCGTGTTGAGAAACACGTTCTGTCAGTAGCCACGACTTGTGCAATAAAGAACTCGTTTCCAAGGAAATGAAGAGACATGGGTGCGCATTATGTGGCGAGTCATGTCGATGACATTGCATTTGCACGCAATGAGCCCTCTTGCAGTTCGTTGATAAATCAACCTAGAGGTCCCATAGAGAATTGAGGAATGTTGTAATCAAAGTCGAGGGTAATACATGGTGGACTTCTCTGTCCTAGATATGGAAACCCCTCTTAATTGGAGAGACTCCCATATCATCTTAGGCAGGCCCTTCCTCAGGACAGCAGGGGCCTTGTTTGATTATAAGATTGGGAAGATCTAGTTCCAAACTGTAGGTAGAGATGAGGAACTTGAGATGAAGCAAACCAGATGGCATAGACCGGATTCCGAATCCAGCACCGAGTACTCTTCGACCGAAGCAGGCTGCGACCATGTAGACACAGTTGGGCCATGGAGACAGAACCCAGCCAACACCGATGAGTCCCTCCCCTCTAGAGATGATCCCGTGCATGAGTCAATTTGCGAGGTCCTCAGAAACGAGTACAACTCAGAACCTGCATCATCCTACATCTTCGATGACTTAGAGGACCAGCTGGGCCTGTCAGTCCTTCCCTCTCTAGGACAATCGGAAGATGAGGATGACGAGTCGGACGTGGCTTTTGCCGACTGCATGGAGACCTTTGACGATCCGACTCCAAAGCCGAATAACTTGGTGGCAGCAATTACAGAGAAAGATCCAACCACTTCGAACACCGAACTAGATTTGATTGAGCCAGATCTCCTAGACGATCACACCATACCTGAGCTCAAACCTTTACCCACAACACTTAATTACGCCTTCCTTGTGGATCAAAAGAAGAAATATCCGATCATCATCAGTTCGCGATTGACCGAGGAGAAGGAATCTCTCTTGATAGAGATCTTGGAGAAAAACCGCAAGGCAATAGGCTGGAGCATTTCCGATCTCCACGGGATAAATCCCGTGCTGTGTTCACACCATATCTACTTGGAGAATGAAGCTAAACCCTCTCGTGAATTCCAACATCGTTTGAATCCAAATTTACGAGAGGTAGTGAAGAAGGAGATAGAGAAATGGTGCAACGCGGGTTTTATTTATCCCATCTCCGACTCTAAATGGGTGGCCCCGATCCATGTGGTCCGGAAAAAGTCGGGAATTCAGACGACCACCAACGAGGATGGAGAGGAGATCGTGACGCAAGTGCCCTTGTCGTGGCACGTCTGTGTGGATTACAGACGCCTAAATGTCGCGATGAAGAAGGATCATTTTCCCCTGCCATTCATTGATCAGATCCTAGAGAGACTAACTAGGAAAGAGTTCTTCTGTTTCTTGGATGGGTTCTCGGGCTACAATCAAGTAGCCATAACTCTGGAGGACCATGAAAAGACCACATTCACATGCCCCTTTGGTACCTATGCTTTCGGGCGCATGCCCTTTATGTTATGCAATGCTACAGGTACTTTTCAGAGGTGCATGATTGATGTATTCGCCGAAATTGTCGGCGAATTTCTGGAAGTCTTCATGGACATCTTCTCGGTCCACAGTAGTTCATTTAATTCCTATCTTAGGAATCTGTACCGAGTCCTCAAACGCTGTTGTGAGGTTAATCTGGTGCTCTCCTGGAAGAAAAGTCACTTCATAGTGACAGAGGGCATTGTGTTGGGGCACGTCAACTCCAAGAGAGGAATGGAGGTTGAACCTACCAAGGTGGATGTGATCAGACGACTCCAGCCACCAACCAACGTCAAGCAGTTGCGGTCATTCCTCGGGCATGTCGGATTCTATCGGAGATTCATCAAGGATTTTTCTAAGATTGCCCGATCGCTAACTGAGCTTTTGGGCAAAGACATGGAGTTTGTTGTTGATCACAAATGTCTTGAGGCCTTTAAGCTATTATAGGGAATGATCATGGACACCCCGATCCTACGAGCCCCAGATTGGTCTCTACCTTTTGAGATCATGACGGATGCCTCAGACTTCGCTATTGGGGTTGTGTTAGGATAGAGAAGGGATGGCGTCCCGTTTGCAATCCACTACGCAAGCAAAGTGCTTGATATCGCTCAGCGTAACTATACATTTACGGAAAAGGAGATGCTTGTGGTAGTGTTTGCCTTGGACAAGTTCAGATATCACTTAATTGGATCCAAGGTAATTGTGTTCACTGACCACACGATGCTACGATACTTGATGGAGAAGAAGGACGCGAAGGCGCGTCTTCTTCGGTGGATTCTGCTTAACCAAGAGTTTGATTTGGACATTTGTGATAAATGTGGAAAGAAGAACGTAGTAGCCGATCATCTCTCTCATCTCAAGGATATCAATACTTCCGAGGATTCACCAATTCAAGACTCCTTCCCTGAGGAGTCGATTTTTGTTGTTGACTCACTCCCATGATATGCCAACATCGTGAACTATCTTGTCTCCAAGAAGGTTCCCGAGGGTTGGCCCAAGAGCCTCATCGACCGACTGAAGTCAGATGCTAGACACTAACATTAGGAGGATTCGATCCTTTTCTTTGAAGGATCGGATTGTGTCTGGAGACGGTGTATTCCTCAGGAGTAATACCGGAGTGTCCTTTCTTTATGCCACAGCTTGGAGGCAGGAGGACACCACTCCGGGAAGAGGACCGCATGGAAGGTACTTCAATGTGGCTTTTACTGGCTCTGTTTCGTGATGCCATCACCTTTGCGAAGTCGTGTCCAGTATGCCAGAGAATGGGAGGAACCGTTGGTTCCAAGGATGAGATGCCAATGCAACATGTCATCATTTGTGTTGTCTTTGACGCCTGGGGCATCGACTTCATGGGCCCATTCCCTGTTAGCCACGGGTTTGAATACATCCTTCTTGCAGTAGATTACCTATCCAGGTGGGTGGAGGCTATCCCGACCCGAGCCGCAGACAACAGGACTGTCTGTAAATTCATCAGAGAGCATATCATCTCTAGGTTCGGGATTCCCAAAATGATGATATCAGATGGGGGTAGCCACTTTGTAAACCGGGAGGTGAAGAAACTCCTGAAGGACTACGGCATCAAACACCGTGTCGCTATTCCTTACCACCCACAAACTAATGGTGTGGCTAAGTTATCGAATAGGGAGGTGAAGACTATATTGCAAAAGCTTGTCTGCCCAGACAGGAAGGACTGGTCTCAGATCTTGGATCAAGTCCTATGGGCTTATAGGACAACTTACAAGACACCATTAGGAAACTCCACATTCTGAATGGTATTCGGAAAGCCGTGCCATTTGCCCGCAAAGTTAGTGCATAAATAAGAATGGGCAATCAAGAAGGTCAATTGGAACATGCACCTTGGATAGAAGCAGAGAGATATGGATATGAATGAGCTTGTGGAAGTCTGAAACCGTGCATATGACAACAGTTTGGTGTACAAGGACAAGGTTAAGCGTTGGCACGGTAGATATATCAGAAGAAAGACCTTTGTTCCTGGACGGAAGGTATGGTTGTTTAATGCTAGGCTAAAGATCTTCCAAGGCAAGTTGAAGTCCAAGTGGACAGGCACATTTGTCGTCCGTACGGTGCATGATAGTGGATGTGTCGAGATCTCAGATATCACAGATAACGCACCGACATTCCTAGTGAATGGACAACTGTTGAAGCACTTCCTTGAATCCAATGAGCAGTTAGTCCATGTTGAGGAGATTGTATTCATGCGCGAGACAGATTCAGCAAATACACCTAGAGTCGTGCATGAGACCTTGCAGCAGTGAGCTCTAGCCATCGGCAACATCTTGAAAGATTCAGACCGACTCACTTGTATATACCATCATTCCTGTACATTATGCCCCTTCTCCACCGCGACTCTAGTGACTCATCCCAGCTGCATTGATCACCATCTTGGACTATACTTAGGATGACCAGATCCTAAGTGTAGGGGGAATGAACCACCTGAGTCTGCTCTCTGTATATCCTCCAGATCACATTGATCCTCATACTCAACTCCGTCCTATACTTAGGCTGACCTGAGCCTAAGTATAGGGGGGACCGATGCCCGTATTGTATATTCATCCACTTCTCTTCTTGACCTCATCCGCCCCATTTTTTGACCTTCTTCTACACTTAAGCTGCCAGAGCCTAAGTATAGGGGGGCAGGATGACTTCTTTACATTTTTCGTTCTCTTTGGCTCTCTTACACTTAGCACGAGCTATGTCTTTTTCCTCGCTTTCCGTGCTCTGAGGACATAGCACATGCTAAGTATAGGGGTCGTGTATATATTACATATATACTTTACCCTTAGCTCGTACTTTCACGTATCTTTGTATATATTTTGCAATAATTACAGGCTGGGTAAAATTTGGAGAAAATTTTTTGTAAAATACACTTGTATAATATGTATAATACTGTTGTAAACTGTTGTAACATAGGAGGTATACCAAATAATTGAAAAAAATGTGTGAAAAATTCAAGGGCTTCTTATTTACTCTTGCATATCATCTCTACAACATAAAAGAAAGAAAAAGAGTCTTGCATTTCATTCATAGCATGACATCTGCATCTCATCCGCATATCTTGCATATGCAAGGTGAAAAGCTAGTGGGTTCTGAACCAAGTTATGAGTAGATATTGAGGATGGGCTTGATTTGACCTTAATCCACCTAATTTCAGAGGAACCTTATAAGGAACTGGAGTTAAGATTTCTCAGGTCAAGTGACTTAATTCTTTGAGTCCGCAAGTCTATGTTCACATGTCATCTTAATCAGTCTAAGTAGAATATCTCATGCGCACGCATGATTCTTATAGACAGTGACCTAACTTGTACAAGCACAATGCACGTAGCTCTTCATCGATGAGGTGGTGAGGAAATAAAATCCTTTAGCTTGGAATAGCACACAGGTTGAAATATCCGTCCTCCTCTAGGGAGGGTAGTGCATCTCAACCTAGTCTGGTGGTGTTGACATCTAAGGATGGGATGCTGTGGGTTGCAATAATGCTTCAAAAGAGGGATAGTCTACTGGCTCAAGAGGAAAAACTCCTGATGTACATGCTGCACCCTGTATATAGTTCGAAAAAAAATGCAAAAACTCCAAAAAAAATTAGACAAGTCCAAGTGAAAATAAAATACCTGCCGGAGTATGTATATTAGCAAAGAAATGCAGCTGGATGACTTGACTACACTGATCATGCATCCCGGGATAGGTAGCTACACTGGCTACCGTCCATTCTTTTCTCTACCCCTCCTCTTGAGTTGGTCGCACTTGAACTTAGAAGGGAATACCTCGCTCCTTGAGGAAAGAGTTACTGGACCGAGTTATTTGAGTTACCTTGTTAGAGGAGGTTGTTTCTGAGCCATTTCTGATGTGGAGAGTTACATTTCACTTACACAGTACAAGTAAGAATCATAGTCATCAGAAATTTGCGTTTGAGGATGTTCTGACCTGACTATTAAGGAGTCTTGAATAGAAGACTTGTGGAACATGAAGTCTGTAAGGTCTTAAGTTCAGATCTCAATAAGGTTCAACCTCACAATTAATCCATAGGTTGAGTCAAGCTCCATTTTCAACTTTTGTTCATGACCTTGGTATGGAACCCAAAATCATTTCACCCTTGCATTTCATTTTAGTTGCTCAGGGACGAGCAAGGTTTAAGTTTAGGGAGTTGATGAATCTATGATTCATCACTCCGAAAGTCGAAAATAGAGCTCTGTCCCCGGGTATTTTGCTTCATATTTCCCTTTATCTTGCATAAATAGCATTCATGCATCAATCGACAAAATATGCATTTTAGCATTCATCTTTGCATTTAAATAAGAAGCCATTCCTTGTGTAAAATCCACTGTAAAATATCCACCTATTCATTTGTATTTTATCCCCTCTAAAATAAAAATAACACCTTCCTCATAATGTATACTCCATTAATTAATAATATAAGGAAGAAGGCCAGAGTTCTCTCTTGTAAAATACACAAGAAAGCCCTAAAACCCTTGGACCTTAGAATGCCCATATCTCTCTCTTACCAACTCCGAATTAGGTCTACTCACCTTCATATTGATACACATCCAAAGACCTTTGAAATGAGACTAATTTCATTCAATTCGGAGCTCGTAGGCAAAAGTTGGGTTTTGGGGCCTCCTTGTATACTATACATATTTATATTTTTATTCTTGTATTTTTGTATCATACTTGACCTCATCTCCATTTTTTGTCAATATGAAACTTGCAGATCTCATCGAGATCTACAACTTTCATGTTTTGAGTTTTCCCAAATTCGGCCTTCGTCTCCCTCTAATCTTATTTTTCTCTTCAGTAACTCACAGCTGGCCATGTGGTGCCCTCTGATTGCGCCACGTGGCCCACTCTCTTTGACCTATCCGCCCGCGCCCTGGACCGTTGGATCTTCATCTAGATCCAACGACCCAGTGATCTCCACGTACACACTTCCACCACCACCGTCAGATCAAGCGCCAGATGTTATCCAAGCCATCCGCTAGCGCCTCTTTCCCCTTGTGCCACGTGTCATCTTCTCCACCGTCCGATGGCTCGACTCATCCAGTCTTCAAAATCCAAACCCGCGACTGACCTCGACCCTCTGATCGATCTCCAGATGTAATCTGGACTATCCGCTCGCATTTCTCCCAGAGTCCACCACGTGGTGCGGTGCGAGCCCCTCGATTTCATGCCTTATATCTGATCCGATGCGTCGATCCGTGCCTCCATCTGGATCGTTGGATCGCAAGATCCAACGGTTGAGACATCATCCTCAACCTCCGCCAGCCACGTGCCCACGTTCTCCACCGTGCACAAGGGGTCGCCCCCTTTCTATTTTGGGCTCCACACTGACCACCTTCTCTTACTACTGCACCACCACGATGTCACCCACTCATCCCTCATCCTCGCTAGCCCCCTCGACCTCCATGACAACCCTCAATCTCGCTCCACGAAGGCCACAAACTCCCCCTCGTCACTAGCTACACTGTCACCTTCACCCTATAGATCAGTCACCTTCGACCACTTTCACCCCCATCCGCCGCCACGGAGAGTGACTCTGAGCTCCCACCTTCAGATTGGTGATAGCAATTTGATCCCAGGTCGAGCGACGACCGAGAAAACCTCCGGCGAGATTCACGGCCGACCACCGCCGTGTCCAGCTCTTCCAAGGCGCTGTACGAGCTCAGGAACCTCTACCGACCTTCGAGCAAAGACCTGGAAGTTCCCCCCGAACTTCTGATCCCAGGTAGACTCCTCCATCTCTCCCCCGATGTTCTTCTTCCTTTTCCTTCTCCTTCTCCAATTTAATTCGTCATTCATGAGCATCTTCTCACTCCGCCGAGCATCCCCCGAGCTCCGTAAAGGAGCTCTGATCTTTGCGCTACCATCAGCTTCCTCCGACAACGTACTTCACCCTCCACTAGGGATGAGCATTGGGCTGGGCCGGCCCGGCCCAGCCCGAAGCCCAGCCCAAAAAGCCCGGCCCGGCCCAGGCCCAAATAAACATCGAGCCGTGCTTGGGCCCAATATTTAGGCCCAAAATTTTTTTGGGCCGGGCTCAGGCTTGGCTCGGCCCAGCCCGACCCGGCCCAAGGTCCCGGTCCGAAGAGGGCCTGAACCATTTCCCATATCATACACGTATGAAAATTCCCACCTATTTCATGTACACTCCCTTCTTGTATCTCATCTTTATACAATGTTTATAAATCAAGAAAGTCAGGCGTGTGACATATGAGTTGCTAATCATTGTATTTCAATTCAGCATTAATTTTCCTTAATTAGTCTTTGGTTTAGATTGTATTGGTTATTCTTGGATTTGTTAGTATTTATTTTTCAATCAGAATATTTTCTATTATTGAACCTTTACCCAATATGGAACTTATGCCCATTTTTTAACATGTAAGGTCTGGTGCACCTATTGTTAACTGTCTAAGTTTGTTTCACTCTTTCAGTTTATATACATGTGAGACATTCATGGTATCCGACATTGAGTGCATGTGTGAAAAATGAGATATCATCAGATTTGGTAGAATCGAATTTTACTTATTTCACAAGTATTATGGGACATGTTTAAACAAATTTAGCTTGTGTAACTTGAGTCGAGATTAACTTGAAACAAAAGACTCAAAGTTAATAGTCTCTAACGGGTGGCGATGGGTCGGCCCGGCCCAAGCCCGGCCCAAAGGAATTGGGCTGGGCCTGGGCTTGGGTCGAGCAAAAAAAAAATTGCGGGCCTAAGCCCGGCCCAAGGCCCAAATTTTTTAAGCGGGCTTGGGCTTAGGCCCTTCAGGACCCGGCCCAGCCCGGCCCATGCTCATCCCTACCCTCCACCGATGCCAGCTCCACCACCATGGCAGAGCTCGACCATCGGACCACCGTATCGCTTCATAGGCCTCGCCCTTCACCTCGCATTCTACTCCACAGATATTTTGTGTGCTTCGGCTATCCACTAACCCCCTGCAGATACCATCTCTTTGATTGGTAGGAGACTTCATCGGTGCATATTCAAGCTCCATTTCCAGTGGCCTCCAGGTCACTCCAGCCTCAGCCAACATCGTCAGACGCTTCGCCAGCCATCCACGCATCTTCCGAGCTACCTCAGACCCTCCAACAACCTTCACCGACGATGTGAGGACAAGGCAGAGCTAGGCACGCTTCGACGGAGAGCAGCCCTCTCCGGCGCAGGAGGTGGAGGGCCGTTGGGGACGACAGCCAGCAGCCATTCGATCCCCTTGATCGAACGGTCAGGAGCCCTCCACGTCGCCGATCGCTAGAGCATCCGAGGGCCGTTGGATTCATCCTGATCCAGCGGTGCTCGATCGTCCACGTAGCCCTCTTCATCGACCATCAAGGACCGTTGGATCGATCTTGATCCAACGGGTTGAGATATGCCACGCGCCAGCAGTTCATCACTGTTGGATCATCCTTGATCCCACGGTCCAGATCCGTCCATGTCGGCCGATCCGAGCCTCCTCCCCGACCACTAGGCTCGGTTCACCCGAACCCACTCCGAGCCAGATCCGAACCTCCAGAGCCACCCGAGCCTCGCTCCGAGCCACCGAAGACCTCCGAGCCTGGGACCCCCATGTGATCCGTACGTGAGCCCTAGGTAAATTGCATCGAGGCCCCTAAGGGTTTCCAAAATTGCATTTCAGTCCCTGCCAGGCGACCCCACGTGAGGAACACGTGTCCCGTGGAAAATTTACATTCACCACCCCAACATTTTAGGTAATTGCATATTGGTCCCTTTTAGCATGTTTAATTTTTAGCAATTTAATTCCTGTAATTACATTTACACCCCTGTCTTTGCACGTATATTTAGGCACTCATCTTAATTCATTTTTCAGTTTGGAAAATTGCATTGTGTAGCTTACATTGTCCTCTTCATTATGTGACACTTGGCATATTTTTGTAATATCAGTAGATTTTTCTATTAATTAATTGATTCATTTTTGCTATATTTTTCCCATTTATACCTTTTAATTGATAGCAATTCCTCTGTGACTCCAAAAATCCCCAAAAAATCACATTAGATCTAGGATAAGTAGGTTTACATTGCATAAAAATTTCACTTCAATTGCACACATCCCGAGGCCTAAATTATTCATTTAGTGATTCCCTTAATTAATTTCTTATAGGTTCATTTCACATCAAAATTTAGGTTTAATAATTTTCCTGGATTCCTCACCTTCAGATCTATATAGGGTAATTTTATTCCCAAAAATATTGTGATTTGATATTTATTAAAATTAATTTAGTCAAAATCACCTTGCATTCATTTTTTAATTCACAGTAATTTTATTTAGTGTCAGAAAATTCCAAAAAAATTAGAGTAGCCTCATTTCGTCCCATTTCATCATCTGGCCAAGTTTCATAATTTTTGGACTTGTTTTGACCACCTTTCTGAATTAACTTGTAAACTGGCCTGATTGTGCTTGTGTCTTGCATAAAAAATCGAAAAAGACCAAAAAAATATTCCCTGAAAATCAACCCTTGGACTTCGCTAAAAATTTATCTAAGGAGACAGTTGCCTCCCTGAGTTCAACCTTGGGCTTGCCCAAGTAAAAAAAATTATGGCTCGAGATTAACTTGGTTTAATTAAAAGTGGTTTTTGATCTGCTCTCATTATCCGACTGCAACGAACATTCTTAATTAATTTGAGCATTAATTTGATCGAATTAACAAGGGTGCTGAGACGCGTTTCAACATGGGAGGAACTTAAGTATGTATTCCTTCTCAAATTCTATCCATTAGGTTGTCTGAATCAGATGCGAGCATGTATCAGCAACTTCCCATTCATGAGGCCTTGGAGATGTTCAAAGATTTACAAGTAAAGTGCCCCTACCATGATATCCCTCGGACCAGCTTGGTCCAACATTTATTTGAGGGCCTCACACAAGAAAACCAGAGTCGTGTTGATGCCGCATTTGGAGGATCTCACTTCAATAAGGATGACGATATTGTCTGGAAGATATTTGAAGAAATGGCCAAAGGAGAGGTCGCATTAACAACATCCCGTTCATACCAGCGATACTCACAGATCAACCATAAGCCTCACAAGACTTGGAGAAATTATCCATGATCGAGCAGAGAACCCAACACCTGGACAAGCCATATTAGATCACCAAGCTGCTAGAGTTGTTGGTCAGTACCATCAATGTCGTCTAGTCTGCGAGTCCACTCATCGCAACTCCTGCTGAATTGAAGGGGCCATCATCGTCACAACCACCTCAGCCGAGTTCTAGGCAGCCTTAGGTCCATCACGTATACTACGTGCATGCTTCTGACCAGTCACTTGTGCAGCTGTCGCATCAGCTTGTTGTATACCAGCTTGGGCCCTAACCCCCATCATATGCAGATCCATTTTTCCCTCCACCACCCCAAATCCAAGAAGTGAACAACATATGGAATATCGATGCACAACTGGCCTATCCAAGCGGATAACAATATGGCCACTCCTCTACGATTCGACCGTATCACCAACCCTCCGGTGGGTATTTTGTCTAGTAGAACCAACCTCTACAACATTAGTCTCCACCTTATCAGAATACTTGGAGACAAAGTCATTCATATCAATAATCGTCGTACTGCCATTACCAGCCGTATTCTAATTACGGGGCTGCTTAGAACCAACATTATCCTCCTCCTCCTCGGCACTACCAGCATTCTCCTCAGTACAATTCACAGTTTTCCCATCACCAACCTCCGTATTATCACTCGTGACATGGTCAATATGCTGCACTAGAGGCTGCTCCAGTGGATCCCGCTCTCGACTACTTGGCCCAATTAGTAAAAAGACTAATAGAGATGAGCCAGAAGCTTGATGACCTCACTGCCACCAAAATGCCAGTTCCAGCACAGGTCGAGGCCAACCCTAATATTTTCAAGCGAAAAGAGCAGGTAGTTTGTTTTGTACCTTACTTGATAGTTGTTCCTATATCAACCTCATGCCCTCCTCACTACTTCAAGAATTTGGGTTAGGTCTGCTTAAACCCACTCGTATAATCCTATAGTTTGTGGATTGATCCATTAAGTAGCCCAGAGGTTTATTAGAGGACGTTATCATGACTATGCAGAATATGCGTGCCTAGAGGACTTCATCGTCTTGGACATGGATTCTCATGTACCGTTGCTCCAGACTTCCATTATTCTTGGGCGACCATTCCTTCGAACTACCACATGGGTCGTTGACTATGGGTTTGGAAAGATTACATTTCGCTCCTATAGTGACTGAGTCATAATGGACATGATCACCGAGCCGAAAGTTGCATTTAACGAAGGGAAGCCAAAATCAATAGCTGAAGACTGTGACGTTGTTGATATCATTGATCAACAACTCTTTTTGAAAGATATTCCGACATAGGAAATCCTCTCTTCAGAGGAGGAGTTGGATAGCACAGTCGACCCTTGCTTAATTGTCAATTGGGAGTCTAAGTCCAAGTCATTGATTTGCATTTATGAAGAAGATTCATGCCAAATCGAACACGAAGAATTCATTATAGATATATTCGGTACATTCAAAGTCGCAAGCGATAGAGGTGGACATCACCTCATTAATTTCAAAAAACCATTCACCAACCAACATAGTTTCTGAAGAGTGAGCAGACTCAACAATTTCTAAATTAATAACTCTTGGATGGTCTGAAGTATGCTTTCCTTGGGGGTAAAAAAAAACATGTATCCGATCATCAGCAGTAGCAGGCTACCCTTGGATCAAGAATCTTGATTGCTCAAGGTTATAGAAAAAAACCGCAAGGCACTTGGTTGGAAGGTTTCGGATCTCTGAGGTATAAATCTAGCCTTGTGTTCACACCACATTTATCTTGAAGATTACTGCAAACCATCCTGTGAATTTCAACATAGGTTATAACCTAATATACAAGACATAGTAATGAAAGAAATCACAAAATGGTGTGAAGCAGGATTCATCTATCCCATGTCGGAGTCAAAATAGGTGAGTCCCCTGCATGTAGTTGATTTAACCGAAATTCAAGGGGTCTAATTATCTCACATAAGGCGGAGACAACCGAGTCGCTGCGGCGACCCTTAGTGAATCCCGATTAAGATCAACAATGAACCCACAATCAAATATCAAACAATGACAAACAAATGTGGAGTCAAATTTATTTTAACTCTACATAAAGGATGTATAGATGCAAGTACGTAGAGAGTTTGAACACAGGGAGCAAGGCAGGATAGATCGGCAAAATTGCAATGATGTGAATGTGATTGAGATGTCTACACTATGCAATGTAAGGGTTTTGTGGGTTTTTAATTTTTTTAATTTTAATTAATTTTTAATTTTGTATTTTGATTTTTACTTTTCTGATTTTTTTATTTTTATATTTTATGTTTTTTTGTTTTTATAAATAGAATATATAGATAATATAAGAAAAGAGGTTATAGAATATTTATAAAAATAAGGAAAAATGCTCAAAAATGAGAAAAAGAAAAGTTTTTGGTCTTTTTAAAAATTTTTACTATTTTTGTACTTTTTGGGTATTTTTCAAAATATTTTTGGTATTTTTAAAAGCTGAAATAAAGGAAAACAGTGACTTAGCTAATGGTTGAAAGTAAAATAGGAATGAAAAATATCAAACAACCACAAAATTTTCTCAAACTAATTTTAAAATAAAGGTAATAAAATGGGTAATCTATAGAAGTAGGATTTTTCTAAGATTTTTTAGATTTTTTTTAAGTTTTTAGGTACTTTCTAATTTTTAAGGTTATTGTTTTGAATTTTTAGTGATTTTTGGATTGACGCTAAAAGACAACAAAATACACAGTAGGTAATTTTTTTGGAATTTTTCAAGGTGTTCTAATATTTTTTTGGTATTTTCTAAGATAGACAGTACTGAAATGGCATGTTTTTGATTTTTAATAATTATAAAAATGCAACAAAAATAAAATGCAAAAATATAGCGTGAACAAGCAAGTTAACAGGAGCTTAAGTTACATTTTTGAGAATTTTTCAAATTAAAACAATGCTCCAAATAAATAAGACAATCACACAAAAATACTAAGCCTGACAGGGGTATAAGTGCAAATATCAAAACATCCAGGGGCTAGATTGTAATTTTCCAACAAAATTTATAACTAAATAAAAGTGTTTCTGGACCAATTACAAAATACAAGACCCGCAGGGGTATTTTGGCAAAAAGCCCACCCACGCGCGTGCGGTGCACGCGCCTGGGGAGGATTAAACAACAATTATACAAAACTTTGGGGCTTAAATGCAAAATGGCCAAAAACATACAACTGCAGTTGAATGTTTCGGGACTAAAATTAAATAAACACAATACCCTGGGCCCTTCTGCAAAATCGCCAAGTCACGTAGGCAATGCATGTGACCTGATAGGGGCCTATATGTAATACACTGAAAACCCGGGGGTCTATATGCAATTATAACAAAACTTTAAAACGTTCGATGAAAGTTTAAGGAATAAAAACTAAATACCAAAAGTGCTGGGTTGACTTCGCAAAATACCCAGTCAAGGGGCGGATCGCACGGCGGATGATTTCTCACTTATGCCACGTGTCGACAATCCGTTGCCCCGTACCGGTTCGCGCCAATGGCTGAGATTAGATCCTCCGAAGAGGATCAACGGCTGTAGTTAGCGTGATCCAACGACTCCGATTCAAACTGGGGGGGGGGGCTCGAATCCAACGGTGGAGAGAAGCGGCATAAGAACAGGGAGGAACTCCGGCAAGCCGAAGTTCCCCTGCTCCGATCCACCTCCTCCGCGGTCGTCTGGAGATCAAAATGATCCTTGGCCCCCCTGCAGGTGTCGTCTAAGCGTCTGGGGCGTCAAAAGTCACTGGCGTGCACCGGCGTCCTCGCACGGAGGTGGCGGAGCGGAGAAGCTCCAGATACCTCCATCGAGGATCAAAAATGCTCCAGACGTGCCTGAATGCCCAGGTGCCTGCACAAAGAAATGTGATATGGTCGGGGGCAAATTGCCCCGACCATGTAGCGGAGTGGAATGGAGGTGGACGACAGCGGACAGAACCTCGCCGGAGCGAGCTCCGGCGAGGGGTGGCTCAAGTGAATGGTTGATCGTGGGTCGAAATGGAATGTGGGTTGAAGATCCTACAACTACGGGGAGTAAAATAAATGCAAGAAAATAAAGTAAAAAGCATACCTCAAGGGAGAACACCCGAGGTGGACCTCACGGCGGCGCAGCCACTGGAGATGGATGGAATCCGTCCTTACATGCCTCGCCGCACCTCAACGGGGTGCTGGGGTCAATCCCCTGTCACCGGAGACCCATTCGCGACATCCAGGAGGTCTGAAGCTCACAAGAGACGGTTCAAAAATCGAATGAAGTTGGCTGGGATAGTTTTGAAAGGTGGACGAGGGGGCTCGCAAATCGAGAGTGTCAGCTCGATGCGGTGCTCCACAACCCGAGGAGACCCGTGGGCGTGATTCACCACTAATCGAGGAAAAAGTTTCATGAAGGATGCGACATGAAAGGAGGAGAGATGTGGCCTGGATAAATCCGAGAAATGGGGACTAAAGCTAGCCTGACAGAGGCTACATGGGGTAGGTCAGACAGTTGACCGGGGTCAATTGTCAGACCAACCTAGTTGGTCCACGTGGACCAACCAGGAAAATCCCCTTGTAAAATCAATTAAAAATAGTAAATGTTATTATTTTATTGAGGTTATAAAAATGTTTATTATTTTATATAGTATTTTATTTTGATTTTTAATTATTTTTATGAGGCATATTTTTACAAGTTTACTTTTATGCCCTTTATAGGTATATTACCTATATATTTTATTCTTTCTATTTTTATTTTGTGTATTTTAATTTTATTATTTTTATTTATTATTTTATATATTTTTAAGATACTTTTATACACATAAATATATTTTTATTTTATTTTTCTGATGTGTTTTGTATACTTAATAAAATATAAATATATATTATACAGGTATAAGTATAGGTAGTATACCTATGTATCATATATACAAGTATTTTTATTTTGTTGGGGGTAAGGGATTCTTTTCTGCTACGAAAAAGAAAAAGCGGGGCAGATTTTAAGTTTTTATTCTGATTTTATTGTGCAAGTATATTTATAAATAATATTTAAAAAATGATAAAAATATAAAAAATACAAATAAAATGAATAAATAATAATTTGAATATTTTAATCTGTACAAGTATACAATGTGGGTCCAAAACTCAACTTTCAAACCGTACCTCTGCCAAATGCGAAACCACCGCCATTAACTAGCTTATTTTATTCTATATACAATTAATGGTGAGTTTACTGCATTTGGAGTTTTCATTTATGAGATACGTGTATGGGAAGTTGGGATTCTGGAATTTTATTCAGACCATAACTTTTTATCTGTACATAATTTTTCAGTGAAATCAATTTTGTATTTTTATTTATTTAATTATCAACAACTTTCAGGTACAAAGTTTCTTTATTTGATGCATAAAAAGTGAAACCAAAAATAGGTCCCAAAATGAATAAAGAATGAAGTGAAAGAATAGATATTTTTACTGTATTTTGACCCTTATCTCCCCCTACTTTATTCCTTGTCGACCTATTCATCAAGATGCCTAGGTCTCGGGGTTTTGGGTCATAAAATATTTACAATATTTTATTCTTTTTCTTTTCTTTTATTTATTCTATAATTTTGGCTTTAATTACAGTATTTTATACACTATTTACATGAACATGCATGAATGCTAAGATGCTAGATTTAAGGGTATTTACACGCATTTACTAGGGTTTTTGAGGCCAAAATGATAGAATAAAGATGATGAAATGTGGATTCATCATCCCCCTATACTTTACCTTTGCTAGTCCCTAGCAAACACTTATGCAATAAGTGAATAAAAGAAAAACAAAGAAAAGAAAAAGAAGAACTTGGATTAAATTTAATTATCAAACTTGTCTTCACAAAATCAAAGTTTGGAGCTTAGGTCGGACCTTTGGAATTTTAGTGCGGGTGGAACCTTAATGAGAACCGAATTTGAAGACCAACAATCCCTGAGAGTCCCAAAACTCTGTTCAAGTCTCCACAATAGCCTGGTCAGAAATACTTCAACTCATACACAAACTCTTATGACTATGAATCTGACTCGTACAGTGTAAGTGATGGTGACTCTCCCCAACTAGAATGACAAAGAAACTGACTTCTCCAGTATGACGACCCAATGATTCCCCAATCCAATAACTCCATCCTCGAGGAGCGGGTATTCCCTTCTAAGTTCAAGTGGCAACCAGCTCAAGAGGAGGGGGTGAAGAGAAGAATGGACAGTAGCCTGTGTAGCTACCTATCCTGGGATGCAAGACCAGTGTAGTCAAGTCATCCAGTTGCAGGATCACATATTTGACTTTGGAACTCAAGCTTGCTTATTGACTTTACACATTTGTACATACTTTGCAGGCATTTTATTTTTGTACAGGTCTGACCATTTTTTTTGAAATACTATTCACAGCAGCATTTACATAAGGAGTTTTTCCTCTTGAGCCAGTAGACTATCCCTCTTTTGAAGCTTTATTGCAACCCACACTCTCCTGTCTTTATACTTCCTCATCACTGGACGGGTTGGGGTGCACTTCCCTCCCTAGAGGAGGACAAGTGTTTCCACTTGTGTGCGTCTCATACCGGCAAATCCAATCCCCTTACCACTCCAACTGAGTTGAGCCATGTGAAAGGTGCAGGTGTCCAAGTTAGGTCATTATCAACAAGAGTCATGCGTGTGCTCTGAAATACTCTACTTAGGAAGTCAAGAATCCATTGAACCAAGTCTCGTGATCCTCAAAGAAATAAGTCAACTAGACCTGAAGTACCTCAAACCTAGTTCCTATAAGGTTCATGTTATTAGGTAGATTTTAAGGTCCAATCAAGCTCCAATCTCCGGATTTTATTTAGACTTGTTCAAATATCAAACTCAATCCAAAAAATGCTCATGCTATGCAAATGCTATGCGTAAAATATTTGTGTGATGCAATTTTCAAGGATTTTGAACTTTTTATGGATTTTTGAAAAGATGATGATGATGCATATGCATTTTTTATTTTTCAAAAAGATTTTTCGAATGTTTTTGGATTTTTAATTTTGCAAATGTTTTTGGAATTTTTGAAAACAAAATGTTTTTGGCTAAAAGCTGGGTTAAAATATGTACACGGGAGTGCTTCTTATATTTACAAGAAGTGGATTTTAAGGATTTACAGGGTAAGTGCTCAATTTTATACATATATATATATATAACAAATAATTTTAGGTATGATGTATGTATTCCTCAAACTTATTTGACACAGGTTTTTCAAACAATTTTGAAAACTATAGTCCAAAATAATTTTTACAAGCATTTTACAAACATGTACACACATTTGAAAATCATTTTGCAAAGGTTTTTCAAACAGTATATATAGATTTTTCAAAATATTTTTGCAACCATTTTTCAAACCATTTGCAAATAATTTTTCAAATATTTTATTTCACACAAAGAAAATAATTTTTCAAAACAAAGACATTTTTACAAAGGTTGAAAACGTGTAACAAAACGTTTTCAAAATAGTTTTCAATAAATGTTCACAAAGATTTTCAAACTATTTTTCAAACATTTTGCAAAAAAACATTTTCACCTGATTTATTAATCAGTAAATACAAAAAGAATTTGAGGAATAAACCACCTTTTTATTAGGGATTTTAATGAATTTTAATGAATGATTAGCCATATTATTAGTAAAATATGAAAGTACGAGTTATGGTTAAAGTATATACGTAGTATATACGACCCCCTATACTTAGCTTGAGCTATGTCCTCATAGATCGGAGAGAAAAGAGAAGACATAACTCATACTAAGTATATGCAAGTCTAAGGAATAAATAAATGAATCAATAGAAGTTAATCGTCCCCCCTTATACTTAGGATCAAATAATCCTAAGTATAGCAGACTGTACACAACGTAGGGAGGGTCAAGGGTGGGAATGAACAGATCGTACTCAGATTGTCTCCCCCTATACTTAGGGTAAGATATCCCTGAGTATAGACAAGAATAATATACAATGGAGAGGATCGAAAAAGAATAGAAAGACTCGGGTGCACACCCCCTATACTTAGGACAAAGTACGTCCTAAGTAGGGAAAACTGTCTACAAGGGGCGGCACCTTTTTGATAGATAAAGAAGATAGAAAATGAAAAGAAGAAAAGAGATCTGAAGATGGAAGGAGAGATAAGAGGATATACACATCGCTCCCCCTATACTTAGGGTATAAGAAGCCCTAAGTATAGGCAACAACAGGAGTGATGACACAGAACGATGAAAGAGCACTCGGCTCATCCACCCCCTATACTTAGGACAAAGTACGTCCTAAGTAAGGCAAACACAAGAATGGGTGCGCGAGCAATACGGAAGATAGAACCGAGGTACACACAAGAGAATATACAACAGAGATGGATATACATATGATCAAGAAGGTAGAAAGCAGACCTTCTTGCGAGACCGCTGAGGGATAGATCTAGTGTGGTGCAAGTCGACATCAGGGTCCACAGTGGCTGGAAGCTGGTCAGGGTCGACACGGTGAAGGCCCTCAGTGGAGTCAAATCGAAAAGGCACGAACTGGTCAATGGAAGTAGTCTGGCTGGGTTCGCCCTTGGTGGTCCTATGGTGTGAAGGCGCAGACGGGTGAGTGGAAGAAGTACAGCTAGGTCCGGCCTTGGGGTTCTCGCTGATATCAAAGTGGAATGGGACAAACTCACCATCATCGGCAGAGGTGTAATCGGAGTCGTCCTGCGAGGTATCGTCCAAGTCGAAATCAAAAGGAACGAAATCATCAGTGGAAGTATACGAACTCTGTTCGTCCTCAAGAATCTCACACGGATCTTCTTCAACAAGAGGCCTGAATCTATCAAAATAAATGGCAGCATCATAATCGACCTCAATCATTTTTACTTGTGAGTGATCAGGAACGGACTTATCAGTGGAAGTAGTCAAACGAGGTTCATCCTGTCTAGTCTTGGTATCTGCCCTCCTCTCAATGGGATCAATCACGTAGATACTTTGGATTTCATCAACACATCGCCACACACCAGAAGGAGGAACTGTGAGGTCTATGCTTTCCGATTTCCTCCCCTTTCGGGGGATTCGTCGGGTCTCATCAGTGGTCGCTAAGCAAACATCTCTAGTAGCATCAGATCGGTCACATGCCTCGAAGTCAGCTAGAATCGGTGAAGGTGCATGAGGTGTAGGTCTCTGATCGACTGTTGGTGTGGTGATCAACACTTCGCTCTCGTCAACAGGACGGAAGCGAATCTCTCCTGATCCATAGTCGATAACGACCCTCGTAGAGGTGAGGAATGGTCGTCCCAGGATGATTGGAGAGGTCTCTCCTGTGGAGGTCTCCATGGGCAACACGACAAAATCAACATGGTTGCTCGTGCCCTGAATAGAAGTGACAGCGTTTTCAAGGATACCCTTCGGCCTCTTGATAGATCCATCAACAAACTGAATGATCATCCTGGTTTTCTTGAGAGGCCCTAAGTGAAGAGACTATACGAGCAAAAAGGGTAATATGCTAATAGATGCACCGCCGTCTAGGAGAGTGTGATCACATGTATAGTCAGAGATGGTGCAAATGATGAAAGGGGTAGTTGTGTTCTTCTTTCTAGGAATGGGACGGTGTGTGATGGAATGGGCAGTGGCCATGGTCAGAATGCGACACTCAGATCTGCTCCTCCGCTTTCTCTTCTTGGGAAGAGGAGCAGACATATGGGTCATGGCCTACTGAAGTGGGGCACGGATGATCTCATGAATGGTGGCCACCACTTCAGGTTCAGTCAACATTTTTTTGAATTTTTGGACCTCCTCCATACAAGGGAGGAAGTCGGAATCAGCATATACACAAGGCATGCCAAGAGCAGTCTGTACAGTGGCATCCTCGGGGTCAAAGGTGGGACTAGGTGTGAATGGATGTGTGGTCAAGGGTTCTAGCAAGTGGACCCTCTCCTTACGGTCTGAATCAACCAAGTGTCTCCCGAACTCTTTTTGTGTTTTTAAAGTTTTCTCATTTTTTGTATGTTTGGCGATTGCAAGCTCCCATGATCACCCACAAGTGAAGCCGTATCCTCGACGAAAATAGCACTATTCCGATATTCTCTCAAAGTGGCAAGATTCTCCTTCATCAAATTGATGTGCTCTAGCATTAGGTTCATGACAACACTCATGGAAGTTGCGGGAGGTGACTCCCACAGGTCAGACTCAGGTGGATGTGAAGGTGGAGGTGGATGATATACAGGCGGAGGTAGAGGTGAGTAAAAGTTCGAGGTCTGATACTATGGCTGAGGTGGGTATGTACAAAAATCAGAAAAAGTTGGAGGAGGATCCTCCTGGTAAAAGGGAGGTGGACCGGCTAGAGCGAACGAGGGGTCCGCAAAGTCCGGATAAAATGCGCTCCAGGGGTCCATCTCGAAAACAAAAGGAAAATGATCAGGAGAGCACGATGTTCAAGTCAAGAGAGTGGAGAAAAGGCGCAAATGCGCAGAGGCGATCTAGGACACACACAAAACAATCACAAACAAAAATGAAAAGAACACAAACCCTCAATTCACCTACTCAACTCAGTGAAGACCACAAATGCGGTCTTTTTGTCTTGTATGTTTTAGAGTTAGGTGAAAAGTCTAAAAGTAGCACACATACTTAGGGGGCTGAATGGGATTTGGGCACTATCCTTAGGGTGTTCGCGAGCAAGTAAAACGAAGACAATGAGGGGATTACTCGCCCTAAGAGAATATTTTTCTTTTTGGTGGATTTTAGGGTCAAGTAATATTACCAGTCCCAATTTTATTTGTTCTCACTTTTTTTTTATTTGTAATAAGAAATGCATGATCCTATCGAGGAGTCAATTCCTTTAAGCACCTATGTTGGCAAAATCAGAGGGAGAGTCGGAATTGCAATGCAAGCGGCAAATCAATGATGTATGCTAAAGAGAAATGCTCACCTTGCCTCCAGCACTCTACATGCAAAGATGCCCAGCAGAATTGAAACCTATCTATATGTAAATGCAAAGCCAATGAAATTGCCCTAAGTTCAGAAATTGCTATTAGCGGGAAGCACCAAAAGTCGGTCACCGATCCTCAATCCAAGAGTCCGGTCTAGGCTCACCCCTCCTCCTCTCGACAAATCGAGTTCAGGAGAAGCGCTTGGCAGGGTGAGCTCGCGGTGCGATGGCTCGAAGATGATGATCAACTGTTTAAAATTTGACTAAGTCCAAACGCAGCCATAAGTATATGCAAGATATATTAGGTGTTTAGCCTTAATCTATCGCAAGCAATCCTAAAACTAGGGGCTCAATCACACAAAAGAAATAAAACAAAATCGGAAAACAAATGAAAAAGAATGCGACGAAAAACATGAAAAAGCCGTGGTGATCCCCCAAGTGTACAAACACTTGGAAATTAGGCTCAAGAGTCCAAAGTTTCTGGGGGTACCTGTATTAGTACAAATTAAGTCTCTCACTCACTTAAATTACAAAAATAAATACTACAAAAAGAAAATGCAACTAAAGTGGAGCACGGTCTTCAAAATTCTCTTCTCGTCTCCTCGGTGCTAGGTTGGCTAGAGCCAGCTTCACGTGGGTGCGTCGGCGCCTCGGGTGAAGCGCCTCCCTCGGTCCGCGGTACCTCGCACAAAGTCAACAAGAGAGGGGGTTGGACAGCTCAACAATATATATCAAATAAAAAGTGAAAATAAAAATGCAAAAATATAGACAAGTATCACAATCACAAAGGAAAAATGATCTACGCGCTGTTGCTCCCCGGTAATGGTGCCATTTGATTTAACCGAAATTCAAGGGGTCTAATTATCTCACACAAGGCAGACACAACCGAGTCGTTGCGACGACCCTCAGTCAATCCCGATTAAGATCAACAATGAACCCACAATCAAATATCAAACAATGACAAACAAATGTGGAGTCAAATTTATTTTTAACTCTACATAAAAGATGTATAGATGCAAGTACGTAGAGAGTTCGAACACAGGGAGCAAGACAGGATAGATCGGCAAAATTACAATGATGTGAATGTGATTGAGATGTCTACACTATGGAATGCAAGGGTTTTTATGGGTTTTTAATTTTTTTAAATTTTAATTAACTTTTATTTTGTATTTTGATTTTTAATTTTCTGATTTTTTTTATTTTTATATTTTATGTTTTTTTTGTTTTTATAAATAGAAGATATAGAGAATATAAGAAAAGAGGTTATAGAATATTTATAAAAATAAGGAAAAATGCTCAAAAATCAGAAAAAGAAATGTTTTTGGTCTTTTTATAACTTTTTACTGTTTTTGTACTTTTTGGGTATTTTTCAAAATATTTTTGGTATTTTTAAAAGCTGAAATAAAGGAAAACAATGACTTAGCTAATGGCTGGAAGTAAAATAGGAATGAAAAATGTCAAACAACCATAAAATTTTCCCAAACTAATTGTAAAATAAAGGAAATAAAATGGGGAATCTACAGATGCTGAGTTTATAATTTTTAGGATTTTTCTAAGATTTTTTATATTTTTTTAAAGTTTTTAGGTATTTTCTAATTTTTAAGGTTATTTTTTTGAATTTTTTATTGATTTTTGGATTTTTTATTGATTTTTGGACTGACGCTAAAAGACAACAAAATACATAATAGATAATTTTTTTGGAATTTTTCAAGGTGTTTTAATATTTTTTTAGTATTTTCTAAGATAGACAGTACTGAAATGGCATGTTTTTTATTTTTAATTATTATAAAAATGCAACAAAAATAAAATGCAAAAATATAGCGTGAACAATCAAGTTAACAAGAGCTTAAGTTAAACTTTTGAGAATTTTTCGAATTAAAATGATGCTCCAAATAAATAAGACAATCACACAAAAATACTAAGCATGGTAGGGGTATAAGTGCAAATATCAAAATATCCAGGGGCTAGATTGCAATTTTCCAACAACATTTATAACTAAATAAAAGTGTTTCTGGACCAATTACAAAATACAAGACCCGCAGGGGTATTTTGGCAAAAAGCCCACCCACGCGCGTACGGTGCACGCGCCTGGGGAGGACTAAACAACAATTATACAAAACTTTGGGGCTTAAATGCAAAATGGCCAAAAACTTACAACTGCAGTTGAATGTTTCGGGACTAAAATTAAATAAACACAATACCCTGGGCCCTTCTACAAAATCGCCAAGTCACGTGCGCAACGCACGTGACCTAAAAGGGGCCTATATGTAATATAATGAAAACCGAGGGCTCTATATGCAATTATAATAAAACTTTAAAACGTCCGATGAAAGTTTAAGGAATAAAAACTAAATACCAAAAGTGTTGGGTTGACTTCGCAAAATACCCAATCAAGGGGCGGATCACACGGCGGATGATTTCTCACTTATGCCATGTGTCGACAATCCGTAGCCCCGTACCGGTTCACGCCAATGGCTGAGATTAGATCCTCCGAAGAGGATCAAAGGCTGTAGTTGGCGTGATCCAACGGCTCCGATTCAAACTGGGGGTGGCCTCGAATCCAACGGTGGAGAGAAGCGGCGCAAGAACAGGGAGGAACTCCGGCAAGCCGAAGTTCCCCTGCTCCGATCCACCTCCTCCGCGGTCGTCTGAAGATCAAAATGGGCCCAAGCCCCCCTGCAGGTGTCGTCTAAGCGTCTGGGGCGTCAAAAGTCGTCGGCGTGCACCGGCGTCCTCGCACGGAGGTGGCGGAGCGGAGAAGCTCCAGATGGCTCCGTCGAGGATCAAAAATGCTCCAGACGTGCCTAAATGCCCAGGTGCCTGCACAAAAAAATGTGATATGGTCGGGGGAAAATTGCCCCGACCACGTAGCAGAGTGGAATGGAGGTGGACGGCAGCGGACAGAACCTCGTCGGAGCGAGCTCCGGCGAGGGGTGGCTCAAGTGAATGGTTGATCGTGGGTCGAAATGGAATGTGGGTTGAAGATCCTACAACTACGGGGAGTAAATAAATGCAAGAAAATAAAGTAAGAAGCGTACCTCAAGGGAGAACACCCAAGGTGGACCTCACGGCGGCGCAACCGCCGGAGATGGATGGAATCCGTCCTTATAGGCCTCTCCGCACCTCAACGGTGTGCTGGGGTCAATCCCCTGTCACCGGAGACCCATTCGCGACATCCTGGAGGTCTGAGGCTCGCAAGAGACGGTTCAAAAATCGAATGAAGTTGGCTGGGATAGTTTTGAAAGGTGGACAAGGGGGCTTACAAATCTAGAGTGACAGCTCGATGCGGTGCTCCACAGCCCAAGGAGACCCTTGGGCGTGATTCACCACTGATCAAGGAAAAAGTTTCATGAAGGATGCGACATGAAAGGAGGAGAGATGTGGCCTGGATAAATCCGAGAAAAAGGGTCAAAAGCTAGCCTGACAGTGGCTACAGGGGGTAGGTCAGACAGTTGACCGGGGTCAATTGTCAGACCAACCTGGTTGGTCCACGTGGACCAACCAGGAAAAACCCCTTGTAAAATCAATTAAAAATAGTAAATGTATTTATTTTATTTAGGTTATAAAAAATGTTTGTTATTTTAAATAGTATTTTATTATGGTTTTTAATTATTTTTATGAGGCATATTTTTACAAGTTTACTTTTATGCCCTTTATAGGTATATTACCTATATATTTTATTCTTTCTATTTTTATTTTATGTATTTTAATTTTATTATTTTTATTTATTATTTTATATATTTGTAAGATACTTTTATACACATAAAGATAATTTTATTTTATTTTTCTGATGTGTTTTGTATACTTAATAAAATATAAGTATATATTATACAGGTATAAGTGTAGGTAGTATACCTATGTATCATATATACAAGTATTTTTATTTTGAATTTTATTTAGGTTTTTATTCTGATTTTAATGTGCAAATATATTATAAATAATATTTATGAAATTATAAAAATATAAAAAATACAAAAATAATGAATAAATAATAAATTAAATATTTTAATCTGTACAAGTATATAATGTGGGTCCAAAACTCAACTTTCAAACCGTAGCTCCGCCAAATGCGAAACTACCGCCATTAACTAGCTTATTTTATTCTATATACAATTAAAGGTGAGTTTGCTGCATTTGGATTTTCATTTGTGAGATACGGGTCTGGGAAGTTGAGATTCTGGAATTTTATTCAGACCATAACTTTTTATCTGTACATTATTTTTCAGTGAAATCAATTTTGTATTTTTATTTATTTAATTATCTACAACTTTCATGTACAAAGTTTCTTTATTTGATGCATAAAAAGTGGAACCAAAAATAGGTCCCAAAATGAATAAAGAATGAAGTAAAAGAATAGATATTTTTACTGTATTTTGACCCTTATCTCCCCCTACTTTATTCCTTGTCGACCTATTCATCAAGATGCCTAGGTCTCGGGGTTTTGGGTCATAAAATATTTACAATATTTTATTCTTTTTCTTTTCTTTTATTTATTCTATAATTTTGGCTTTAATTACAGTATTTTATACACTATTTACATGCACATGCATGAATGCTAAGATGCTAGATTTAAGGGTATTTACACTCATTTACTAGGGTTTTTGAGGCCAAAATGATAGAATAAAGATGATGAAATGTGGATTCATCAGTAATGCCAAAGAAATCATTGATTACCATGGTTACAAATGATTGATGAGAGGAGATTTCTACTCGAGTACCGACGTCTTGGCACCTGTGTGTTGATTACTGCCGACTGAGTTCAGTGATAAAGAAGTACCGCTTTCCTCTTTTGTTCATTGAGAAAGTTCTTGAATTGGCCGGGAAGGAGTTCTTATGTTTCTTAGATGGGTAATCTGGGTACAACTAGGTGGGGATCGTTCCTGAAGACCAAGTGAAAACAACATTCACCTGCCCATTCGACGCATATGCTTTCTGAAGAATGCCCTTTGGATTGTGTTATGCGCCCGCCACATTCCAAAGGTGGATACTTGCATCTTTGCCGATATGGTTGGGAGTTTTCTCGAAGTTCTCATGTATTATTTCTCAGTTTATGGTGATAGCTTTGAGTCTTGTCTTGAGCACCTAGACCGAGTGCTACAGAAGTGTCGTGAAGTAAATTTGGGTTTTTCACGGGAAAAGAGCCACTTCATGATCACTAAAGGAATCATACTAGTCCACGTCATTTCGAAGAGAGGCATGGAAGTCAACCCGACGAAGGTGGATGTGATTGCCAAATTAGAGCCACCATGAAATATCAATAATGTGAGGTCATTCATTGGGCAAGTTGATTTTTACAGAATATTTATAAAGGACTTTAGAAAGATTACCCAACCTCTCATTGAGTTGTTATATAAGGAGATCGATTTTATTATTGATCAACAAGTTATCCAATATTTTTATCAGTTGAAAGAATTAGTTACTCGGGCTCCAGTCATACAACCATCCGATTGGTCTCTTCCATTCAAGATCATGACGGATGCATCAGACTTCGCGGTTGGGGTTGTATTAGAACAAAGAAGAGACAAGTTTACCTATGCTATTCCCTATTCCGGAAAGACATTAGATGAAGCACAAAAGAGTTATATAGTTATAGAGAAAGAATTGCTGGCAGTTATTTTTGCTTTGGAGAAGTTCAAATCCAATCTTTTAGGATCTAAAGTCAATGTTTTTACTGACCACACTGCTATCAGATATTTACAGCAGAAGAAGGATGCCAGATCACATATAGTCAGATGGATCCTTCTCCTCCGGGGATTCGACATGGAAATTAGAGACAAGCCCGGAGTTGAGAACATGGTAGCAAATCATTTATCTAGAATTGAATTTCAAGATACTCATCTGAGAAGTGCACCGATCACAGAGACCTTCCATGATGAATCCATTCTTAGCATTAGATCTCTTCCTTGGTATGCCGATATTGTAAACTACCTTGTCTCTGAGGTAGTCTCATAAGATTGGACGAGAATCAAGAAGCAAAAGTTCATGTGTAATATCTGTTTATACTAATGGGAAGATCCATACATGTTCATGGAAGGACCGAATTCATATGGCATCTGTGTATTCCTAAGGAGGACTGCACAAGTGTCCTCGAGCACTTCCATAAGCTCGAATATGGTGGACATCATTCTAGAAGTAGAACGGCAACGAATATACTAGAGTATGGCCTCTGGTGTCCCACACTATTCAAGAATGTTAACACGTATGTCAAAGCATGCACTGATTGTCAAAAGATGGGAAAAACACTTGGTGTTAAAGATTCAATGCCCCTCAAATTCATTCAGATTTCTGATCTATTGAATGCATGGGGTATTGATTTCATGGATCCATTTCCTAGCAGTCAGGGTTATGAATACATCTTGCTTATCATGGATTATGTGAGTCAATGGGTAGAAGCTATCCCTGCTCGAGCTGCTGATAGCTACACAGTGTGTCGGTTCCTGAAAGATAACATCATATCGTGATTCGAGATACTGAAGATCTAATTTTAGATGAGGGTAGCCACTTCATTAAAAAAGAGGTTATGAAACTTGTAAAGGAGTACAACATTGATCATCGTATCGCTTCTCCTTATCATCCTCAATCCAATGGCATGCCTTAATTATCAAACAGAGAAATCAAGATGACCTGCAGAAAATTATGAGGTCGGACAGAAAGAATGGGTCACAACTTCTGAACTAAGTTCTCTAGGCATAAAAAACCTCCTACAAGTCTCCCTTGGACATGTCACCCTATCGTCTTGTCTATGGAAAGCCTTGCCATCTATTCGTGGAAATAATTCATAAATCTATTTGGACAGTAAACATTTGTAACCTTGACTCACAAAAAAGTGGTTAGAATAGAAATTAGATCTGAACAAGTTCCTAGAATTTTGAGACTATGTGTATGACAACAACTTAATGTATAAGGAGAAGGTGAAATGCTGGCATGACCAGCACATCAAACCAAAGACCTTGAGCCTGGACAAAAAGTGTAGTTGCTCGATGCGAAGTTGAAGACATTCTTAGGTAAATTGAAAAGTAAATGGATATGGTCTTACATCGTGAATAATGTATGTGATAATGAAAGCATTCTCATATCACAATTGTCATCTGACACACAACCATTCATTGTCACTGGTCAGTTGCTAAATCTGTATCTAGAGTATGATACATTCCTGGACGTTGTTGATGCAATTCGAGTTATTTTTAATGAAGAGTGCATAGCTGCAGCATCAATATAGTTAGACAATGCATTGCAAAATATCTTTGATTGATTTTCTTCTTTTCTACTTTTCGTTTGAGTTTTCTATTCTTTCATTCTTTCATATCTCACTCATCCCATTCATCTGTGTTATGCTTAGGATATGCTTCATCCTAAGTATATGGGGTGAATGAATTCAAGTTATTCCATATTCCATATTCATTCTCTCGCTTGTCTCTCAACTTGTTAATATTCTCTCTAAACTTAGGGATATTTCACCCTAAGTATAGGGGGATACTCCGAGCCTTATAATTTCGTGCATGCTAATCCTCGATCATCCCTATTCCATACAATCTTCTAAACTAAGGATTAATTGATCTTAAGCATATGGGGATGACCGACTTCTCATTCTTTAGTCGTTATAGTATAGACTTTTCCTATACTCAGCAAAAGTTATGGTTGCCATGTTGGCTGGATTGGCCACTGCAACGTTGGGAAAATTGCATCGGTACCCACGATTAGAAAAATTACACTGACACCCTTGCCACCGCACGGTGGCGTGGGGTGGGGGGAATTTCGTTGTTGGTTAATAGCCCTCCCATTTATGGGTTGGCTACCTATGACGTTGGAAAAATTGCATCGATACTCATGGCTGGAAAAATTGTGTTGAAACCCTTGCAATTTTTCCATCCATGGGTACAGATGTAATTTTCACATATGTGGGTTCATTTTTCTCTCTGATCACTAAGAGGACATAGCTAAATCTAAGTACAGGGGGTTATATATACACTGTATATACTATAGCCATAACTCGTGCTTTCATATTCTGGAATAATATGACGAATATACTATACGGGATAAGGGTATACGATTAATCAATTGTAAAGAATACACTAAAAATGTATAAAATTTCCAGAAATTCTTTGTATATATGATTAATAAACTAGTTTAAAAAGATTTTGTAAAATGATTGGAAAAATAGTTGTAAAATATCTTGAAAAATCTTTTGAAAACTGTTTGGAAAATCTTTGTAAAATATTTTCAATCCTTTGTAAAAATCTTTTGTAATCATTTATTTGAATAAAATTTTTGAAAATTTAGTTTGCAAATGATTTGGAAATTGGTTGCAGAAATATTTTGAAAAAATTATATATACTATCTGGAAAATCTTTGCAAAATTATTTTCAAAATTTATAAATATTTTTAAATTGTCTATCAAACTTATTTGCAAAAATAAAGTTTTCAAAAATGTTTGTAAAAATATTTTCAAATTATTTTGAGAACCTTGTGTAGAATTATAATAAATAAAATTCTTTATATGCCTTGTATACATCACTTGTAAATAACAACTAACTTCCATATATATTCTCAGTGTAAATTCTACAATCAATTCTTGTAAATAAGCACATACTCTCGTGTAAACATGTGTATATACTTATTTAAGTAACTTTCATCAAAAAAACCCTAAAACTTTCAAAAAATTTAAAATCGCATAAAATTTTGACAAACATTTTCCAAAACTACATAAAAATTTTCAATTTTTTTTCAAAAATCCATAAAAAAGTTCAAAACCATAAAAGAGATTCACAAAAAGATTTCTTGCATTTCATAACATTTACTTTTTTCAAATAGATCTTGACAATTGAACAAGTATAAATAAAGTCTGAAGATTGGAACTTGGTTTAGACCTTAATCTACTTAATTAGAGGAAACCCATTAAGGACTGGAGTTGAGACATGTCAGGTGAACTTGACTTAATTCTTTATATTTTATGAGACTTTGTTTATGAGTCGATCCAATGTGTCTAACAAGAACCTTTCATGTCATCCATATGACTCTTGAGACAGTGACTTGACTAGAGACCTCACACTTAATACCTAGCTCAACCAAGATAGATTTTTGAAAAATATTGGAGTCTAAGTCGGAACAATACCAGGCCGCTTCATCAAGGGTGGCTCAGGAACCATTCTTGAGGACTTTCGAAATCGGTACTTCAACCCACTTCCTCGGGCAGCATGGGCATGTAATGACTGGATATTGGATTTTAATAAAGCTTTGGATGAGGAAAGGTCTGTAAGCACAACTTTCTCGAAGACCCCAAAACATGAGCGGACAAAAAGATTCTATATCCGTTGGGGCAAAACAAGAATGAAAAGCAACACCCTATGAAGAAAATATCCAAAAAGAAGCCAATACCAAATATTTCGAAAATATTGAGCTTCTAGAAAAGGCCTACTTCGATACTTCAACCTACTTCCTCTGGTAGCATGAACATAAAATGACTGGAGATTGGATTGAAATAAAGCTTCGGATGAGGAATGGTCTGCTAGCACAACTTTCTCCAAGACTTCAAATCATGGGCAGACTAAAAGATTTTATAACCGTTGGGGCAAAACAAGAATGCAGAGCAATGCCATATAAAGAAAATATCCTAAAAGAAGCCTATACCAAAAATTTCAAAAATATTGAGCTTCCAGAAAAAGGCATGCTTCTTGATGAAGACTCACTTACATTGGTCGAGCTTCACAAGGAAATGCAGCTACACTTATCCATTTACACTTCTTTCCCAATTCTTCTAGCTTCTCCCTTCTTTGGTTGTGAACTAGCAAGAACCTAAAATAGAAGGAAATTTCCATCTCCCCAAGGACGAGTTGTTAAATGAGGAGACCACTCGATAGTTCAGTGCTTTTTCTAGGAAGATCTAAGACAATCCACATACATGGTACTTGTCATTTCAAAGTTGCAAGAGTATGCAATTAAAAGGATGGTTATTACAAGGATATGAATTGAACTAGACAAAGGGTCATGGAGCCTAAGGGCTATTGAGTCACAAATTCCTAACCTAAATGTGATTCCGAACATACATAAAATACAAAGGTCTTAACTGGGCTCCAAATTTTGATTTTATGAAGACACGTTTAAGGGTAAAAAATTATTCCTTGTTATTTATTTTTCTTTTCGTTATTTTCTTTTTTTGCACTCATTATCATAAGTGTTTGCTAGGGACTAGCAAGGTAAGTATGGGGGGGTGATGAGCCTCCATTTCATCACCTTTATTCCTTCATTTTGCATTAAATCCCTAGTTAAATGCATGTATATAGCATTAAATTGTGAAAATTAACACTCAGTAATTGACAGTGAATACTGTATAAACATTGGTATTTAATTCCAAAATAAAAGAATAAAGGAAAGTCAAGAAAATGAAATGAAGTGTCAAAGACACTGAGTGATCCTAGATCCCGAGACCCAGTCATCATGATGACTTGATTGGCAAGAAATAGAGTAGGGGGAGATAGAGTGGCTAATTGTATAGTGTACACTTGAAAACACTAATTCTTTTACTCATTAAATGGCCTTTTTGTCCCTATTTTATTTTCCTATTTTTATACCACAAATAATAAAACCCTTAACATGAAGTGTACCTAAAAATACAAAGAAAAATACAAAATTTATTTCACATTAAAATAATGCACAGTGCACTCGGGACACATAAAACAATAAGCCACAAAGAAAACTTCCCAAACATGTATATCCTCCATATGGACTCAAAATTACTCAAACTCACCTTTATGTTCATAAAATTTAATTATCTACTTAATGAAGGTGGTTTCCTTTAATTTTAAATTGAGATGCAAAAGTTGGATTTTGGGTCCCTGTTGTACTGTATACATGTATATTTTATTCAATATATTTATTCTTTATATTTTTAGCTTCCTTTTATTTTTATATACTTGTAAATACTATTTAAAATACATTTAAATAATAAAAATAAAATAAAAACATAAAAATGCATTAAAATAGTTAAAGTATTGTAATATATTGGTAAACTCAACATATATAATACATATACATATTTATTTAAGTAAATAATAAAATTAGAAAAGTGCAATAAATATATAAATGTGTAATTAAATGAGTTATAAATATATAAAATATGTAAATACAATAATAAATTGCAAAATAAAACATAAAAATAAAATATACAATACATGTATATACCTATTCCAATACATGTAAAAATTAGCATCTAAAAAATCAGCACGAAAAATAAATAAAATTCAGAATATAATATTACATAAAATAACAAACATTTTTTTGGTTTAACTAAAAATTAATAGAATCATTTATTAAGTTTTACCTATTAATAAGAGAATTCCCCCTCCATTTTTCTGGTTGGTCCACGTGGACCAACCTGAGGCGAGTATTTGTTCACCGGACAGGTCAAGTGTCCTTCCCAACCGCTCGCCCGTGTCAGAACTCACGAGGATCCCAGCTTCTCCACTTTTCCAGGCTTCCTCCACTATGCCATTTCTCCTCAAGCTCTACCCAATTGACATACTCATCATCCCTCTCATACGAACTAACCTGAGCTCTCACCAACCCCCTTCCTTCTCCACGCAACCTTCTTCGCCGTTTTGCCCCCGACTTGCCTATAAATAACCCTCGCCGATCTCCTTTTCCATTTTGATCCACGTTTTAATCTCGTAAAACCAATAGGTTCTCAGGGTAGACCTTATTATTAGTGTGGATAAGGCTATGATTCGTGGAGTTCCAATTCACTAGAGCTTCTTCGGTGAGCTTCCTGCTCCTTGACTCCCAGGTCAGGTAGAGCTGTTTTTATTTGCATTTTTCTTTCGTTTTCTTTTCTTAGCTTAATTTATCTACTAGTTTATGCAATTAGTTTGTAGGTTGTTTAATTTTAGATTTTTAGATTTTTAGATTACTATAACCTTAAGATTCAGCTCGAACCCACTGTGAATCTGACTTGTTTCAACCACCAGTCCACCCCATTTTCGAACCTTGATGCATTCTCCATACTTTCCCTCTGTTTCCCCTTTGATCTTGCAAAGATCGAGGTCCACCGAGCACACTCATCTGCCCATCATCGGAGCTCATCCATTATGTTCGCCTTCCGTGCTTTTAGCTTCATTAAAGGAACGAGAGAGACCCTCTCATGCTCCTCTCTTTTTGTACAGGAAAAGAAGCCCAACAACAATTGGAGCTAGATTTAGAATCCCATCTCAGATCTCCAAATGACTCGAAGCTCCAGGCCCCTTCCGATGGGTCCTAGTCCCATTTAAGGCATCCTGTAGATGCGAGGATGCTCCGGGAACATGTTGAACCCACCGGTGAGGGAGAAGGAAGCATGGGCTTGAAGATAGAGCTGATCGAAGTTTCCCAGGCTCCTGTTCTTGCTTGTTCTTACCTATTGCCCAGATGTCGTCAGAACGAGCATGAACTTCAGATCTAATCCTGACCGTTGTAGTCAAGGTGAAGTGAAGCATCCATCTCTCATTGTTCGGGTCATGTGGCGCAAGGAGAAGCGCCCGATATCATACCTTAAGTGGGGTAAATTTCATAGTATTCCCCTACCACACTTTTTGTATTTAATATTAGGTCATGTAAATAGTAAGTTAAGTTTAATTTTCGTGTAATATTTGCATAAAACCCCTTTTCATTTCTCTCTATTGCAATTGAGTCATGTGCCAGCTCATCTCACTTGCGTCCACATGCGAGGCAGGCATTTTGCAATGATACACTCGGAGGTTCATTTACTTCTATTTAGTCCCAAAACTTGTATTATACGCGTACTATTTTGTGGAAATTTGCATGGAGACCATTGTAGTTCATTATTATTGCAAATACCCTACTAGGTTATTTATTTTTATTCATGTATTTCTATTTTTTTCATAATTAGCTCATTTGCTCTAAAAACTATGGAAAAATAGGTTAGATACTTAATTTGGTGCTCATGCACACCACATTTTTATTTAGGCATTTAATGTACTTTTCACATTTATTAAAATTAAGTTAGGAACTAACTATTCCCTATTTAGATATAAAAATACAGAAAATATAAAACTTTAAAATTTCCAAAAAAATTGAATATATATATATATCACAATATATTATAACTCCTAATCAAAAATCACAACCAATATAAAATGAAAACACTAAAAATTTCAAAACTCTATAAACCCTATAAAAATCAGTAAAAAATCTATAAAATTCGAAAAAATGGATTTCTATCGTATTTTATTATTTATATTCTATATTAAATATAAAAAATAGTTTTGGGATATTTTGACATTAGTATATATTTTTAATACCCAAAATAATTCGTTTTATATGTTATAGTCACTATTTTGATATTTTTAATACCTTAAAAACATATAAAATTGGTAAAAGTATATAAAAATCAAAAAATATAGAAAAATATTAAAAACACAAAGCATTTTTTGTAGATTTTGACTATATTTTTATATATTTAAAATTATAAAACCTATATATACACACACTATAATACTTATTATTATTACTATTATTTATAAATACCTAATATATTTAAAACCTTTAAAAAAGGACTATTCCTGCATTTATTTTCATATTTTTATTTATTATATATCATTATATATTATATATAATATGTGTATTATTATTACTATATATAGATATATATTATATCATATTTATACTTTAAAAATAAAAGGAACTAAAAATTTACAATATTATAAAGAAAATAAATTTTTAAAATTAAAAGATATAAGAAATTATATAATATTAAAATTAAATATAATAAAAATCCACAAAAATTAAAAAAGCTAAAAAAGTACAAAAATATATATTGTTGATTTTTATTAATTGATAATAATTATACCGATCAAGTTTGTTCTAAGTGGTTTAATCCCTACACTTTGTCACTATACACACATTTATAGGGTATAATAAATTTCACCATGCATCTTATTCATTGTTTATTCATTATTGCGGTTTGATTGTTGATTTAGTTGATTTTGTGAGTACCGTGAGAGTGATCGCTACAATGATTGCCAAATCCGACTCGTTGAACGCTACAGGACCGCTAAGGCCAGGCGTTAGGTCTCTCGTACTATCCACTCTGTCTATAAATACCTTATTTTTCTTATGGAAGGCTTCCTGACTGGTCCAAATACATATAAGTGAATCAATTGTAATTACACTTTTACTTAAAATTGGGATTCCTTATAAGGTAATTGTTGAGCATTAGCTAGTATCCAATAGTGTCTTCCTAAACATTTAATAGTTGAATGCTTTAAGCATGGAGTGATTTACCATTATCTTTAACTTACGACAACTCACATGTACCAATCTCGTGTGTCGAAGATCAGCCATATCATTTTACTTTGCTTTATCTGCATATGTAGACTCGTTTGACAAAACATAGATGGATTGACTCTTCGCCTTCCATTGTAGCAGTGTCTGGAAGCTTTAATTTTTGATATATCTGAACATCATTATGATCAAACACGACATACTATTATGAAATTGTAGGTATATATACAGAGAAAATATTTTGCTTCATACCTGGCACGTGATAGGCATGAGCAAGCTTCATCTTCTGTAAACCATATCGTGGTATAATAGTTGTGGAGCCGCTATGCATGATTGGTAATTTCAAATTATTAGTCATTACAACAACTCGATTGTTATTTTAGTATATATATCTTTTAGCTTCCCCATATCTTCAATTATGCGATTTATGTAGCTTGAGTGAATTATCCAACTATTGTTATTATTGAATTTCATCGAATCTATGTTGTTAAAACAAATTCTCCTTCTTCAATGATCTCCATGGAGGCCTCATCCAAATTGTCTTTTGAAAAATATTCATACATATCACTTACTGTTGTAGTATTACTTTTGGTAACCTTCTTTCTTAGTTTGCACTCAGGTGCATATTATCTTCCCTCTAATAAAGCATACATCATTTTTTTCTAAAAAAATATCATTTGGCCTTTGTAATGTGCCATATGGAGATCCTCTAAGCTTGAAGTTCCTCTAAGGCCATTGCTTCCTCTGAGAAGTTGGATCTTTCTAAAATGACTATTGCATCTTTCCTTGATTTTGCAAACTAAATAATGCATCTTCATCACATTTGGTGACAAAACTACCATTTGATTAGTTAATGTCTCTTGATTTTCTAGGAGACTTTCAAACTCTAATAAGTTGGGTGAGTGAGACATCCAAAGACAGTAGTGACAAAAGCATTATATTCTGATCTAAGTCATGGATGATAATTCTTCAAATTCATGGCTCACTAACTTTTTTGCTCTAGATATAATTGAAAAACATCATGATAGAGTGAGCATGCCTTTGTTAAATATTGAGTGATTTCCATTTTTCCTTGCTCGAGCATCGACATCTCATTCTCCAACAACTACAATCGCACATCATTTACACTTATACATAATGTGGTGCGTGCATTCCTTGCTTCTTTTAGAGTGGTGAATTCTCAGACATGCTCGCTCAGACTCTCTTCAATCATCATCAAAACTAAAAACACTGCCTTTCCAATCTTGATCTTCCATTTCCTCAACATATCTGCCTGTTATGTTGATGGAAATGTTACATCATTGATGAATAATCATTCATCACTCTTTATTCTTTTATTTTAGCTAAATATCTTGGCAAAACATCATGTATATATCTACCATCCGCCTCTCCTGGGTTCACTTTTTGCTCGGCCTTAATAAGATAGTCGGGGGAAATGAAGGGGAAGTCCACGCTGCAAACCGAGGCCCTGCATGCGTCGTACCGCCTACGAAGAATAGGTAGACCCACCCCAGGCAGATTCTGTGAGTCGTGTAATAGGCGACCATTTTGCACGGTTCGGGGGGCACATCAAGTGAGTAAGCCGCCTAAGCCTGGCTGCGTCTTGACCCCTATCCCATTTGTGGGCCAATTCCCCCTTCGTACTACCAAAAAATGAGATTTCACAGAATTAGCGCATTTGATATCGCGATCTTTCTTTCTCGGCAATGACGCTTGCAGGGTTGTCTCCCGCCCAAAAGAGCTTGATTAGGTCGGTAACAGGGGGGCTTAATCATTCCTATGCTTCGGATTACCGGACAACTTCGAGACGTGATATCAACTTAAAGTTAGAATATGCTAATATAATATGACAAAGAAGAGGAAAGAGAAATGCTCGACCGTAGGGAGAGGGATGATTTTGAGCAGCAGGCTAATACAATAAATTATCAATAAGCATGCATTTATTAATTATTAATAATTAGCATGTATTTGTGTAAAATAAAAGAATAAAGAATAAAAGAAAAAGAAGGAAATATTTAGAATAAATATTGAGTGACCTAAACCCAAGAGAGGGTCTAGACTGGACCTGATTGCCAAATAAAATAAGTAGAGAGAGATAGGGCCACTCTACCTTGTACATATGCCCTCTATGTATATATTTTATTTTCACAAAAATAAAAATAAAAATGTTTTTATATTCCCTTGTATATATTTCTAAAAATAAAACAAAAATAAGAAAAATAAAATAAAATAAAATAAAATCTCTCTCACCTTGTATATAACATATGTGTATATGTATCATACACCTATTTATTTTACACTTGTAAATAACTGATAAAAATAAAATAAAAAATATTTTATACTCCAAATAATATGTTGAAAATAACTAAAATATAAAATTTGAGGTATCTATACAAAAATAAGAAAATAAAAATAATCATACAAAATACATAAGTAAATTATACCTGTATATATACTGTATATAGGTTAAATTATTTTTTCATAAAATTAAATAAAAATCACAAAAAATAGTTTAGAAAATAATGAATATTTTTATTTTGAACATTTTTTAAAATAAAATAATTTTCTATTTTTAATTAATATTACAAATCTTTTTAATTTCCTTTTTTCTGGTCCAGGAGGAATGTTGACCGCGGTCAACATCCCCTCCCGGACCGTCTCCTTCGAGGATCCGTCTCACGCACCCGACTTCTCTGAATTCTCTGGAGAGGATCTCACCTTCTCTTTCCCTGATTCCTTCACCCAAACCTTCCCCTTGGATCCAAGATCCTCGCGGATCCCTAGGGAGGGCGGATCCTTCTCGGTTCGCGCGCCCACGTCCGATCTCTCCTGTCACTTGGGACTGCCTATATATTCTTCATTTGATTCCCTAGAGCGGGAGCTTGCGCCGCACACTTCCCTTCTACCTAGAACATTTCCCCTTGGTGACAGCAATCGGATTGGGCCTTTGGTAGTTGGAGAAGGCCGTTGTAGCCGACGCTCGAGCTTCGTGGCTGGAGTTCTGCCGCGACAAGCCTCCCCCGCCTTCCGCAGCGAGGTCGAGGCGATGACCCCCCTCGACAGCACCCCTGGAGCTTAGGATTCAGATAGGACCCTCAGGTAGCTTCCATTTCGATCCTAGTTCCGTTATCTTCAGAAAGTTTCATCTTCGTCATTCCGCTGCTCCGCCAGCTCTGACCCGTCGATCGGAGCCTCATCAGCCACCCTTATCCGTTCTGATCGATAGACCTGCTCACCTCACCCTCCTTACATGACCTGATCACCCGAATCTTTGATGTACAAGCCAAGATTAGGACATAGGTTCCTTCTGTCGCTTCGCCAGAACCCCCACCTCCATTCATCGTAGCTTCCTGTTATTTTAGGTCAAATAACCTTGACCGGAGCTATGCTCTGATTTAAAGCTTTCCTCTGCAGGCCGTAGCGCACGTGGATACACACCAGATCGCCTTCATCTTGTTTTGCCGGAGCTAGCCCATGTTACGTCCACCTTCCAAGAGATCCGACCGTTGACGAGCTCAACGGAACAATCCACCCGACGCGGAGTAGCCTTGCGAGTAGATTGTCGTTGTCCGATCGTTCATCAGAGCCGCTGATCTCCCTCGATGCTCCGGTGAACTTTGCCCAGGCGGAGTTCTTCCAGACCTTCCCTCTGTCGTTGGATTACGCCCTTCGCCCAGATTTAATCATAGCCATCCAGAGCCTCCACCTGTCTGGCCGTTACATCTGATATCTAACAGCCTCCGTACGCCCACGTTCGCACCTCCTGACAACTGTTGGATTCGCCATCTGTACGCGCTAGAGCCGCACGACGTCATCCAGTTAGAGCGCGCCACTTGTCACCCCACGCGCGACGCACGAGCGGCTTGGGTTGCTCCGCTACCCATGCAGTTCTTTTCTTTTAGTATTTAGTCTGTAAAATAAAAAGTACACAGTGTGACTTTTTGCATCTATGCCCCTGAGTTTTTAGTATTTACATTTCAGTCCTTCTTGTGTGGACCTACGTGCATCGTCGCGCGTTGTTAGGGTGATTTGCAGTATTTAGTCTGGACTTTTTAGCTGTTATTGAATGACAGATTAGTTTTGGCTATTTGCAAAGATACCCCTGTGCGTATGGTTTTCCAGCATGTGCGTGAATTCGCGTGAAAATTACAGGTAGGACCCTAGGATTTTTATGCATGTTATTGTTTGGTCCTGGAATATATTTTTTATTGTAGATCAGTCTCTATGTGTTGTGTGCTTGACTTTTATTTTAATAAATAACAAATTTCGTCCAAAAATCATGAGATTTTGAAACATGGTTGTTGCCATGGTGTAGAAATTTTCATGAATTTTTGGCTGCATTTTATTTCCATTTCATTTTTAAAAATTCCAAAACCCGCAAAAATGCTATTGTTAGTTTTGAAAACCAATTAAAAATATTAAAAATCCTTTAAAAATTCTAAAAAAATTACTGATTGCTTATTTTGATTTATTATTGCTTCTGTCCAATTTTTGTTGCATTTGCATTTATAAAATCCATAAAAAACGAAAAAGACTAAAAAATTTTAAAAATTGTTAAAAATTCATAAAAACTCACAAAAAATGCATTTTAAGTTTCTGTAGTTAGCTTTTAGTTTATAGTTTCTCATAAAATTGTTGTTCGAATTTTATAGGCATTTTAAGCATATTTAAATTGCCTTTAGATTCGGGTTGTACATTGTTTAGTATTTTTATCTTTATTTCATTGTTAGAAAATTAATTAAAACTCAAAAAAATCAAGAAAATTAACAGAAACATTTGAATATTTTAAAAACCCAAATTTTTTTTATTTTTCTGAGCATTATAGGTGCTTTTAATAATTGCTTGATTGTGAGTTTTTGAAGCCTTTTAGTCTTTTTCTTATTATTAGAAATTACAAAAAAAATATGGAAAATATAAAATCCACCAAATTATTTTATTTCTTTTTGGATCCCGACTACTTCATAGCTCGCGCATTTCGTGCTCCTTGAGTTCGACCCTGGTAGCTATACCAGGTAAAATAAAATAGCGAGACCGCTATTTGTTTTCTTGATTGATTTATTTCTTTCTTGGTGGTCTTGAGTTTCTTGATTGACTTAGCCTTGCAGTTTGGGTCGCAATGACCTTATTTGCACCTTAACCCGAGTAGCTGAGGCGTGTCATCAGAATGGCATCGTTGCCGGGGAGCACGACTTAGTAGTCGGCTTTCTTTCTTTTTCAGGTTTCTTTCTTTTTCTTTAATTTTCTTTTATTTCTTTTCTTTGTATTTTTTTATTTTTGTTTTTGTTTGCTTTTATTTTTGTTTTCATTTCTTTTTATTTATTTTATTTGTTTTTATTCTCTTGCATTTATTTTTCATTTCATTTTATTTTATTTTATTTTTCATTATTATAATAACCGTTGGACTGAAACATTTTCTGTTTCAAATTTCTTGCGAGGGCCCAACGATCGAGGGCGACTTTCTTCGGAGAGACGACGCACCCGCTGGACTTGGAGGTGACTCGTTTTTACATCGAGCCGCAGGAGAGCATAGGAGAGCAGGAGCAGAAGTGTGGGGAGTGTTAGCATAGTCTTAGCTTAGTTTTATTATTGCTCATTATTATTATTGTAATAATACAGGACAGACATACACTCTCCGTTTCATAGTCTTAGCTTAGTTTTATCTTGGGTCTATTTCGCCAAGCACCGGTTTGCTCGAGGGACCTCACCGTGATTTTCACTGGTTTTGCTTTTGATCGCTTTTATTTTCTTTTGATTCTCGAAGTTTTAGCCTTAGACTTAGGATTTTTGCTTGCCTTGTGACGTAATTATTAAGGCCCAATCCTAATTAATTGCATGTTCCTATAGATCGATTAATTGGACCTTATTAATTAATTCACTAATAAAAAAGCTAACTCGGTCACCTCAGGGGTCACGTGCCGCTAGAGGCCGTATACAGCGCTGGCAGGATCCGTTGTGGCGGACACCGATCGGCATCAGAGACTGGACTCCAACCCCTCTCGTTGACATGTTAGCTATTGTGCTTCGCGAGTAGAAATTATCCATTTAAGGCCGATTTCTTCGTGCATCATTTAGATAGGTTTATTTCTATCTTTAAATTTATGCGCGGATCACTTTGCATGTAGAGAGCTGGAGTCAGGTTCGCTTCTCTTACTCTGCATGCATCATCGTGTTTAGTCGCGCATCAGCTTTCGTCTTCTCTCCCTGTTTTTGGACTTAATAATAATCAGGAAAACTGAAAAATTCGTTAGGCGTTGCTTGATTTGAAAATACTTAAAAATAAAACCATAAAATTGGGACTGTTTAAGCAAACTTGACCTAAAAAACACTTCGCCAAAATAATTATCTTGGGAGAGCAACCCCCTCCTTGTATGGTTTGGATGAGCGAGAGAGTGACCCGCACCCTAGGCTAGAGACACATCCGACCCTTTTTCAGACTTCTGGTCTCAAGTTAGTCGTTCTCCAGTGAGGATCGCTCCGGTCTTCGGTAAAGCGGGCCGCGATATCCTTAATAGAGTGAGTCGATCGGGTAGCCGGTAAACAGTCTACGACTTGTACTGGCTGGAAAAGATCTAGCTTTGAATCGGGACAGTCTCCTGGGGCATTGGATTCCCAACAGCTCGCTTAATCGCTCTGAAAGACTGTTTTATCACCTAATAAAATTGACAAGATAAAAGACCGAACCTTCACAGTCATCTGCTCTAAGTGCGTAGGTGAATCGGGGGTTTGCATGACCGTTCTTGTTTGCTTTTCCAGATCTCATCTGCCTTCACTTGCCAGATCAAGATGATGGGTTGGAGGTCCCTTTGGCAGCCTCTGGCAGCACCGCTTTCGAGCACTCCGGCCCTCTCATCTAGGTTGGTTCGCTAGAGCTAAGACCCATTCTCCGAACCCGAGTTCGATTCCGCCCTGTTCCCCCTCGACCACCCTTCTACCAGTCCTGAGCTGCCTGAGCAGATACCGCAGCAGACAGTTGATTTATCGACACTTGAGTTTGGGTCTTTTGCCTTTGCAAAAACCAAGGACAGTAGCGAGGAGCACACCGATGGACCCAGCGGGAACCAGACATATGTACTTGACCAGGGTGCCATCAACAACACCCTGTTAGCCTCCCTAGAGACGATGCAGCATCAGATCAGGGATCAAGGGGCTTTCATGGTAGACATGCACAGGGAGATGGAGCAGATGTGAGTCGAACGAGAGCACAGAGCAGGTGGAGGAGGAGGAGGAGATGGTCCCGATGCCCGAGAGCCTGAGCAACCCGCACAGCCAGCAACAACCGCGCAACTAATGAGGGAGTTGCACAACCCTGGTGTAATTCTTACACACAGATGGATAGTGTTGTCGACCATTTTGGGAGATTTCAAGCTCCCGTCTCAGACGATTCAGCTTCTTCCCCTCTTCCACGGACTCGCCACAGAGGAGCCACACCTCCATCTCCAAAAGTTTGAGATGATCTGTAGTATTGTCCATGATCGTCTCGTAGATGAGAACACCATCAGGATGATAGCCTTCCCTTTCTCCCTCGTAGATAGAGCAGCCAACTGGCTGAAGCACCTAGGGAGATTTATCACGACGTGGGAACAACTCCAGAACGAGTACTTGAACAAGTACTATCCACTTGGTCGGACCAATGCAGCCAGGGTCCTAATCATTAATTTTTCCATGCTCCATAATGAGCAATTTCACGAGGCATGGGACCGCTTCACGGAACTCACAGACCGGTGTCCCCATCATGATATTTCCAAGTCCAATCTCGTCCAGAGTTTCTTTTGCAGGCTGACACCGGAGTTGCAGGGGCTAGTCAATGCATCCTGTGGGGGTTCATACTTTGCCAAGGATGAGGATCAGGTCTAGGCCATATACGAGGAGATGGTCGAGAACTATACTGTGATGTCCCAGACCTTATTATACACTCAGGGGAAGCCCACGCCACAGGCCGTGCCCTGTCAAAGGATAGCACAGGAAGATGCCGGTCCATCCACTTCATCAGCAACCGCAGTACAGGCAGAGTCAACGATCGCTGATATGGGGATTATCAGCAAGAAGTTGGATTGGATCGAGTTGGCAGAGAAGAAGCAGTGCCAGAGCATGACGCATATTGATCAGATGGCATAGACGCTGAGTGACCTGAAGACCCAGATCATGTGTCTCCAGAAGGCACAGATAGCTTCTCAGCCCCGTCTCAGATCACGAGCAGATACCGGTAGCAGCAGCTCGACCCAGCCCTCCGCCCACTACCGACAGGTGCACCATATTCATGCAGAGCCGTTCCAGTAGCAGCAACAGCAGTATGTTCAGCCGCCACCATCCCAGGACAACCATATGGTGATGTATCAGCCAGACCAACCCCTGGCAGTTCTTCCCCCACCCACCTTCAAGCAGAGCCGTTGATGGATGTCAACGGTATTTGGTATGACCGACCTCAGCCTGGGATCCGGCGAGACCATCCCGGATTCCGTTGGTCGACCGGAGGTACCTGTTCCCAGCAGCAACCTCCAGTTCAGGGTGGCCAGTACGACCAGCAACGGGAGCAGCACCAGCAACCCTAGTTCCCACAACAGTAGCATCCTCACCCACAACCCCATTACTAGCATGGTCCTCATCCCTATCAGCAGGGACAGTCTTGGAGGCAACAGCAATAGCCTCAGCAGTATCATTCTTAGCAGTATCCCTCTCACTCTCAGTAGCAGCCTCCTCATTTTCAGAGAGGCCACCTGTCAGCTTCTCATGGGACCGTCTATGAGAACCCAGCCTTAGATGATCTAGCCCGTCTCATCTCCGAGAAGCAGGCTACCTTCCTACAGGAGATGGATGAGTTTCGTCAGGATATGAGAGAGATTGTGAAAGGAAAGGCCACCATCTCTGCCCAGATTGAGCCGAACCCAAACAACCTCAAGAGGAAGTCTGAGCAGGTAGAGTTTACAGAGGTTACCAGTCCTAGTGATTCACTTGGTGATATTACAACATACACTTTTGATGCTGACTTTGTTACACTTAGGAGTGGTAGGATGCCAGCCAGCGGCGCCTCGTCTGAGCGACGTCCCCATGCAGCTTTAGGAGCGCCAGACGAGGAGGAGAGAGGTGCTGATGCCGCTCGTGATGATGATGGTGGTGGTGCTGATGCCACCAAGGACATTGATCCAGCTGACAGTACTGAGGACGTCATTTCACCAGATGTCGTGGGTGGTACTGAGGCCACCAGTTCTACTCCTGTTGCATTTCCCCCTGTTTATGTATCTCAAGATTTTTCTGATAATAAAGGAAAGGGTTCTTAATTTATGAGTCCATCTGTGTTATTTGGAGATGTTTGTATGGATTCCACTTTGCCGCAGCAGCAGGGACCCGATCCTAGCCCTCCATCTGAGGAGGGCCCCCCATCCCCTTTCCCCAAGCACTCCGCTTGGCTAATGGGACTAAAAAAAAACCCAAAAATCCCATCAGTTAGAGTTCTGCCAGCAGATGATGGACATATTTCATATACAGCTGACTCTATAGGAGGCCTTGGAGCACATCCCCCTCTTCCAGAGGAACCTTAGAGAGAGGACTACTCTTCGCAGGAAGAGGAGGAACCACCAGTCAGAGATCCATGTGCTCACTCGTGCCACATGCTTCGCCATCCAAAACTGTCTGTTAGCCAAGAGGCCAGATGCAGGAGCTCCTTATGTCAGATGCCACATTCATGAGTAGAGGTTCGATCGGAATCTATTAGACATCGCTTCTTCCATCAACCTACTTCCGGCAGCCTTACTCGACCGGTTCGAGTTTGGCCCTCTTCGACAGAGCAGGACGGTCTTTCAGTTTGCTGATCGATTTGTCAAGAGGCCGAAGGGGTTGCTGAAGGACGTGATCGTCATAATTCAGGCCTGAAATTCCCCGTGGACTTTGTTGTGTTGGACATGGATATCCCTGAGTCTGTGACCGATACCCCCATCACTTTAGGATGCCCGTTCTTGGCCACATCCAAGTCAGTGTTCGATCATGATAGCGGGAAGGTGTACTTTCGTGTCGAGGGTGAGAGTACACAAATAGAGATGATCAATGAGACAAGAGCGTGAGATTCAGCTTGCTCAGAGCCACTCACAGATTCAGAGTAGATGACAGAGGCAGAGCGAGACATCCACCAAGATTGTGATTTTGTGATTACAGATGATGAGACAGTTTGGTTCGACCCAGTTTCACGATCCTTCCTCTCACCTTCAGAGTCCGTTGATGCACATATTCTAGTAGAGGAGAGGTTAGAGAACGCATTCCTGGTACAGGATACAATTCAGGCAACAGATCATGTTCAGGAGGGCAAGGAAGTTGATTCTTCTTCAGATTCAGACCCCTCGGAGTCAAACTTTGATTGGGTAGAGTTTGATGATATGATTCTATGTCTGATTTCCACAGAGCCAGCATCTAGGGTGGAGACTGATCCTATTCAGAGCACGAACACACCAGCAGAGCAGTCTTCACCAGATTTTTAGATTCAGAGAGTTTTCTCCCATGCAGATTTGGTCGCATTCACTCAGACTTTTCAGAGGCCAAATCCACCAGCATCCAGTTGTCCAGAGCTAAAGCCATTGCCGCAGTCGCTGAAGTATAGGTTCCTTGAGGGCGAGCATGAGATGCACCCAGTCATTATCTCAACGGATTTGACTGGAGAATAAGAATCTCATTTGATGGAGGTTCTTGAAAAGAATCGCAAGGCGATAGGATGGAGCGTAGCCGATCTCCAGGGGATAAGTCTGGCCCTGTGCTCCCACCATATCTATCTCGAAGAGGATGCCAAGCCGTCGCGTGAGTTCCAGCTGCGGCTGAACCCAAACCTTCAAGAGGTTGTCATGAAGGAGATCTCGAAATGGTGGAGCGCCGATTTTATCTACCCCATCTCCGACTCCAAGTGGGTTAGTCCGTTACATGTGGTGCCCAAGAAGACGAGCATCACTACAATTGTGAGTAAGTCTGGAGAGGAGATTGCTACTCGAGTAACCACTTCTTGGAGGGCCTGTGTGGACTACATACGATCGAACCAGGCCACTAAGAAGGATCATTTCCCGCTGCCTTTTATTGATTAGATTATAGAGAGGCTAGCTGGGAAGAGTCATTACTGCTTTCTTGACGGGTACTCCGGATATAATCAGGTGGCCATTACGCCCGAAGACCAGGACAAGACCACATTCACCTGTCCGTTTAGGACATATGCTTTCAAACGGATGCCCTTTAGTCTCTGTAATGCTCGGCGACATTTCAAAGGTGCATCTTGTCCATCTTTTCGGACATGGTGGGTGAGTGCTTGGAGGTCTTCATGGACGACTTCTCGATCTATGGCGATGGGTTTGATGCTTGTCTTGATTGCGTAGACCGTGTCCTTCAGTGATTCATCGAGGTCCATCTTGTGCTATCTTGGGAGAAGAGTCACTTCATGGTGACTCAAGGAACAATGCTTGGCCATATCATCTCCAACAGGGGCATGGAGGTTGATCCGACCAAGGTGGATATCATTTGGAAACTCAGTCCATCGTCCAACTTGCGACAGTTACGGTCTTTTCTGAGGCATGTCGGTTTCTACCGATGATTCATTCATGATTTCAGTAGGATTGCCAGGCCGTTAACTGATTTGCTGACCAAAGACACCGAGTTCATTGTGGATGATAAGTGTCTTGCATCATTTGAGACTCTAAAGAGTCTAGTTCTTGAGGCTCCTGTCCTCCAGCCACCTGATTGGTCTCTCCCATTCGAGATCATGACGAATGCCTCTGATTTTGCCGTAGGGGTCGTGCTGGGACAGAGGAGGGATGGAGCTCCATTTTTCATTCACTACGCTAGCCGTACTTTCGATGCTGCCCAACGAAATTACACCGTCGCTGAGAAGGAGATGCTAGCCATAGTCTTTGCCTAAATAAGTTCAGATCATACATCATTGGATCTAAGGTGACCATATTTACAGATCACACTGCCATCAGGTACCTCATGGCAAAGAAGGATGCCAAAGCGAGATTGACTAGATGGATCCTTCTACTCCAGGAGTATGATATTGAGATTAAGGATAAGACTAGAGTCAAGAATGTGGTGGCGGATCATCTCTACCGATTAGAACATCTTGAGGATTCTGAATAGATTGACCCTATCTCTGAGACCTTCCCAGATGAGGCAATCCTTGCTATCGCCTCACTCTTGTGGTACACCGACATTGTGAACTATCTTGTTGCCAAGAAAGTCCCACAAGGTTGACCCATGCAGCGACTTGAGACCTTCCTCACGAAGGTCAAGTTCTACCATTGGGAGGATCCCGTCCTTTATCATGAAGGAGGGGATAGCATCTGGCGTCGGCGCATTCCTCAGGAGGAGCACCATAGCGTCCTCACTTACTGCCACAAGCTTGAGGCAGGAGGACATCACTCTGTAAGGAGAACGACGCAGAAAGTGCTCCAATCCAGCCTATGGTGGCCTACCCTCTTCAAGGATTCTGATGAGTTCGTGAAGAGGTGTGCTGACTGTTAGAGGATGGGCACTTGTAGACAACGTGATATGATGCCGATGCAGCCCATTCATTTCTGTGAGATTTTTGACACATGGGGCATCGATTTCATTGGTCCATTCCCTAAGAGTCAGGGATTCGAGTACATTCTGTTGGCCATTTATTATGTGAGTCATTGGGTTGAGGCCATCCCTGCCCGAACCACAGATGCTAGGATTGTATGTTGATTTTTGAGGAAGAATATCATTTCATGGTTCGGGGTGCTTAGAGTATTGATATCTGACGGGGGGGTCTCATTTCATCAACGACAAGGTAAAGGCCCTTGCTAGTGAGTTCAACATTGACCATCGAGTAGCCACACCGTATCATCCTCAGACCAATGGTCTTGCTGAAGTGTCGAACAGGGAGATCAAGACTATATTGCAGAAGGTCGTCCACCCTGACCGAAAGGATTGGTCACAGCTTTTGGACTCGGTCTTGTGGACATATCGAACGTCCTTCAAGACTCCTCTGGGTACATCTCCCTTTCGCCTCGTTTATGGCAAGCCCTGCCATTTACCTGTTGAGCTGAGGCACAAGTCACTTTAGGCTGTCACAGACATACTTTTGGATCTAGTGAGTGTAGGAGACCAGAGGAGGGCAGCGTTGGCAGCCCTAGAGGAGCTTAGAGATGTAGCCTTTTCAAATAGCCTATAGTACAAGGAAAGAGTGAAGGAGTGGCATGATTCTCATATCAGCCACAAGCAGTTTGAGCCAGGATAGATAGTATGGTTGTTCGATGCTAGGCTTCATTATTTCCAGGGAAGTTGCAGAGCAAATGGAAGGGACCATACATGGTCCGAAAGGTACATGATAATGGAAGTATTGACATATCTGAGATGTCATCTGAGTCTACCTTTCGTGTCAACGGGCAGCGGCTCAAACCATATCTAGATCATGAGCCACTAGTCGTTGACGTAACCCATATTCATTTTGCGTGAGATGTGGTCTCTTAACTCGCATCTATTACATCTCGCGCCTGATTATCACTGTCTTCAACCTTGTATAGATCCAGATGTCCATATCACACTATTCTTCAGTCCAACACCCCATTTGCATCGTTGATTATGCTATCCTTAGGGTGTACTTTACCCTAAGTATGGGGGTTGTGAGACTTTTGATTTCCTTTTGATTCTTTTCTACCTATGTTTTGCTGCCTATACTTAGGGAAATTTCACCCTATGTATGGGGAGGTAGACCCTGTACATTCTCCCACTCGGAGTTCCCTTTGTGTACAGCCTGCTATAATTAGGATTATTTGATCCTAAGTATAGGGGGAAACCCCGAGAGTCTTTTTCCATCCTATTCTTTCATTCATCGTGTAGTATAGTTTTCCTTTTCACTTCCCAATACTAAGCACAAGTTATGTATGCTTCATCGCTCTTGATTCACTCCGAGGACATCATTCGAGCTAAGTATAGGGGGGTGTCGTATATATTTCATATATACTTTAGCCATAACTCGTACTTTGTGTGAGTGTGTTAATAAATAAAATGGCTAAAATCCTTAAAAACCCATAAAAATTTAAAAATTTTTCTTGTACATAAAATTCTTTATTGCACATACAAAGCTATTTACAAAATTATTTTTGTAAAAAGGTTTGTAAAAATGTTTTGTGTAAAGAGTTTGTAAATATTTTGATATCAAAATTATGCATATAGTACAAAATTTTTGTAAAATATTTGAAAAACAAAAGTTTGCAAAAACGCCTTTGTAAATGTATGTAAATATTTTGCAAAATTTCTGCATTCTTGCATATATCCATGTATTCAAACATTTTCAAAAAAAAATGCACATTTTCAAAAACTTGCATCAAAGTAATTTTGTATATACTTGTATAGTTTTCTGAATCATAGTTGACATTTAAACTAGCTTGGAATAATATTGAAACATGAAGCTTGGTTATGATCTTAATCCACCTAATTCTAAGAGAAACCTTATAGTCATTAGGGTTGAGACTTTTCAGGTCCATGGTAACTTAATTCTTTGATTCCACTAGGCTATGATATGTCATCTTGATGAGCCTAAGTAGAACACTTAACAACACACACATGACTCTCACAGACAATGTCTTTACTTGCACCAGCACTTTTCACCTAGCTCTCTACGGATGAGGTGGTGAGGAGGCAGTCTTCCTTGACTTGGGGTAGCATATGAGGGTAGTACTTCTAGGCGGAACCTCTCTTCTTCTTTTAGTGAAGGAAGTGCATCTCAACTTGGTCTGGTGGCATTGAGGTCTAAAGACATGAGTTGTGGGTTGCAATAAAGCTTCAAAAGAGGGACAGTCTACTGGCTCAAGAGGAAAAAGTCCTTATGTATATATGTTGCACCATGTAGATATGTTGTACATATGCACATCGAAAAAAATGTGCAAAAGAAAAACTCCAAAAAAGTGGTGGGTCTGATAGAAAATGAAATACCCACCGGAGTGTATATAGTCAAATAAAGCAAAGCTTATGTTATGCATGCCCATCTCATGAAGCTTGCAGCAGGGAGACTTAACTACACTGGTTGGGCTCCCTAGGATACATGGCTACACTGGCCATGATCCATTCTCTTCTTCCTCCTCTTCTTGAGCCAGTTGAACTTGAACTTAGAAGGGAATACCCCGCTCTGCGAGGAAAGAGTTGCCAGACTAGAACATTAGAGTTACCTTGTTGAGGAGGATCGTCACTTTGCCATTTTTGAGGTGGGGAGCTATATATCACTTACACCATACAAGAAAAGATTCATAGTCATTAGAGTTTGTGTATGTAGACTTGTTCTGATCTGGATTGTTGAGGAGTCTTGACCATAGATTAGTGGAACTTAGAGGTTGTTGAGTTTTAAACCTATGTCCAAATAAGGTTCTGACAAACTAATAATCCAAAGGTATGACTGAGCTCCATACTTCAATTTAATAAAGGCAAGTTTAATAATCAACCTTGATTCACTTTCTTCTTCTTCTTTTTCGTTTTCTTTCTCTTTTTCACTTCTTTTTCAAATAAGTATTTGCTAAGGAACTAGCAAAAGTAAAGTATAGGGGGTGATGAATACTCATTCATCACTCTTTATTCTTTTATTTTAGCTAAATATCTTGGCAAAACATCATGTATATAGTTGTAAATACAATAAATTATCAATAAGCATGCATTTGTTAATAATTAATATTTAGCATGTATTTGTGCAAAAATAAAAGAATAAAAGAAAAAGAAGGAAAAGTTTATAATAAATATTGAGTGACCTGAACCCAAGAGAGGGTCCAGACTGGACCTGATCGTCAAATAAAATAAGTAGAGAGAGATAGGGCCACTCCATCTTGTACATATTCCCTCTATGTATATATTTTATTTTCACAAAAATAAAAATAAAAATGTGTTTATATTCCATTGTATATATTTCTAAAAATAAAACAAAAATTAGAAAAATAAAATAAAAATAAAATAAATTCTCTCTCACCTTGTATATAACACATGTGTATATGTATCATACACCTATTTATTTTACACTTGTAAATATTTAATAAAAATAAAATAAAAATTATTTTATACTCCAAATAATATGTTGAAAATAAATAAAATATAAAATTTAGGATATTTGTAGAAAAATAAGAAAATAAAAATAATCATACAAAATACATAGGTAAATTATACTTGTATATAATATAATATAGTGTATATAGGTTAAATTATTTTTCATAAAAATAAATACAAATCTCAAAAAAATATTTCAGAAAATAATGAATATTTTTCATTTTGAACATTTTTTAAAATAAAATCATTTTCTATTTTTAATTTATTTTACAAATCTTTTTAATTTCCTTTTTTCTGATTGGTCCAAGAGGGATGTTGACCCCCTCCCGGACCGTCTCCTTCGCGGATCCGTCTCACGTACGTGACTTCTCCGAATTCTCTGGAGCGGATCTTGCCTTCTCTTGCCCTGATTCCTTCGCTCGCACCTTCCCCTTGGATCCAAGATCCTCGCGGATCCCTAGGGAAGGGTAGATCCTCCTCGGTTCGCGCACCCACGCCCGATCTCTCCTGCCACCTGGGACTGCCTATATATTCTTCATTCGATTTCCCTAGAGCGGGAGCTCGCGCGCACACTTCCCTTATACCCTAGAACCTTTCCTCTTGGTGACAGCAACCGGATTGGGCCTTTGGTCGTCGGAGAAGGCCGCTGCAGCCGACGCTCGAGCTTCGTGGCTGGAGTTCTGTCGCGACGAGCCTCCCCCGCCTTCTGCAGCGAGGTCGAGGCGATGACCCCCTTCGAAATCACCCCTAGAGCTTAGGATTCAGACAGGACCCTCAAGTAGCTTCCATTTCAATCCTAGTTCCGTTATCTTCAGAAAGTTTCATCTTCACCGTTCCGCCGCTTTGCCAGCTCTGACCCGCCGGTCAGAGCCTTATCATCCACCCTTATCCGTTCTGATCGATAGACCCGCTCACCATCACCCTCCTCACGCGACCTGATCACCCGAATCTTGGATGTACGAGCCAAGATTAGGACCTAGGTTCCTTCTGTCGCTTCGCCGGAACCCCCACCTCCATTCGCCTTAGCTTCCTGTCGTTTTATGTCAAATAACATTGACCGGATCTATGCTCCGAGTTAAAGCTTTCCTATGCAGGCCGTAGCGCATGTGGATACGCCCCAAATCGCCTTCATCATGTTTCACCGGAGCTAGCCCACGTCACGTCCACCTTCTAGGAGATCCGACCGTTGGCGAGCTCATCAGACCCGTCTACCCGACGCGGAGGAGCCTTGCGAGTAGACTGCCGTTGTCTGATCATTCATCGGTGCCGCCGATCTCCCTCGATGCTCCGGTGAACTTCTCCCAGGCGGAGTTCTTCCAGACCTTTCCTCTGTCGTTGGATTACACCCTTCGCCCAGATTCAATCATAGCCATCTAGAGCCTGCACCTGTCAGGCCCTTAGATCTGACATCCAACGGCCTCTATACGCCCATTGATGAATCTCATATTCATCATGCTAAAAGTCTCATATTAAAACCCTGGCTTAAACAAATCAATAAAAATCACCTTTAATTCTTTATTTTTATCTTGTATGATATTGTGTATAATTAACCCTTAATTATTTGTATTTAATTTCAGTTATTTTTTTCGTGTAATTATTTTATCATCAAAATCCCCTAAAAATTAGGTAGATTAAATGTCTATAATTCACTGACCTTTAAAAAGACTTAAAAAATACAAAAACTTCTCAAAACCAGAAAGCTAGTATTTTTTTATTCCCCTTAAAAATACCCCCAAAAATACGTTATGTACAAATGGCCTCTTTTGGCTTTTTGTCCAACATGAAAGTTGTAGATCTCGTCGAGACGAGCAACTTTCATGTTTTAATATTTTCTTAATTTTGCATCTAATTATTTATTTTGTATTTATCTTTGTTTATATTCTCTGAATTTTCTGATTGGGCCACGTGACGCCCTCGGGGCCGCCCACGTTGCCCGCCTATTCTCTGCCACTCGTCTCATACCTAGCCGTCTGATCCTCACCCCCCACTTCGATCAAGACCGCCCAAACCCGCCTCACTCCCAGCCGCTTGATCTGATCCCAGATCAGATCACCACCACTCGCCACCCTTCACTTCAGCCGCCCGATCCCACATTCATCCTACGGTCTATAACGCTCCACATCACCCCTTCGCCCCTCACCCTTGGATGGACCCCCGCTCTTCATCTTAACCACTCTTTAGTGCCTCACTTTCAGCCATCGATCGGAACCTCGGATCTGATCGTAACCCTCCGCCCTCACTCCCATCTTAGCCGTTGGATCTCTGGATCCAACAGCCTGCCAGTCGTCTTCCTCCACCGTAACCCCCCTTCCCAGATGTTATCATCTCCGATGCGCCGCCCCATTCCAATTTTGGAAAGCACCACATGTCACTCCCTTCGCATCAAAATGCTCCCCCATGTAGCCAGATCTCCCACCATCCTCGCACGAACTTCATGTCCTCCCTCCATTACTCCTCCACCATTAAAACCTCGTTCAAAAACGCCTCACCACTGCCATTACCCCCGACCACCCCCTCCTATAAAACCGTCCCCCGTCGCTCCGTTCAACCCGTCCACCATTCCACAGGTAAAGACCTAGCTTCCCCCCCCTCCGGTGACAGCGGAGGGGCGGATTGTCGAGGCGACGATGGCCCAAACCCAGGTGTAGTCCCACGGCCACCATGGCCGTGCTGCGGGCGCCATCATGCTCCGTTGAACTCTGTGCCACGACCGGGCACGCTGGGGGACGATCCCTGAGCTCCAACGGAGCTCAACCCCAGGTCACCGCCTTCACCAACTCCTCGCTCCGGCGAGGTGATTTTTCTTGCTATTTCTCGAATTTTTCCCACCGCCTACCATCGCTGCCATCCTCACCTAATCTCCTCACAACACTCGCCACCTAACCTCCATCTTCGCCGACCCATCCCCTCTTCTCCAGAACCTCCCTCGCTCCGTCTCCTCTCTTCCCCTGCTCCGCCGGAGAAGAGGCCACCGACCACCGCCTCCTGTCACTCTCACGAACCGCATTAACCTCACACCACTTACGCACCTCACCTACACGCTTCAGCTATGCGAATCTAACATCTGCATGTTCAATGGACGGACTTCAAACCCCTTCGCCGATCTCGTGCTCCAGCTCCGATGACCAGGCTCCGTCGTGCTTCTCCAGACTCTGACAGAGCTTCTACTAGTGTCCTGCACCTTCGCCAACCCTCCAGCAAGCTCCTTCGAGGTTCAGATATGCGATGGGAGCACGACAGAGCAACCTGCAGGTCGTCGGAGCCCCGCCTTCTCCGGTGTCCTGCGGTGGAGGATGAGATACAGATACCATCCGATCGCTTCGATCGGACGGCGATGATGAAGCCATGTGGCACCCGAGCCTCGTCTCCATACCTACAGGCTCGGACGGTCCGAACCCAGATCCAACCCTCCAGCAAATGCCACGTGGCCCGAGCCTGAGGCGTCTCCCGAGCTTAGGCGCCTCACGTGCACCGCACGTGAGGTCATAGGAAATTTGCACGAAAGACCCTGGATGTTTTGGTATTTACAAATTGTACACGTGCCTGGGTAAATTATAGAGAAGCCGTCATGGTTTGGAAGATTTGCAAAGAGGTCCCCGCGTATATGGAAAAATTACACAGGGGTCCAGGCAGTTTTTCCTATTTACATTTAGGTCCCTCTAGGGACCTAAATGTAATATTTATCATTTATTTTTCTTGCATTTTTATAATAATTATGCCCCTACATTTTTTTTCATAACTTGAGCATCGTAGATCCAAATTGCATGATTTTAGTGTCGTTTTTATCCTTGTTTTCTCCTCTACATCATAGCATGTTTAATTTTCTCATCTGTCACTGTTTTAAATGAAGTGATTTTTGTGATAAATGAGGATCTTGCTATCCTTGTTCTTGCTTTGATTTGATGGTTGTTTTTAATATCGTGATTAAAATGACACTTATTTCCAATTCTATTCTGTTGCTCATAATGTTTAGGGTATATTTGTAATCTTTAGTCTTCTTATAAATTCTCTTGCATTATTTTCTCGCATCCTCTTATAATTGCATAAAAACCAACTAAAAATGCATACATCATGGCATTGCATTGTAATTAGCATAGTGCATCATACAGACCTGAAATTGAGAATTAATTCACGCATGAGCTTCATGAATCATAATTCGATAAATTGATTAAGTAGCTATGTCCTTGTGTTCGACCTTGGTAGACTTACCAAGTATAAATAATCCATAACATTCAAACGATTGTGGTTTTTGTTGAACTGAATTTGCCTCCTATACTACGATAATTGCTGATTATTAAAGAGACAAATTCGACGTTCATCAAATGGCATCGTTGCCGAGGACACGGCTTAACTTAATTTTTGAATTTTGATTTTTCTTTGTCGAATATTGTTCAAGAATTACAGGTTTTCACTTCATGCCTTATTTGTGCATCATGTCTGCAGTTTAATTTCCTTGGAATTTTTCTAACTTCTCTCTTTTGTGGCAGGGCCCATGAAAATCGAGGACGCTTGATCTTCATGGAGGCGTAAAGTCAGGAGCTTCTGTTGAAGAGGCTGCAAAAGACATTGTGAAGAAATTTTAGGAGTCTTTGATCAGTCAGCCCGCATTGCATACTGTAAAAATAAAAAAAATTGCATGTGTATATTTATTTCCAGTTTTTGCATGTTGTAAAAAAAGGTGAAAAAAAGAGAAAAAGAGAAGGAAAAAAGAAAAAAAAAGAAAAAGAAAAGTAGATCACTTGATGATCTACCCAGCCCCCCCCCCACACCCACACACTTGCACATACACACTCACCTCCTGCCATCTCCCTCTGTATATTTCACACTCTCTCTCTTTCACTCTCTGTGTGTATATTTCACGAACCACCCCCCTCCACCCTTGTATCATAGTACATACAACCCCCCTAACTCAGACCTTACTTAGGCTATTTGTAGCCTAAGTATAGGGGGGACCTGCCTGTTCATCCCTCCCTCGTATTATCTTCTTGTACTTAGGCTAATTTTTGACCTAAGTATAGGGGGATCCTCCTCCTCAGTTCCGCTATATCACGCTATATTTGATCGAGCCTTGTCTTCATGGCACTTGTGCTATGAGGTCATAGCAAAATTTAAGTGTAGGGGGTATACTGTATATTACTGTAAGTTTGCTTTAGCCTTAGCTCGTATGTTTAACTTTTTAATTTTTGTTTTCGGGCTGGGTTTTGGTAAACTTGTGAACTGAGTTTTTGTAAAATTGTTTTCTTAAAAATTGAGGGATTAATTTTTTGTAAATACTCCTTTTCAAAAAAATGAAAAATTAAAAGCCCTTCTTGGAATTAGACTTTGACTACCAGGCTTAGTAGACACTTTCAGTGAGGGAACCTCGGTCTCCCTTAACAGAGTGGGTTGTTTAGAGGACACCGCATATGGTTCCGTCCTTAAGGATCATGGGTTCGTTTATCAGCTCGTACTTACACCCATACTGGCTGAGAGTGGATACTTTTATTCATTTGAGCCTGGACCAGTCATTGTCTCTCTGAAGAATTAGAAAAAAAAAGAAAAAAATAAAATCTATAAAAATCCGCAAAAGTCAAAAATAAAAAAAAACCACTAACCAAGGAGTTGGTGTATTCCTGACACATTCACACTCACTCAAGGCTTGAGGATTTTGAGGACACTGGATTTCTTTGAGATCTTGAGAGTCTGAGTTAACATGCCTTAGTCATTAGGGTTTTAGGCTTAATTATCCATACTCCCCTAGTTTGAAAGATTTGAGCGCTATATTGCACTCTTCTTCTCTACCTTCAAGAAAAATATGATCAGCACCGTCACTTCCACAACTGCATGATTGATGAGATGAGTTGAGATATCACTTGAGGAAGTAGGACCAGAGATTTGAGTCTAGATCCGATCTAATGATATTCGAGGATGGGATAAAGTTAATGAAGGCTTCAGAAGACCTGAGTGTCAGCAAAACCCTAGCCAGTATGTGAACAAGATTCATATTCTATCTCTTTGATATTTACCTACGTGCCAGGCTGTGATGAAACTTAATGGAAATTGTTGATCAGTATGCGCCAACTTTTGGTAAAAGTAGTGGAGCTAGCCAAAAAAAGAAAAGAAATGTCAAAGAAAAAGCTCTAAAAACCAAAGTCAAATTACAAATGAGCTTCCACCAATGGCGAGCGCTCCCAAACATTTTCAAAGTGTCCACTTGGACGAAGCACTAATTAGGACCAAGGAGTTGGGCTGACACCACAAAAAGGGCTCTGCATCGTAAGCGATACAAGTTTGGGTGTCGAAGGTATCTTAGATACTCAGAAAAGACACACCCCGATGTACTCCCAGAAAAACAAGTGCAGACGACTCCAACTCTCTTGACGGACACATTGATCAACAATATAGAAATTTACATGTGTTGAGTAAAAAGGCACTCGAGAAGCCCCTTGTTCCAATGTGAGGGAGAGAAAAATAGACACAATACCATGTCCTCCATCATCTGACCGTCAATCTACATTTCAAGTCTGACAAACTAATGAGACTGTTGACTGAAGCAAGAATAGACTTATTCCCTAGTATTGAGGATTAGGTCTAGAGGAGAATCTTTGGGACTGGAACTTTGAGTGATGCCTCGACTCGACTCTCATGAAATGCAGTACACCTATGTCATGTCTTTATATTATATGTACAAAAAGAGAGTCTGATAATTAGAGAAGTTGGATTCCTTCTTACTAAGGCTTGGATAAACCCAGTAAGGGTCTTCGAAAGATTGAGCCTTGAAATCTTCACTTGTACTGTCAGGTATTAATCCGACTCATTCATTCTTTAGATGCTCGAGGACGAGCATGGTTTAACTATAGGGGTATGATGAATCTCGTATTCATCATGCTAAAAGTCTCATATTAAAACCCTGGCTTAAACAAATCAATAAAATCACCTTTAGTTCTTAATTTTTATCTTGTATGATATTGTGTATAATTAATCCTTAATTATTTGTATTTAATTTCTCTTATTTTTTCTTGTTATTATTTTATCATCAAAATCCCCTAAAAATTAGGTAGATTAAATGTCTCTAATTCACTGACCTTTAAAAAGGCTTAAAAATACAAAAACATCTCAAAACCAGAAAGCCAATATTTTTTATTCCCCTTAAAAATACCCCAAAAATACATTTTATACAAATGACCTCTTTTGGCTTTTTGTCCAACATGAAAGTTGTAGATCTCGTCAAGACGAGCAACTTTCATGTTTTGACATTTTCCTAATTTTGCATCTAACTATTTCTTTTGTATTTATCTTTGTTTATATTCTCTGAATATTCTGATTGGGCTACGTAGCACCCTCTGGGCCGCCCACGTGGCCCGCCTCTTCTCTGCCACCCGTCTCATCCCTAGCCGTCTGATCCTCACCCCCTGCTTCGATCAAGACCGCCCAAACCCGCCTCACTCCCAGCCGCTTGATCTGATCCCAGATCAGATCACCACCGCTCGCCTCCCTTCACTTCAGTCGCCCAATCCCACGTTCATCCTACGGTCTATAACGCTCCACATCACCCCTTCGCCCCTCACCCTTGGATGGACCCCTGCTCTTCACCTTAACCGCTCTTTAGCGCCTCACTTTCAGCCGTCGATCGGAACCTCGGATCTGATAGTAACCCTTCGCCCTCACTCCCATCTTAGCCGTTGGATCTCTAGATCCAACGGGCTGCCAGTCGTCTTCCTCCACCGTAACACCCCTTCCCAGACGTTATCATCTCCGATGCGCCGCCCCCTTCCAATTTTGGAAAGCACCACACGTCACTCCCTCCGTATCAAAACGCTCCCCCATGTAGCCAGATCTCCCACCAACCTCGCGCGACCTTCATGTCCTCCCTCCATTACTCCTCCGCCATTAAAACCTCATTCAAAAATGCATCGCCACTGCCATAACCCCCGACCACCCCCTCCTATAAAACCGTCCCCCACCGCTCCGTTCAACCCATCCACCATTCCACGGGTAAAGACTTAGCTTCCCCCGCCCCTCCGGTGACAGCGGAGGGGGCAAATCGTCGGGGCGACGATGGCACAAACCGAGGTGTCGACCCACGGCCGCCATGGCCGTGCTGCGGGCGCCATCACGCTCAGCTGAGCTCTGTGCCACGGTCGGGCACGCTGGGCGACGATCCCTGAGCTCCAACGGAGCTCGACCCCAGGTCACCACCTTCACCAACTCCTCGCTCCGACGAGGTGATTTTTCTTGCTATTTCTCGAATTTTTCCGATCGCCTACCAACGCTGCCATCCTCACCTAATCTCCTCACAATACTCGCCACCTCACCTCAATCTTCGCCGACCCATCCCCCTCTTCTCCAGAACCTCCCCCACTATGACTCCTCTCTTCCCCTACTCCGTCGGAGAAGAGGCCACCGGCCACCACCTCCCGTCACTCTCACGGCCCTCATTCACCTCACACCACTCACGCACCTCACCTACATGCTTCGGCTATGCGAATCTAACATCTGCAGGTTCAATGGCCGGACTTCAAAACCCTTCACCGATCTCGTGCTCCAACTCCGATGACCAGGCTCCACCGTGCTTCTCCAGACTATGACGAAGCTTCTACTAGTGTCCAGCACCTTCGCCAACCCTCCAACAAGCTCCTTCGAGGTTGAGATAAGCGATGGGAGCACGGCGGAGCAACCTGCAGGTCGCCGGAGCCCCGCCTTCTCCGGTGGCCTGCGGTAGAGGACGAGATACAGATACCGCGATCGGACGGCGGCGATGAAGCCACGTGGCACCCGAGCCTCGTCTCCATACCTACAGGCTCAGGCAGTCCAAACCCAGATCCAATCCTCCAGCAAATGCCACGTGGCCCGAGCCTGAGGCGTCTCTCGAGCCTAGGCGCCTCACGTGCACCGCACGTGAGGTCATGGGAAATTTGCACGAAAGACCCCAGATGTTTTGGTATTTACAAATTGGTCCCTAGGCACGTGCCTCACGTGCGTGCCTGGGTAAATTACAGGGAGGTCCTCAAGGTTTTGAAGATTTACAAAGAGGTCCCCGCGCATATGAAAATATTACACAGGGGCCTAGGTGGTTTTTATTATTTACATTTAGCTCCCTCCAAGGACCTAAATGTAATATTTATCATTTATTTTTTTTGCATTTTTATAATAATTATGCCCCTGCATTGTTTTCTTCATAACTTGAGCATCGTAGATCCAAATTGCATGATTTTTGTGTCGTTTTGATCCTTGTTTTCTCCTCTACATCATAGATGTTTAATTTTCTCATCTGCCACTGTTTTAAATGAAGTGATTTTTATGATAAATGAGGACCCTGCTATCCTTGTTCTTGCTTTGATTTGATGGTTGTTTTTAATATCGTGATTAAAATGACACTTATTTCCAATTTTATTCTGTTGCTCATAATTTTTAGGGTATATTTGTAATCTTTAGTCTTCTTATAAATTCTCTTGCATTATTTTCATGTATCCTCTTATAATTGCATAAAAACCAACTAAAAATGCATACATCATGGCATTGCATTGTAATTAGCATAGTGCATCATACAGACCTGAAATTGAGAATTAATTCACGCATGAGCTTCATGAATCAAAATTCGATAAATTGATTAAGTAGCTGTGTCGACCTTGGTAGACTTACCAAGTATAAATAATCCACAACATCCAAACGATTGTGGTTTTTGCTGAACCGAATTTGCCTCCTATACTACGACAATTCCTGATTATTAAAGAGGCAAATTCGACGTTCATTACCCATGTTCGCACCTCCTCATGGCCGTTGGATTCGCCCGTTATACGCGCCAAAGCCACACGACGTCATCTAGTCAGAACGTGCCTCCTGTCACCCCATGCGCGACGCACGAGCAGCTTGGGTAATTTGCTCCGCTACCCCTGTAGTTCTTTTTTTTAGTAGTTAGTCTGTAAAATAAAAAGTACACAATGTGACTTTTTGTATCTGTTCCCCTGCAGTTTTTAGTATTTACATTTCATTCCTTCTTGTGTGGACCCACGTGCATCGTCATGTGTTATTAGGGTTATTTGCAGTATTTAGTCTGGACTTTTTAGCTGTTATTGACTGAAAGATTAGTTTTGGCTATTTGCAAAGATACCCTTGTGTATATGGTTTTCCAGCATGTACGTGAGTTCGAGTGAAAATTGCAGTTAGGACCTTAGGATTTTTATGTGTGTTATTGCTTGGTCCCGGAATATATTTTTATTGCAGATTAGTCCATGTGCTGTGTACTTGACTTTTATTTTAATAAATAGCAAATTTCGTCCAAAAATCATGAGATTTTGATACATGGCTCCTGCCACGGTGTAGAAATTTCCATGAATTTTTGGTTGCATTTTATTTCTATTTCTTATTTTTAAAAATTCAAAACCCCTCAAAGTTGCTAATGTTAATTTTTGAAAACCAATTAAAAATATAAAAAAATCCTTTTAAAATTCTAAAAAAATTACTGATTGCTTGTTTTGATTTGTTATTGTTATTGCTTATGTCTAATTTTTGTTGCATTTGCATTTATAAAAACCATAAAAATTGAAAAAGACTAAAAATCTTATAAAAATTGTTAAAAATTCGTAAAAACCCAAAAAATTCATTTTAAGTTTCTGTAGTTAGATTTTATTTTTTTAGTTTATCATAAAATTGTTGTTCGAATTGTATAGTATTTTAAGCATATTTAAATTGCCTTTAGATTCGGGCTGTACACTATTTAGTATTTTTATCTTTATTTTATTTTTAGAAAATAAATTAAAAATCAGAAAAATTCAAGAAATTAACAAAAACATTTGAATATTTTTTAAAACCCAAAAATATTTTTATTTGAATTTTTTGAGCATTTTAGGTACTTTAAATAATTGCTTGATTGTGAGTTTTTGAAGCCTTTTAGTCTTTTTCTTATTATTAAAAATTACAAAAAAAATTGAAAAATATGATATCCACCAAATTGTTTCATTTCTTTTTGGATCCCGACTATTTCGTAGCTCACGCATTTCATGCTCCTTGAGTTCAACCCTGGTTGCTATATTAGGTAAAATAAAATAGCGAGACCACTATTTTTTTGCTTGATTGATTTATTTCTTTCTTGGTGGTCTTGAGTTTCTTGATTGACTTAGCCTTGCGGTTCGTGTCGCGACGACCTTATTTACACCTTAACCCGAGTAGCTGAGGCGTGTCATCAATCATCACCTCAGATAACCTCTTGGAGGTCTTGCCCTTGAAGATTATATATGTAAATAAGTGGCCATATGGAGATTATAGGGGAGCATATGTGTGTGTTCACTATTAGAGTTACGAGTTATTGTCATCATAAAATAGACAAAAATCTCATTTAAGGTACTAGGATAATAACATGATATTATTGATAAAAGCAAATAAGGCCTAACCATTGACAACCATGCTCAAAACTAATATTAGATTTAGGTAATGTCTAGGTGCACCTTCTCAACCTGGAAGGAAACTAGCATCTACATTGAAGTTTTGTTAGTGAGTAGTTGTATGATTTTGGTTAGGAAGTAGTGACAATTTTTTGGCCATGACCACAAAGGTAAATCCTAGCTTCTCTTGGAGGGTGTCTCTAGTAAGTCTTACTTGTAAAGTAGGCATGAATTTGGATTAATCTTCCCTTTATTACTAACACATCACAGTCGACATTATTTAACATTGTTGTGAAAATAATACAAGGGCTCATCTTTTCAAGGGATCAAGAAGATGAGAGACTCTTACATATTACCCTTGGGCTTGTTAACATCTGCCACTCAATGTTTGAAGGTTAAAGTTGCATCCCTTTTGTAACATCCTGGGCCCCTAACTTTTCCAACACATATCCCCTCCCTCTCACGTCACTTGCCTTCTAATTTTGAGAGAGAAGGAGAGATGGAGAGTTAGAGAGATATTTCACCGAGAGAATCGTTCTCATCGCAGAGAACGTCGACGTTGATTCAATGGAGGAGAGCGACGATTTGGAAGCAAGGAGAAAACGTAGCGGTAACTAGTAGATATGAATCCATCGGTCTTGAGGTATGTGTCGACCACGTAGGAACATTACGTAAGATTTGATTTCTTTGCAAATCAATGGTATGTGAATGCACATTTCATTAGTAACAATGTAATACGAGGGTAGGAAAATGGTTATCACCTTCAAAATCAATTTCCATATCATACTCACAGTAAGAAGCAATCCTTGTGAAGATATGGATGTATGCCATATGAGATAATTATTCCTTAAGTGGTTACCGTGCATACATGATTCACAAAATAGTTGGCTATAGTTTAAAAAAACAAAAAATATATGGGGTGGAGTTGAGGTCGCATTAATTGTTTTGTAGAAAATTGTTCTATGCATGGTTCATCATTGGTTTTCTACTGCATGAAAAGAATTATTATTATTTATTAGATAAGTAAAAAAAGAATATTTTTGAATTAATGATAGTGGAGAAAGGAGAATACGGTATCCGACTTACTTACCGTAGAGCATTATTGCTTTTTATGACAAATGTATTGATGTGAGAATCATTTTATTATATTAACAAAAATATCTTTCATATTTAAACAAAGCCAATTTCCTCGTTGTTATTTATGAATATGGGGATCTCATTAGCGATGTTGGTATATGATGAACGATAACAACCGGACTACGTTTAGTTGATCAGAAAGTATATCGGGTCTTTCATCATATTTAGGTTTTCCTTAAACGCGCTAGAAATATTGAACAAAGATTCATAAAATAGGCAATCGTCTAGAGGGTATGCATTTTAGGAAAGTTTATTCCTGAAATATTATCAAAATTAATTAAATGTCAAATATTTTTTTAACATACTTAAAAAATTGTGGATTATTAGTTATCGGATTTCTTGCTACTTGTTTTATTCCTGTTATACATATGATTAAGTTTGGATACCAACCATCATTAAATTAAGATAAATACTCACAAGTCTTTAATAGACGTAAATTAAGATTCTAGCACAAACTTGAATTAAGGAAATGTATTCTCAATATTATGGAAAAAGATATGTTGGTGGAAAAGAAAGAAAATGTGTATATGTAGATATATCAACAATGTATTTGGTACATCAAAGGTTTCTTTGGTTAATGGAATGGAAAGGTCATATGTACCACAATTGTACCAAAAAAATGAGTTGTTATTAAGAGAATTAATATTTCATTAACAAGTAATGGCATGATTACGGTAGACGGAGGCTAAGTGCTACACCTAATGGTGGGAACCTCCTTTGACGTCCAATTATCGTAGATCTAAAATGGGCTACGCCTACCGGAGGCGTACGGTTCAAGGAACCGATTGAGGCGAAAGATAAGTCCTCTACAGTTGTAGCTACACTGTCATGTAAGTCATGTTCATAGACCGCTTGCGCCAGCGGTAAAGCCACCAAAGACACCAAAGCTGTTTAAAGATTTAACCATTAAGACAACTTTAATCACGATATAAATCAAGGGTATGTGTACAGCTCTGAAATCGCTAAGGCATACATATGCAACTATGGCAAAGTAATGGCATTGTGCAAGTGTTATGATTGTAATGGGCATATACGTAATTATGGAAAATTTTGAGGATATTTTTGAAGATATGAAAATGTTAAGGCGTATACGCAATTATGAAAAACTCTAAAAGTATATATGAAATGGTTTCAATAGACGGATTCGGAGGGAATACCCTTCGGGTGCATGTGTATGTGAAATATGAGTCGCATAGTGATAGTATATGAGAACAAGTTAGTATCATGTGCAATAAGGTAATTATGCAAATTGTATATCTATTTTGATAACTTATTGTATAGAAGAGGTTATGTTTTTAACAATTTAAAATAACATAAGGAGACTTGTTTTTCCGTGCTAACCGGCTTGATCCCAACTCGGCACATATGGAGCGTTAGGCTCATGAAATATGTTGTTTTTTTAGGGAACACAAGTATTGACTTATTTTCTAGTTCAAGACAAATTATCCGTCTTTGTGAAGTTGAACCGGTACGGACCACTGATGGCTTGTTCACAGAAGGATGTCATTATGCCCACTGGAACTTCTGTTATGCTACTTTAATTATTAGTTTCTGTTTACAACGTTATCCATGTTGGAACTGTAATAAGATAACTTTTAAGTTGACTGGACTTTAGTTTAAATTATTACTTTTCTCTGCTCATTGATTACCATGCAAGTTTTGATAACAGTTCGGTTAGCAAGACCTGTTCTCTTACAAATGTTATTAGAGCTAGAGTTCCTCTGGGATTGACCTAGGATATGGATTTATAGAAAGAATTAGCCTCACAAACTAACTCATTGACCTTGTCGATTCTGAATCAATGGCTACTCATCGTGAGCCAGAGAGACCCTTAGGGCTCGTTTGGTAACCGGGTTACCCCCGGGTTATCCCGGGGTAATGCGATATACCCCTCTCTTTTGATGGGATGGAATTCTATCACAAATCATAGTGACATCACATCACATTCTTTAATCCAACCCTCATAACCTTCCCAAACAGCTACTATTCCAATCAATTTACCCCAACCCACTCCAACCCAGCAACCAAACGAGCCCTTATGGACATGCAACGACGGATGCTGGAGCTAATGGCATTGATGGCTTAGCAGCAGAAGAACCACCTATCGAGCTCAGGAGGACTTACCTTAATAACATCCATCCAGCATGATCCACCGACCTTCAAGGGTGAACATGAGCCGGAAAAAGCTGAACATTGGCTTCGAGAGATGGAAATGGCTTTTGAAGCGAATGAATGTCCGAAAGAAAAGAAAGTAATTTTTGGAACTTTTCCCCTGCGATATAGCATTAAGGAGTGGTGGAATTCGTGCAAGGGAATTCATTTCTCAGGCACTCCAATCATCAAGTGGGATGATTTTGTAGAACGTTTCTCAGAGCGTTACATCCCTGAGCATGCTAGCGATACTAAACGCAAAGAGTTCATTAATCTCCGGCAGGGAGGCATGGCAGATGAAGAATATGATGCAAAATTTCAAGAATTAGAGAAATATGGAAAATGCATTTGTGCAAATGAAAATCAACAAGCTACGAAGTTCGTAGAAGGCTTGAATGCATGATTGAGCATTAAAGTGCTCACTAGGGGTCCCACGACCCTCTCTGAAGCGGTAGCAACAGTTGTGAAGATTAACACAACTTATCGGAGGTTGCATCAAGGAAACCATCAGAAGCGTCCTCACAAGCCAAGCTACAATGAAAAGAGATATCACGTGCGATAAATGTCAAGAAGACAAGGACTGATGACACTCCAACCAACAAGAAGTATGCATTGGATGTATGTTCGCATTGTGATAGAAGACATCTAGACGAGTGCTACAAATGGACAGGAGCATGCTTGAGGTGTGGAGAAAAGGGTTACTTCGTGAAGGATTACAAAAAAGAATTCAAGGATCAGAGGAAACCATTCGAGCAGAAGAAGAAGCTACCAGGAAAGATGTTTGCCATTACACACGAGGATGCAGATGATGCTTACACAACCGTGGAAGGTACTCTTCTAACAGTAAGTCATTTATGACATGTTCTTTTTTATTCAGGAGCCACACATTCGTTTATTTCAAGTGCTTTCGCAAGAAAACTGAACTTAGAAGCTGTTGAACTTCCATGCATACTTACGGTTTAATCACCAATTGGTGATATTAGAGCAACGGGTATGTACATAAAGGACATACCAGTTATGTTATGTGAAGACTCCCTCACTTGTTAGGTGAAGTATAAATCTTTCCAACAATCTTGTTGTGTATGATCGAACCAAGCATGTGGAGATTGACCATCACTTCATTAGAGTGAATTTACTCCAAAGAGCTTGTTCTATCGTACATTAAAACATGAGATCAAGTGGCTGATATCTTCACAAAGGAGCTTCGCACGACTAGTTTTGTGAAAATTGTGGACAAGTTGGGCACATGTACAATTTCTATGTCCAACTTGAGGGGAAGTGTTGAGTTACTTGGCTTATTGGTAAATGGATCATAGGTGAAGATATATTTACGCTCTTGGATTCTACTTAACTCAACCCACCTTGGGGATATATGAAAAAGAAGAGCAAAAAGGTTCTTGTTGGCAATAGGGATCGATTTCACCATGGTATTTTCCTTCTATTAGGAGGGTTTCCGCATAAATCGTGTGCCTTGTGTCTTCTTTTTCAACAGGTATCTTTTGTCCTTTTTATTGTTTTATTTATTTCGATCCAGGGCTACTTGGAAGAGAGGTTTCTGCTTTTTTTGTTGCTTTCTTTCAATCGTGAGCTATAACACTTAGCTGTGACCACTTAACACGATTGCTGGACCTTTAAATGCAAAGCTATCACCCGCTGCAAATTTTCTCATCCCCATAACAGTAATTACAGCTTAATCTCTACCCTGATCAGGAACTGACCATAATTTTTCGAGATCAGGCAGAGGGGGTTGCTGTGTACTTTTTTATTGGTGAAATTATATTTTGGCAGTACAGTGTTCTTCCCAGAAATGTCCAACAGAGTCAAGTCTTGTTTGCGCGCTTGGCACACGTCCATGCCACAAACTAAACGCTGCGGAGAAACTTTCAATTCTACAAAAAAGAGTCAAATCAATAGTACAAGACTTATGACTCGGTAAAAATCTGATGGCTTTGCAGAAAACAAGACACTCAGTTGCAAATCCCGTGTGTTGGTCTTAGTAGATCTCAAGTACAGCCACTTGCATTGGCATGTCCTCATGATCCTCAACCTCTTATTGACGTCATGGCATGCATCATCTAGTGTTTCCATTTGCATACTTCTTTATCATTTCCTTTGTTTGATGCCATTCCGTGATGTCGGCCAACCTTTGAGGATATTCCACAATTCTACATCTTAAACACACTAATCTCTTGCAATAGGAATAAGAAAATTCATTTAATGCGGGCGAGGTCTTCTTGTGCTCGCAGCTACCTTGGAAGCTTGTACCGCTTTTATGTTGGCGTGACGCCATTAAAGATAACGATTACCCAAGTTTTAAAAGAAAACCGACCACGGGACGACACGGAATACTCGTTAATCCAACAGCCAGAGGAGCAGAGAAGGTTTGACGTCAGATCCCATAAATGCCTTATCATATGCGTAAACTCAAACTCAGAATACGGTATTAAAGCCAGGAGTTCTAAATGACCCAATCTTAAGGAGCAGGAATAAGAAATGAACAGGATGCTCTATATAATACCCTTAAACGCAAAGTAAAACCACATGTGCTACTCTGTATTATTCCTTCCTCCAGTCGATGCAATATGCACAGGTGCTGCATATTAAATAGCACACTGATTGAATAACCAATTCTGATAATAATTTAGCACAGATGATCGCACAGCCTTCATTCCGATCATTATGAGCAGACAGCAAAGCCTGACCAACGAAATGAAGGATTTTATGGCTAAGATGCCAAAACCAACTGGTACAATTGTATGGATTAGTGACCCCCAACCGCAACTAGCATCCTTAAATCATGATATTCTCTGTCCTACACTTTTTTTATTTTCTTTACTTCTTCATGGAAGATTCGTTAATTTACATTCGCACATGGAACATAGTATTCAAGCATTTTCCTGCCTAGAGTCAGCTATATGGATTCTTTGCTTTTAAACTAACCTATTTAGGATTATATATCAGCTAACGCCAAACAGACTCATCTTCTGAGTAGTCACATTCCTCTTATCCTTATTTTCATTCCGTCTTACAAGGCTCTCCCCTTAACTTCTCGTATCTAACAATATACATAGCAGATAAGTTGGCATACACTAAAAATATATATAGCAGATAAGTTGGCCTACACTAAAAATTCCACCCTCTTCTCTTATATTAGATCCACGCCAATTTTTTTGTTTGACAATTTCCTTTTAAATATTTCAACTATTTCTGCACGATTTCACATTCTACCATCCTTTTTCTGCCACAAACATCATATGTGCGTCTAAAACGGGCAGTCCAAAATTAACACATCCATAGTTAGCAATACAATGCATAAATATGTCTTTAAGGGTGCGTTCTTGTATCGGGTTAAACCACCCCAAGGGTGGTTTAACTCCCCTACCCCATATTTTCTCCCTCCACGTGGGTACCACTTTTTATCTTTTTAAAAAATTAAATAAATCAATTCTCCATCATCAATTCCATCAAAAAATAATATACTATACCATCATGTCATATAAAAATTATAAACTACTCCACTTCTACTCACTTTTTCAAACTCCAATACAATCACATTGATGACACAAATCCGCCGCGATCGAGAGAGGTGTAAAATAATATAAAAAAATGTGTCGTCGTTCTCAACCACGGGATTCGGTCATCGAGAAAAAATTAATTGAAACCACTCAGAAAATATAGAACGATGAAAACAATGTAAGCGGTCTTCGCTATTCTTTTTACCTGGTATAGCGACCAGGGTCGAACACAAGGAGCACGATTGAAAAACTAAGTAGTCAAATTTCAAAAGCTAATTTTTTTAGTGGTTTTTGAATTTTTATTTTTTTTTAAATTTTTAAAAGAAGCACAATCGAAGAAAAGTGATAAAACAAAACGCACACAATCTTTCTGTATTTTTCAGAATAATAATAAATGTACAGAAAAGTCCAAAGAAAATGTTTTTGTGATTTTTATATTTTAAAATGTTTTTGGTAAATTTTTCGCAACTTTCTGATGTTTTTGTTATTTTCTAAAAATGAAACAGTGGAAAATAAATAAAATGTACACAGTCAGGAGTATTTTGCAAATTAAAAATTCTTTTTGTGCTCAAAATTCCTGAAACTATTTTTAAGACAAAGTTCAAAGCAATATCTACTAAAAGAGACCAAAATCACTATTTTTGAATTTTTCTATAATTTTCTGCAATTCTTATAAGATTTTTCGTATTTTGCAATTTTTTATTTTTATATTTGGAAAAAGCACAAAAATTGGATAGAAATTAAAAGAAGTCAAAATGCACCTACAATAATTTTTGTGGAATTTTCAGGCAATTTTTATATTTTTTTTCAAAGTGTAAGCAAGGAAAAAGACACTGTTTTTTTATTTTTTAAAGATATCAAATCAACTCAAAATGCATTGCAAATTTTAAACTATGTTCAAGGGCATAACAGAAATATCTACAAATTTTCTCAGAATTTTTCGACTCATAAAAATATTTATTCTAATCAAAAGTGCTTGACAAATGAAGTCTAGAAGTGCAAGGACTAAAGCGCAAATAATTATAGTTTTTGCATCAGAACTTAACAGAACTAAAAGATTGAGACAGAGTCGCAATTTACCCAGTATAAGCTTCAGGAGGTGTCCTCAATACTTTCCCCTTTTTTATTAAAAACCAACAACCCCTACTAGGGTTTCCTTCGTTTCTTACTTCTCAAGCCAAAATGGAGTAGCAAGGGGCATAAGGGAGCCGCCGCCCCTCACGGATTGGGATGGAGCGGGCGGAGCACGTGGGCGGATCGGTGCGCGGGAAGGCGTGTTACGGCGGGAGGGCGGCTGAAGATGGCGGTGCGGCCGGGCCGCGTTGGGCGTGCGGTGAAGATGGCGGTGCGGCGGGCGCGACCGACGCACGGGCGGAGCAGAGGCGGCGCTAGGCTCGCGGGCTGGCCCACGCGCGCCTGGAGGGGAGTCGGCGGGGCGTCGGGTAGTGCAGGGCCTGACGTCGGCGGGGCTGCGAGGGCGGAGCTCCGCGTTGGCGGAGGAGGTTGCGGAGCCTGGAGGGGACGCGGTGGACGCGGGGAGGAGCTCCTCCCAGGAGGCCGGCGTCGATGATGGGTGGACAGCAGGCCGCGCGCGGGGCTCCAGGGGCGAGGCGGAGGAGCTCGCGTTGGTGGAGAGGGCTGATGGCGGCGGATGGTGACCACCGCAGAGGGCGACCGCCGCGGAGGGCGGCGTGGATGTGCTGCGGGGCAGGCGTGGGGGTGGCGACCTGCGTCTGGATTGTTTTTAATTTTTTATTGTTTTTATTTTTTTGTTTGCTGCAGGATATTGTTAGAGAAAAAAAAAGAGAATGTTTTTTTTATTTTGTTATCAGAGATATGTAAATAGTAATAAAAAAAGTTTTTATTGTTCTTTTTTTTTATTTTGTTTGGTGAACCTGCAAAACAAATGATTAAAAAAAACAACTATATTTGTACAAGTCTTTTATTTATCTCCTGCAAAACAATTTGTTAGAATCAAAAGAAAGTGTTTTTTTATTATTTTTTTATACCTGCAAAACAAATGTTAGAGAGAACAAAAACTTTATTTTTTTTAACTTTCCCTGCAAAAACAAATGTGAGATGAACAGGAAAAATAGTTTTATGTTATTTTTTATTTTTATTTATAGACAAAAAGGGATTTGTGAATGGATTCGGATCCGCGAAATGGAAGATAGATCCGTGACTCCGACCACCGTGCGTGGTCGGAGGTGGAAGATCGCGTGAGTTATAAAATGAAATGTGGAGATCACGAGATGAGATGAAAACTCGATGTCGGGCGGAAAATATGTGATGGATTTTTTTTATGATCTAAGTTCTAAAGATTAACTATTTCTAAGCTAAAATCTAAGCCTACGATTAACCTAGGAAAATACATAAAATAAAGTGGATCTTACCTCAGGGATCGGACAAGCCATGATGGCCTCGACGAAGCACAAATCTCTGTCACCGACTGGATCGGAGGCTAGGACCCTCTTCAAAAAGAAACCTCTCGGAAATCGGGCTCCTCTCCGCCAAAGATCGATCCAGTTTGAATGAGGGAGGAGGAGCCCATTAAAAAGAGAAGAAAATAAAAAAAAGGAAAGTATCTACAAAAAAAGGAAGGTTATTATTGGGTGAATTAAAATAACTAATTAAATAAAATAAATTAATTAAATAATTATTTACAAAATTCGGAATAAATAAATCAAATAAATAATTGAATTAATTGAAAATCAATTCTCCACCATAATGGTGGCTATATAAGGTGTGTAATCAAATCTACATATATGGTAGCTTTTTAAGTCACATAAATCCACCAAATCAATTATTTAAATACAAATTTCGAAATTAAATAAAATATATTAATTAATGTTAAGTAATTAATTTTTTTGGTGGATTTTATAAATGGAAGTTAGTGGCATACATATATTATATACATATAATATAATGTACATAGGTGCAAATAAGGAAATAATTTTTATATAAGGTTTTTTTTTATTTTTTTTAATTTTTATTTTTATTGAAAACAATATTTATAATATATACATTAAGTAAAAATAAATATTAAAAATTATATACACAGATATATGGGTAAACTGCACAATACACCCAGAAAACCGACTTTTTAACCGTAACTCCAAAAAATACGAAACCACAGCCATTTGAAAGATAATTTAATTTATAGCATTATGGAAGTGAGTTTGGTTCGATTTGAGCTTGTATGGAGCCGGAATTGATGTTTTAATTATCGCATTACGGCTTTTTCTGGGTGTAATTATTTACAATATATACATTTTTTTTATTTTATAAATATTTTTATTATTTACAACACAGTTTTATTTACAACTTTTATTTACAAAAGTAAGTGGTTTGAGGTCAAATTATGTACAAATAAATTAATGTAAGTTTTATACAAATATAAATGAAAAAAAATATGTACACGATATTTTTGATTTTTCTGACAGACAACCTTATCTCCCCCTACTTTATTCCTGGTCGATCAGGTCAAGTCTTGACCTTCTCTCGGGGTTTGGGTCAGTCTGTATTTATTTCATAAATCCATCCTTTTCTTTTTCTTTTCTCCTTTATTCTTTTATTTATGTACAAAAAGTGTTAAAAATGCATAATTAACAAATGCATGCAAAATGGTAATTTTATGAAATTAATGGTATTTACAGATATTTGACTAAGGAAAAGATGCTAAAATAAAAGAATAAAGGCGATGAATCGTGGATTCATCACACATCACAATAACTTCTCACTTTTTCAAACTCCAATACAATCACATCACCCCAAACCCACTTCTAGCCCACCTCCAGTTTAATCCTCTATCCAAACACCAAAACCCAAAAATGGGTTACCTGCAACCAGTTTAACCCACCTAAACCCACTATCCAAACACCCCCTAAAAGTATCTTCTTGTCATAGAGCACATCAAAGGTCACATTTCAAACAGTCCACATTAATCTGGAATGTACACAATTGAAGAACCCCCCGCACCATACCCTATCACCATCCAAGGACGTTGCTCAGTTACGGATGAATCTCGTAGATCCATGTGTTTGTGTATTTGCCACATGCGGTGAAACCCGAACTATATTTTCTTCTTCTCCACATATAGTGAAACCCGATTGATGTCGTCTAAGGATGTAGCTCAGCTATAAGTGAAACTTGTAAATATGTGTTTGCGTATTCGCTTGATCGATCGTGTTTGTATGTGTTTACTTTCGCTACTCGCAACACTTATTGCGCTTATAAACCCCCTTCCAATGCTTAAAGTTTCTTGTTATACCAACTACTGTCTGGTTTACCAGAACAATATGCTGAGATACATTTTCCAATAAAAGAATCTCTCAATTACACTTAGGGTGTGTAATACACAAGTAATGAGAATGTTTCGTTTGATAATGACAGTTGAACACACTCATGGAGTGAAATCATGCTCTCCCCCAACTGTGCTACTCCCAGTTGGTACCTTCTGATCCATTCCTTGAACCACTCGTATCCCAATTATAATCTGACGCATTCGAATGGTTCTTGGCCACATGATACATATTTTCTGATGCGCTTAGGCATGTGTGGGTAAGGCATGAGATCCCATTGAATGTTCTATCTTGTTTCCAAGTATTAAGAAAGGCACATCGGCTAAGGTATCATCCGACAAAAGTGCATCACGCTCATGTTTTGATTCAGAGAAGCGCTCTCTGTCGGCTGCATCCACCAAATAAACAACCGCGTCAACCTGCATTTGCAAGATACAAATATAGCGCCTAAGATAATTTATATCACAAAACACAAACATAGCTATCATGTTGTAATATGTTAGTGTTCGTGGTAACATAGAGCGTGCACGTCTTTAGTTTGCAAGAAAACCAGTCTATGACGACTGCTAAACTGCGCTGATACATATCTTTCTGAACATGGAAGGGAAGACATCTTTTCTTTGTTCGAATTTGGAACGAGTGTTGGCTGTTGCAAAATTGCTTTTATGCAATATTTAACAATGTTGTACAAGTCATTGAATAACTATGAAACGAGACAATCAGAACAATAAAATGCAATATAAAAGTTTAAGGGTGAGCCTACATTGGATCCGTATAATTTAAGCTCTGTTAGACATGAACTAATTGCGTAACTTCCAGAATTACATTGTGCAATAAGATCCAAAGACACTAAAGATAATCCTAGTTGAGAAACTTAAGGCTTACGTCGTTATGATCGGAGACGGGGCAATTTAATGTACTGTGTTTAGGTCATCAACACAAGCAAGTATACATTTCAAATGCAGAAAACCACTTGTATCTTGGTACTTTGTTAACATAAATTAATTATAATTCTAATTGTATCGGAAGTGTATTACATATAAAATATCAGTTGTTTACGACAATGGAGCCCCTGCTAAAACATAAGGGAATTTTGATAAGATCCTGAATTGACTAGAGTGAACACATGAGTAAGCTGAAGAGGATGAGCTGGTTAGGAAACTATCAATTGATACGAAATGTAGAGGGCATGACTCGTAGTGAATATAAAATAAAAATACATATAGAAGGAGATAATTGTTATTGAGTATATGTTCTTAGGTAGGATTTTTGGATGAGAGACCATTTACCATCTCTCTATGTATATTGTGTTCATCTCTCCTCATTTATAATTATCTTAGTGAAGAGGGCCCGAATATCTAAAGGGGGGGTTAGGTTCGTGTGCCCCGTGATTTTTCTTTTTCGGTAGGGTTTTCCACGTAAATCGTTACTTTTGTGGGTTGTTCTTACTTAATTTTTATAGAGTATCGGAGGAAAGGTTGATCCGTTCTCATGCAGTAGTTGAAGCTCAAAGGCTCAATCACACGCTGGACAGTGCGATTTGGTGATCTCCATCGAATATCCCTACTTTAGAGTTTGGTTGCACGACCCCTTCACCACCCTCCTATGCGAATCCAACATCAAGCTTGTGAGTGGTCGTCACCCTTCACCGTGCGAGCACTACTGTCTAGGTGAAATTTTTTTAAGCCTTTGGTGTTGGTTATCCACCCTTTCCCGATGTGTTGTTGGCATCGTCTCTGGCATGCCTCCTTTGTGCTTCTCCTTCAAGAGGCATGTAGGGTTCAGGGAGATTTGAGATGATATCTACAGATTCGTGGGTTCTCCTCCAAGAGGCGTATGGTTCACATTCTCCAAACTTGTGTAGGAAGTTAGAAGGGACTTGAGGGTCTTTGTGCAAATCAAGTTTGGGTTGAATCAAAGTTGGAAATCAGATTGAAATTCAGCATATGCTCACCTCATCTATTACTGTTATTGTGTTGGTTTGATTATTTGTGTGGTGATCCTCGGCCCAGAGGTTGCAAATTTGGCCCAGGGTTTAAAAAATCAGATCGGACTGGTCGGTCAGAACGAGAATCGACCCTGACCCCGTCGGTTTGGCAGGTTTCATGTAATTAATTAAAAAAGAAAATAAAAATCGGCTTGGATTGATCCAGATTTGATGATGGATTTGGTAAATTTTCAAAAAATAAAGGTTTAAATAATTAAATAATAGGATTTTTTTATCGCTTGTGCCCTTCTTAAATTCTGTAATATCAGTTATGCCCCTCTCTTTTTGGAATATCAGTTGTACCCTTACTTTCTTAGAGTAGTTTCTAGAAACAATTATACATAAATGATTACAATTGTATTCATATATAATGCTAGAAAATGTGGCTAACTTTTGTACTCGAAATAGACAATAAAGTTATTCAATTGAAAGATTTGACATTTTAAATGATTATTTCATTTATATATACATACATACTTATATATATGTATCTGGTTTTATCAGTTCAAAAAATCGATCCGAGCAATAGAACTAGTAAACGATAAAACTAGTTAATTAAGCCCAATCTGATTTTCCTGAGTCGATAAGAATGATGATGTCATGCTGATGTCATCACTGATCCACTCGGTTTGGATCGATGGTCCGACCCAGTTGGACCAAACTGAAGAGTGGCCGGTTCAACGTCCGGTCTGATTTTTAAGACATTGATTTGGCCTCTCCATACCAATGTGCCTAGGTTTGTGCCCTAAAACTTATTTTTATTTTGTGTTTGATGAAGTGGGTTTTTTGTTGCTAGATATATGTGTGTGATGGATTATATTGATTGATTGGATGTGTTTTCGTGTCATCTTCGACTATTCTGTTATTGCTTATTTGGAAGTTCAAATGGATTCCATCAAAGAGTTACATTTTTTTAAGAGATCTTTAGTGAGAGAGTCTGAGTATATGCATTTTATGTATGCTAGTTATCTTTTGGAATAGAGAAAGTTACGATTGTATATAGGTCTCCTAGTATTATTGTTGGAAAGGGGACTGTTTCTATTTTTGATCAACTCCTTCATGATGCACTTCATATCCTTAGATTTTCTAATAAGTCTTTTATTAAATAGAAAAGTCGATAAAGAATCGGTTTGTAGGTTGATTTTTTTAGCACAAATGGTGGAAGACTAGGAAGAAGATTGGAATTGGTCGTTAAGAATGGCTTGTAGTGTCTTCCAACCCAAATTAGTTAGCTCTTGCTTGTGTAATGAAAGCTCGCCTTGAGAATGATAACTCTGTGCCAATAAAACAATGGCATGGACGCCTTAGTCGTATCAACTTCTTTTGTTACAAAAAATGATTCATTAGACGGATTCTAAGCTTTGGAGTATGGGGTGTGCAAATTTGCAAGGCAAACGCGCACCGCGTTTCCTGCATATATAAATAATCCACTCATGCCTTTGAGTTTGTGCATTCTGATGTTTGGCGCCTGCATAATATTCTAAGTTGGTAGGGATACAAATACTTCATCATATTTGTTATTGATTAGTCTAATGATGAATTCATGATTCGTCGTCTTTATTCTTTCATTTTGGCTAAAATCTTTTGTAAAATACATGTAAATATCCACTAATTCCAACTAATTATCATTCTAACCACAATTGTTAATATTTATATTTAACACTTTTTATATCCAAAATAAAAGAATAAAGAGAAAAAGTAAAATGAAAAGAAAAGAAGGATGTATATATGATATACAAACTGATCCTAACCCCGAGACCATATCAATATTGATCGGATCGACAAAATAAATAAGTAGGGGGGGATAAGGATCATAACATGTAAAAATATCAAGAAAACAAAGACCAAAAATGTAATTTACTCATTAATAACAATGTAAATGCTTCACCTATTTTATTTATCATTAAGGCAAGCTCAAATCAAATCACTTCTTTTATAAAAGTTGATCACCAAAATATATATTCATTTATAAAAATATCAGACTAATATTTCGTTACAAAAATATATACACGCAATGAACCGTAAAAGCCGATTTTCGAGGTTCATAACTATTTATAGAAAACACCAAACTGACCAAATTCACTTTTAAAATCCATTTTATATTTAGTACTATTTATTAATAATATCAAAAAAATATTTGAATAAAATCGGTGAGTTTTGACGTTTGGGACCAGTTGTATATATGTACAATATGTAGAATCTTCCCGGATTTTTAATTAATTAACCGTTAATCCGATTGAATTAATTTCTTTTCCTAAAATCTTTTAAAAATATATATATAAATATAAAAATATAACTAAGTCAAAATACCAATAAAACCCGAAGCATCAAAGTCAATACCTAAATTTTCCGGACCTCATAACTCCGTCGTACAAGCTCCGAATTAGGCAAACTCATTCTTAAAATTCATATTATTCAATTATCTACAAAATGAAATTAGTTTCGCTAAAATCTGAGTTAATACGAAAATCGTGATTTTCGGGTCCATATTAGTATATTTTGCAATGTACCACAATATATTATTATTTAATATATATTATTTATATATTTTATTAGTATTTAATTCATAAATTAAATTTAAAAATTATTTTATTTATTTATTAATTTATATATTAATTATTTAATTATTAATTAATTAATTTAAATAATTATGTAATTATATACTTAATTATACTTAATTATTTATTTAATTGCTTAATTATCCATTTAATTACTTAATTAAGTATTTTATTATATTTTTAAAATTAATTAATTATTAATTTAACCAAATATTACTTATTAATTTAATTTAGTTAACTAATTTTGTTAAATTTTTATTCCCCGTTGCCCCTTCTTCCTCCCAACTTCTTCTTCTTCCCCGCCGTTTTCTTCCTCCTTCCATTTCCGTCGCCGCCTACAGCCACCAACCGAACTAACGGCCGGTAGTTGGCTGGCCGTTTCTCCAACTTCCACAGCACCCGTCACCGCCGACAGTGACCAGCTCCGCCTTCACCTATTTATACCCGGCGACCCTCTCAAATCCTACCCTATCCGCCATTATCCTCTTTCTTATTCCACTGAGCTCCGGCAAACAGTGGGGGTGACAGACCTCTGCCGTTGAGCGAGCGAGCTGAGAGAGGACGACGAGGTCCTGCTACTGAGGGCATCACCGAGCTCCGCCTCAGCGCGTATAGCCTCCGCACCCTCGCTGTCGCGTTCGAGGCCACGACTTCTGGAGCTGCTGCTCTAGATTCCTTGGTGATCCCATCCGCATCTTCCGCCTCGTTCCCAGGTTGGTTTCTCGTCACTCGTATCTTCTCTCCCTTCTTCCCTTATCTCCTTAATCCCTCTCTGTTCTTTTCTCCTTTTTCTCTGTATACTCTTTCCTCGACTTCTTCTTGCCCGATCTATCCTCTTACAGATTTATCTCCTCTCTACTCTGTTTTTTTCGACTTTGAGTTGATACAAACTCCAAAACGAGAGCCAATTCAAGCTTCTGATCACTTTCTCTATTACATTTGGGATCAATCAAACTACTTTTCCATAATTTTTTTGATGTGAAATCCTGGTCGAGATTGGAGTCTCGAGCCTTAGCTCAACATTTGCAAGTCTCTACCAACGTGCTTTAGCACACGGATCTGGAGCCGGATGCGAGAAACCTTTGTATTAAGGAGGACAAGCACCTGGAGCATCATCTTGCCGCAACAACCGAGAACATAACGACTATCATCGAGTTATAGATCTCACGATCAGTTTTTGATCGAGCCTTCCGTGAAGAACCTCAGCATTTGAAAACCACCGCCTGCAGTTTGAGAAATTAGGGACGAGATTTGACGGAAAAGCATGAAATGTTGGAATCGAAGGCGAAATATCTGTTAGATTTGAAAATTGAATATCATCCGAAGAAATAAGAGAATCTCTCCACCAAAGCTCCATCTGAATTTGAGAAGCATCTTCACGCAGGAATCATTATCGTTGCCAATTCTTAAAATTTTGGGAAAAATTCTCTAATTCTAGATTCATTCTCAGCCCTACAACCAGGACCAATTCGACGCCACTTACAACGACACGTGTCGAAGCCCGCTTGAAGCCGCCGTCGCACTGCTCTTCTCATCCGCGTGCGTTGTGCGTGCGCTGTGCGTGCACATCGGATAATTTCTGGATATAATGTTAACTATCCCCTGCAATTTTCAGTGATTTTCTAATAAATCCCGACAGGTCCGGGAGGCTTGGTAAACACGTGAAATGCAAGTGCTACCTTGGGATTTTTGCGTGAGCAACCTTAGAAGTTTGTTATTTCACGCCAGGTCCTAGGCAACAGCTTTTGCACGTGACCAATTACGTGTATTCTAGAGATTTTGCAGCGAGCACCTCAGCGTTTTATATTATTCACGAACAGGTCTCGGAGGTAGAGCCAGCACGTACAAATCACGTGAACCTGGTTTTTTTTGCACCTCTACCCCTCTTCACTCCTGTCATTTTCACGCACGCCCCTATATTCCCTGTAATAACACATTTGTATAATACCCCTACTACAACATATAAATATAGTACATACTATACATACCTTATACATAATCAATAAAATACCAAATATAAAAACATAATAAAAATACCTAAAAATATTGTATGTTATATTATATACAGTATTAAAATCATATTTTAAAAATAAAAATTTTTTTAGCATTAAATAAATCATTAAAACACCATAAAAATTCTAACAAACTTTATAAATCATAACAAATATAAAAATGTTTTTAAAAATATAATAAAAATTATTTATAGTATATTTTACTATATTTTATATAATAAACCAAAAACAAAATAAAAATCAAATATTAAAATCAATAAAAAATACAAAAGTCCTTAAAAGTTGTAAAAACCATAACTAAATAAATAAAAATCTCCTAAAAACGCGTACCATATCATTTTAAAGATAATTTCACCTACTTTCTAATAAAACTTAAATAAAAATGTTTTCGCTTTGTTTTCAATTTTAAAAATCCAAAATAAATTCTATTTTCTAGTAAAACTTAATTTTCAATATTAAAAATAAACCAAAATCAATAAAAATATTAAAAACCATTTAAAGACCCATAAAAACATAAAATAAAAAATAAATTCATATAAATCATAAAATAAAGACTAAATAAAAATTACAAAACCTTTCTAATAAAAATTCACAAAATACTTAAAAATCACGTAAACAATATAAAATTCGTAAAAAATAAATAACAATTCAGAAAATCCCTAAAATTGAATAAAAAATTAGGAAACCTTTTACCTTAGGATTTCTATAGTTTAACCCTTGTTTACCAACAATTTGCCTCCCTGGGTTTGACACTCTCGTGCTTAACCGCTATACACATAAGTTTAGGAGTATAAATAATATATAAAAAGATTAACTAAAAATTAATCTTTTTACCTAAAAATCACCTGATCGATACAACGACCGCGAAATCGAATTTCTTTCTCCTTTGCAGGAATAAAGAAGCTGATCGGGTGGATTTTTCAGATGACGCCGTTGCCGGGGACCAATAGCAACCTGATGGAGCGGAGAGACCTCCACTAGGACCGAACCGCACAATGCAGCAGCTCTACAACCCTGGAGGTACTACGACTCATCGGTGGATCCGTCTCCCTGTCATTCACGGGAACTTTGAGTTCTGTCCTCAGACGATCCAACTGCTGCCCAAATTTCACAGGCTTCTACTGAGGAGCCGCATCTGCACCTTCAAGAGTTCGAGCTTATCTGTAGTACAGTATACGATGCACATGTGAATGAGGATACGATCAAGTTGATCGCTTTTCCTTTCTCCATCGTTGATCGAGCAACCTATTGGCTGAAACAGTTAGGGAGATATATTTCGACGTGGGAGGAGCTGTGAACTGCATATTTGAACAAGTATTACTCCCTCGGTCAAACGCATGCTGCCAGAGCTATGATCAGTAACTTCACCATGATCGGGAACGAGCAGTTCCACGAGGCATGGGACCATTTTAGAGAGCTCATTAATCGATGTCCCCGTCATGAACTTTCCAAGCCAACTCTTGTATAGAGTTTCTTTAGCACGCTGACATCAGAGTTACAAGGGCTGGTGAATGCTTCCTACGATGGATCCTATTTTTCGATGAATGAGGATCAGGTCTGGGCCATTTACGAGAAAATGGCAGAGAATTATACAACAATGTCCCAGACTCCGGTTTTTAATCAGACGAAGCCACCTACTTATCACCAGCACTCCCGAGTGGCACACATTGAAGGAAATCCATCTTCTGGTATTTCGGTACCTATTGAATCATCATCAGCTGATATGAGGATCATTTGTCAAACGCTGGGCCGTATGAAGATAATTGAGAAGAAGTGCCAGAATTTAGACAAGCTCGATAAGATTGACGAGCTTGAGAGGTGCCTGAGTGATCTGAAGACACATGTTATGTGCCTTCAAGAGATTCAAGATTATTCGAACATGTCTTTGAGATCATATGCTGACTCAGGAAGCCGAGACCGATGCATACTTCCGAGGCCTCCAATACAGCACATATACCATGTGCATTTTGGGCCGACACATCAACCCTCGACGTACCCGCAACTCCAGCAGACACAATCATCTGACACTCAGATGGTGGTGTATCGAAGCGATCAGCCCTTGGCATTAATGCCCCCAACGTACTCTGAGATGCCTGAGCCATTGTATACAGATGAATCCATGATTCATCATCTTTATTCTTTTATTTTAGCTTCATTGCTTTAGTCAAATACCTGTAAATACCCACTAATTTCATGAGATTACCATTTTGCATGCATTTGTTAAATATGCAATTTTAACACTTTTTGTACTCAAATAAAAGAATAAATGAAAAAAAGGAAAAGAAAAGAAAAATAAAGGATGTATTTATGGAATAAATACAGACTGATCCGAACTCCGAGAGAAGGTCAAGACTTGACCTGATCGACCAGGAATAAAGTAGGGGAGATAGGGTCTTTAATTCAAAAATCCAAAAATATTTTGTAAATACTTTTCCATGAATATTTGTACAAAAATTGCACTATTTTATTTGTACATAAATTGACTTCAAAATAAATATTTTTGTAAATAAAAGTTGTAAATAAAAATGTGTTGTAAATAATAAAAATAATTCTAAAATAAAATAATGTACAGATTACAAATAATCACACTCAGAAAAAGTCGTAAAGTGATAATTGAAAGACCAATTCTGGCTCCATACAAACTCAAATGGAAACAAACTCACTTTCATTGTGCTCTAAATTAAATTATCTTTCAAACGGTTGTGATTTCATATATTTTGGAGTTACGGTTTAAAAGTCAGTTTTCGAGTGTGGTTTGTGTAATTTTACTATTTATTGTACATATATTTATTTATATTTATTTTTTATATAAATAATATACATAATTGTAAATATTATCTCTTTTATTAAAAATAAAAAATTAGAAAAAATAATAAAATTAAAAAAATATCATTTAAAAATAATTCGGTTATATGTACATGTGTATAGTATACTATATGTACATAATACTTGTATACAATTAATTTCATTAAATGTAAATCACCAAAAAAGTAAATATCTAAATAATAATTAATTTATTTAATTACTTACGAAATTAAGATTTAATTTTTAATTTTTTAATTTATTCATTTATTTGATTTGAAAACTTACCTTTTATATAAAGATTTGATTTTATGCCTTATATAGCCACCACTAAGGTGGCTAATTAATTTTTGTAAATTGATTATTTTTTTTATTTTAATTAATTCTGAAATTTATTTTTAATTAATTAATTTATTTATTTTATTTTATTATTTTTTTATTCCACCACTAAACACCTTCCTCTTTTGTACATCCTTTCCTGTTGTATTTTTTTTCTCTTTTTATGGGGCTCCTCCTCCCTCATGTGTCTTTGATCAATCTTTGGTGGAGAGGAGCCCGATCTCCGAGAGCTTTTTGTCGAAGAAGGGTACCTAGTCTCCGAGCCGTCCGATGACAGTGAGTCGACCCTCATTGAGGCTGTCATGGCGTATCCGGTCCCAAGGTGAGATCCAATTTCTTTTCCGTCATTTTTCTTAGATAAATCGTAGATTTAATTTTTGTTTCGTGATTAATCTTTAGATATTAAACTCCCAAAAAAAAATTCCACCACAAATTTTCTGATCTGACACCGATTTTCCATGTCATTTTGTCGATATCTACACATTCTCGTTCTACCTCGCACAATCTATCAACTCCAGTCACGCATAGTGACTGGAGATTTGGGCCTACCTTCCGTATCGCAAGTTTCACCTCGTTCACATCCTACTTTGTTAATAAATATTATAAATAAAAATATACATTATCTTTCTCTCTCATATTTGTTTTACAGGATCATTTTTAAGAAAAATTTTAAAAATTAAAAAATATTCTCCGTCTGTAGTTTCTGTTTGACAAAAAATAATATAAAAAATTTATTTCTGCTGTTTATGTTTACAAAATAAAAAATATAAAAATATAAAAAACAAAAAATATAGTAACAGCGATGCAACGACCCTCCTCCGCCCGCCTTCTCTAGGGGCGCAACTGCCCGACCGAGCCTACGCTGACGTCCGCCCGCTGTGCCTCCGCAGCGGCCAGTGCTGACGAGCCTTCAATGCTAGACTGAACGCCTTCGCCTTACACGTGTCGCGACGCGCGTGCCGACCCTCCTCCACGGCAGAGGTCCCCTTCAGAACCCACAATTTCACGCGGCCCAAGCGAGTCAGCTGACCGTCTTGCGCGGTGCCACCGTACGAGGCGGTGTCTCTGCCTGCCAGCCGACTCTACCGACCGTGCCTCCTCCCGTATCCAGCCAACCGTCCAGCGCGGTGCCACCGCGCGAGGCGGCGCCCCTGTCTGCCAACCGATACTGCGCGGACCTCCTCCAGCGTAAGCTCAACTCTCGCTCCACACGCCGCCATCTCGACCGTCGACGCCCACCGTGGCCCCCGCGCCCAGCGACGGCGACCGGCCTTTTCACCCCATCGAGGCGACATCCATCCGTCCCCTGCCCCCCCCCCCCCCCCCGTTGAAGACCAACGAATAAGAGAGAAACCCTAGGGTTATTATTTTTATTCTGTTAATTGCATAAAGTCCCACAGGAGTTTCTAAAATTGCAGAAAAGTCCTAGTGAATATATTAATTGGGAAAAATTATGAGCGGACCCCCAGTGACTTTCAGAATTACAAGAATACCCCTATAGCCTCACATCTCGTGCATAACACATTTATCCTAGGTAATTTTCACCTTACACCCTTTATTTTATTTTCTGTTAATATTTTGTGTAAGAACTTTGAACATTTACAAATAAGTCCTTGATTTCCAAACCTTGAATTTCTTATTATTTTCATCAAAATAAATGTTTTTCATGCTCTAAAAATTTTACAGAAATTTGTGTTTGTTCATGTTGTCTTGCTCTTCGTTGTATAAAAATTTCATCACATTTTGTTGACATTTGATATTTAAAAAAATAAAAAAAGTGTCTTTTCGTCTGCCTAAACTTTAAAAAATCATAAAAATTAAAAAATTTGTCTAAAAATTCCAAAAAAATAGTATAGGTGTATTTGACTATCCTTTAATTTCTGTTTAATTTTCACGCATTAATCATTATAAAAATAAAAAAAATACGAAAACTAAAAATCTTATAAAAATTGTAGAAAAATCTAGAAAAATCTAAAAATTGTGATTTTAGTCTCTATTTGTAGATATTTAATTGTACTTTTGCATAAAAATAAGTTTTAGGAGTTTTTGGTAATTTTAAGTTGCAAAATACTCTTTCTTATTCATCTTTTTCCCTTGTTCCCACTGTTTGATTTTTATAAAATCATGAAAACATCAGAAAAATTTGAAAAAATTACCTTAAACATTCTAAAATCTGTAAAACCCAAAAAATATTTTCTGTGTAATTTTTTGAGCATTTTGGATATTCTGAAAAATACAAAAAGAGTTTGGTGTATGTATCTTTATTCCCTTGTGCATATTGTGACTTGTGCTTTAATTGAAAATAAAAAAAGCAAAAAAGCAAAAACCATTAAAAATAATTATCTTTGAAATTTGACCGCTAAGTTTTTAAATCGTGCTCCTTGTGTTCGACCCTGGTCGCTATACCAGGTAAATTGAATAGTGAAAAGTGCTTACATTTCATTGTTTGATTTCTTTAATGTGGTTTAAAATATCTTTTTTCTCGTTCATTACGCTTGGTGATTCGAGTCACAACGACCCTTGATTATTTTCCTACTTAACCTAAGTTATCGGACCTGTCATCACGTACCCACAACTCCAGCAGGCACAATCATCTAACACTCAGATGGTGGTGTATCAGAGCGGTCAACCCTTGGCATCAATGCCCCCAGCGTACTCTGAGATGCCCGAGCCATTGACTGAGGTCAATGGGATTTGGTACAACCAACTGCATCAACCAGGGGTCCGTCGCGATCGTCCTGGTTTCTGTTGGTATATAGGAGGTGCCTCTTCCAAACAGCAACAACATGCATCAATGGGGCAGAACAGAGAGCAGCAACAGCATTCCGGTCCTCGTCAGTATTAACAACCTCAGTGGAGGCAGACCATTTATAAGACTCAGTATCAGCAGCATTATCCTCCAAAGCATCAGCCAGCTCAGTCGCAACCTCAGTATTATCGAGGCGACTCATTCGGGACTCATGGGCCTTCCCATGATAACCCAACATTAGAATACCTCGCCAACCTGATCACTGACCATTATGCATCTTTAGGCGAGAAATGGATGAGTTTAAAACTCATGTCACAGATCTGGTCAAAGGGAAGTCAGCCTTGCCTGCTCAGATAAAGCATAATCCGAATAATCTGAAGCGAAAGTCAGAGCAGGTAGATTTGACTGAGCCCACCCTCCAATCACATGTATTTTCTGATGGCTATCGATGAATCCATGATTCATCATCTTTATTCTTTTATTTTGACTAAAATCCTCAGTAAAATACATGTAAAGGATAACTAATTCCAACCAATTATCATTCTAACCACAATTAATAATATTATATTTTTAACACTTATTTTATCCGAAATTAAAGAATAAAAATAAAAAGGAAAATAAAAGAAAAGAAGACTGTAAATATGAAATAGATCCAAACTAATCCTAACCCGGAGACCAGGTCAATATTGACGTGGTCGACAAAATAAGTAACTAGGGGGAGATAAGGATCAAAACACAAAGAAAATCAAGACCAAAAAAATATAATTTACCCATTTTTCACATTGTAAATATTTCACATATTTTATTCATAACTTATATCACCTCAAATCAAAACACTTCCTTTGTAAAAGTTGATCACAAAAATATTTTTTTTAAAAAAATATCAGAAAAATATTTCAACACAAAAAAATATTCAACCGCAATGAACCAGAAAAGCTGCAAAAGCTCACTTCCAAGGTTCATAACTATTTATAGAAAATAACAAATAAAAAGACTCACTTTTAAAATTTGTTTTATATTTATTACTATTTATTAAAAATATCAAAAAAATATTCGAATAAAATCAGTGAGTTTTGGCGTTTGGGACCCTTTGTCTATATGTACTATATGTAGAATCTTCCCGGATTTTTAATTAATTAACCATAAATCCGATTAACTTAATTTCTTTTCTAAAAATCTTATAAAAAATTTATATAAAAATATAAAAATATACCCAAGTCAAAATACTAAGAAAACTCGAAGCCTCGAAACCGCTACCTAAATTTTTAACTCGGTCGAATGAACTCTGAATTGGGCAAACTCAGTCTTAAAATTCGTATTATTTAATTATATGCAAAATATCACTAGTTTCACTAAAATCAGAGTGTATAAGAAACACACAATTTTCGGGTCTCCATTTGTATATTGTACAATGTATCATATTTTATATTACAATTTTATAATTAAATATAAGTAAATAATAAAAATTTTAATTTATTATTTTATTTATTTGTTTGTTTATTTAGTTAATTAATTTAATAATAATTTATTTATTAATTTATGTAATTACTTAATTATATACTTAATTATTAAACTAATTACTTAAATAATTATTAATCATACTTAATTACTAATTATTTAGTTAATTACGAAATTAATACATTAATAATTAATTTAATATAATTATTAAATATTTAGTTATCTATTTATTATTAATATTTATATTATTATTAATTATTTATTTTATTTAATTATTAATTTTACTTTTTTCTCTCTCTCCCTCTTCCCTTTCCTTTCTCTCTCAACCTTTCCCCTCTCTTCCCCCGACGACCTTCTTCCTCCTTCACACCTTCACATCCTGCCACCTTCTTCGTCTTCCAACGCCTCCAATGGCTGGTCATTGGCCGGTCGTTTATCCAACTGACCCGTGCTCTCCTCACCGCCGCTAATGACCCGACTCCCCATTCTCTATATATACCCTTGACCCTCGCCCGAGCTCGCTATCTGCCATTTTCATTCCTTCTCGATCAGTGAGCTCTAGTGTGCGAGGGAGTGACACCTTCGAGTTCCGTCGTTGCAGCGAGAGAGAGAGAGGATCATGCGTGATCCTGCTGGTGCCGCGGACTCTTTCTGCCGCGTGTGAGCCTCCGCCCTCACCGAGCGTCGAGGCAATGATCTGGAGTACCTGCTCCATCCACAAGTACATTCACCCATCTACGTTTCAACCTCCCAGCTATCTTTGTAGATATCCTCTTCTAACTTCTCTTATCTTCTCATCCTCACCCTCTCTGTTTTCACTTCAATTTGATACTCAAATCGTCACAATTCCGTACCATTTCATCACATCTACCTTCTAATCCCCATCGCTTCCATTCTACCTCTCAGAACCTGCCAACTCCGATCACATACGGTGATCGGAGCACTGGAGCATCTTATTTCCCTGCCATTAGCTCCTTCCATACACCATCTTATGTAAATTCCAACCGAAGTTCGCCTCGAGTCCTCTCGTAACATTGCATGTGATCGGAGTACTGGAGCGATCAGCTTGAGGAGAAATCGAAGCACCAGCCGGAGGCGAGGCAACGGAGTCTTATCGCGATCAAACTCGAGCGATACACATTTATTTGATACCAAGTCGAATCAAGCTCAGCACCATCGGAGATGAAGTATGTGTTCCAGCACCTAGAACCTTCACAAATCTTTATTGCATCACCAGAGATCGAGAAGCACCATCGTGCACCTGAGACGAAATACTTCTGGAGGTCGAGTTTCAACTGCCATCGCAAAGGGCACCAGAACATATGAGAACATCATTAAAGTACTATAGAGACTTGACAACACTCGGAATCGACAGTCGTCCACCAACTTAGGGAGACTCGATCACCTCTGAGTTGCGCCTCCACCCTTGCTGCCTTCTCAATCTGATTGACGCACCATCTATTGGAATTAACGGTATTGGGATAGTTTGATGCAATTTGATGGTCAATATCAAGTTGTATTGATGTATCTCAATTCCTGGAATTCAATGTTTCAACCTTGTGGGATGCTGTTTAATCCCACATCGTGGAGAGAGAAAACTGGGACTTGGTTTATATGTGGGAAGTCCTGAGACTAGTCTGGAAACAGACTAGAGAGGATTTTAGACCACAACACACGCACGCGCGCGCCGCGCCGGGCCGGGCACGGGCTCGGGCGTTGGCGCGGTTGCGGCTACGGCGTGGCGTGGCGTGGCAAAGACCGAGTCGGTTTGTAACTGCGTGTTTTGAATTCCAAGCATTACGCCCCATTATCTTCTCACGAAAACGTAACCGCCCGGACGCCTTTAAGTATCTCTTAAAGGGCGTGGGTGTGGGTTACGAACATCCATCCCATTTCATTCTCTGCGCCCTTCTCTTTTCCGAGGACGGACGCTCCTTTCCTCTCTCGAACTCGGGTTTCGTCTACGGAGGTGACTTTCGAGGACACTCAAGCACGGTGCGCACCGTCAACGAGCGTGGACCGTCGGACCCTGGGAGCGGCACGTCAAGGCCCTATGCGCCGGTAAAGTGGGGGGGCGCTGTCTCTCTAAGGGGAGTCCTACAACAAGACACTTCGGTTGTGATCTCTAACTCTACTTTTCTTTGTCGCATTGTTTGTCATGACTTTGGTTTCCGGATTTCTCCCTTGCGCGGATATGCATATGTTATTTAATCGGATATTTCTCTTATCACTGTTAACTTGGATTCATACATATGATAATCTGTTCTGTAAATATGTGGTTATGTGGATTTTTGTATGTATTCTATGGACGTTTTTCTCAACAATCTTAGAGAGACAGAGTTATAACGTGATAAGAAAAATGTCGGATTTGAGGTTTCGGTCTCGTGTGGATTTCACTGGTATGCCAGAGAAATTCGGGGGTCAGAATTTCAAGCGTTGGCAACAACGCATGAGAATCTGGCTGACCACGATTGGCCTGATTTCGGTTCTGGAAATCGAGTGCCCTAAGTTATCTGAACAAAATCCGAATCCTGAGACGGTTAAGATGGCAGATGCGTGGAAAGAACATGACCGTCTGTGTCATGGGTGCATTCTCACTACACTATCGAACGTTCTGTTCGATGTCTATGGCGCATCTACCAAAACCGCCAAGGATCTGTGGGAGGAACTGGATAAGAAATATAACACGGAGGATCTAGGTATTGAAAAATACTCAGTATCCAAGTTCCTGAAATTTCAGATGATTGAGGGCAAATCTGTTTCGGAACAGGCTCATGAGTTTTTGTTATTACTCCATGGGTTAGCCGAGGCAGAAATGAAACTTCCTGAAAAGTTTCAAGTTATGTCGATCATTGAGAAATTTCCCAAGTCCTGGGAAGATTTTGGGATGTCCTTAAAGCACAGGAAGGGGAAAATTTCTCTGGATGATCTGATGGTCTCGATAGCCATTGAAGAGGAGCATAGGAAACAAAAACCTGTGATGCCTGTAGATGTGAACCCTAAGGTTAATGTGATAACCTCAAAAGGAAACATTGCTAAAGGGAAAAATAAGAAACTGAAAGCCAAGGGAAAAATCCAGAAAAAACCAAAGAACAAACCTTGCTGGCAGTGTGGACAGGTTGGACATTGGAAGAAGGATTGCCCTTCTCTGAAGACCCAACAGAAGTCTACGGATGTCGTTCCTCAGGCTCTTGTGCTGACTGAGGGAGGCGGGTCCGGTGAGGGGTATGTCTCAGTGAACCCTGAACTCTACTTTGTAAACGAGCCTAATGAGTGGCTTGTTGATACAGGTGCAAATGTTCACATTTGTACTGACAGAACATTCTTTATGTCTTATCAGGCTTCAGCCGGTAGTATAGTAATGATGGGGAACAGATCTGCAGCCAAGGTGCTTGGGTTCGGACAAGTCGAGCTGAGATTCTCAACTGGACGAGTTTGGACTTTGTGCAGGGTGCTGCACGTTCCTGAGATTAAGAAGAATGCTTTGTCTGGTTCTTTATTAGTTAGAGAGGGTTTCCAGTTAGACTTTAAATGTAATAAAGTAGTTTTTCTGAGACATGGTATTTTTTTTGGAAAAGGATATTTGGCTGATCATGATCTTTTATTTAGAATAAGATGTGACATTGATAGTTCAGTTAATAAAATTTCTGGTTTTGATTCTTCTACTTATGTTGTTTCAAATATTGAATCTACTGATTTATGGCATGCTAGTCTAGGACATGTGAATTTCAATTCTATGAAAAGAATGATGAAACTTGACATGATTCCTAATCATACTACAAACAAACTCAACAAATGTGAAATGTGTGCTCAAGCTAAGTTGCCTAGAAAGCCTTTTCATTCTGTGAATAGGGAAACTGAAATTCTAGACTTAGTTCATTCTGATATTTGTGAGTTTGGTGGTGTGATGACTAGAGATAACAAAAGATATTTTATCGCCTTCATAGATGATAGCAGTAGATACTGTTATGTTTATCTGCTTAAAACTAAGGATGAAGCCTTAGAAAAATTTCTTATTTTTAAGAATGAAGCAGAAACACAAGTCGGGAAAATAATTAAACGTCTAAGGTCAGATAGGGGTGGTGAATACACATCTAAGATATTTGATGAACAATGCAAACTATTTGGCATAGTTCATGAGGTCACTGCACCATATTCACCACAGTCCAATGGAATAGCAGAACGAAAGAATAGGACCCTAATTGATATGGTCAATGTATTTTTACAAAGTTCTGGGCTACCATCTTACATGTGGGGGGAAGCTTTGAATACGGCCTGCCATATTCTGAATAGAGTTCCCTTAAGGCATAAAGATAAGAGTCCATTTGAACTTTGGAGAAAAAGGAAGCCAAGCCTAAAATATCTTAAGGTGTGGGGATGCCTGGCTAAGGTCTTAGTCCCAGAACACAAGAGAAAGAAGCTTGGGCCTAAAACAATTGACGCGGTCTTCTTGGGGTATTTGGAAAATAGTTATGCCTATCGATTCTTAGTAATTCGGTCTGAGATCACAGGCATAGATACTAATACTATTGTTGAACTTCGTGATGCTACATTTTTCGAGGATATTTTTCCAATGAAAAAGGGGATTCCTGAAAATCTGACTACTGACGTAGCCTCAACATCTGGTTCTATTCCACAACAAATAGAAAAGATGTCAAATGTGGGGGCTAGCTCTTCTGAACCCAATGAATTTTTTGGAGGATGTTGAACCTAGACGAAGTAAGAGACCTAGGATTGCCAAGGATTTAGGTAGCGACTTTGTCTCCTACCAAATCGAGGGTGATCCTCCCACATACAAGGATGCCATGGCTTCTACTGAAGCAAGGCATTGGAAGAACGCTATTAAATCTGAAATGGATTCGATCATTTCAAATGGCACGTGGGAATTGGTCGATCTACCTCCTGGGTGTTCCACCATAGGAAGCAAATGGGTATTCAGAAGAAAACTTAGACCGGACGGATCCATAGAAAAATATAAGGCAAGACTTGTAGCCAAAGGTTTCAAACAGAAAGAGGGTATTGATTATTTTGATACCTATTCTCCTGTTACTAGAATGACTACGATTCGGATGCTCATTGCGTTGGCCTCCATACATGATCTCACAATTCATCAAATGGATGTGAAGACTGCCTTTTTATATGGTGATCTTGAGGAAGAGATCTATATGGACCAACCCGAGGGATTCGTAGCATCTGGTAATGAAAGAAAGGTCTGTAAGCTTGTAAAATCTCTTTATGGATTAAAACAAGCACCGAAACAGTGGCATGACAAGTTTGATAAGACTATCCAGTCTTATGGATTTATTGTTCATGAATCCGATAAATGTGTGTACTCTATGATTAAAGGTGATATGTTTGTTGTCTTATGCCTATATGTAGATGATATTTTGATATTTGGATCAAACATAAGGATAGTGGAAGAAACCAAGAGGTTCTTGAGCAGTAAGTTTGAGATGAAGGACTTAGGAGTTGCTAATGTGATTTTGGGGCTCAAACTGATTAGATCTGCTAATGGGATAGCTGTGTCTCAGTCACATTATACTGAGAAAGTTCTTGAAAAATTTGGCTATCAGAGCTGTAAATCTGAATGCACTCCTTATGATTCATCTAAACCCCTCTGCAAGAACAAGAGTGGAGTACCTGTAGCACAGCTACGATATTCCCAGATTATAGGAAGCTTGATGTATCTTGCGAACTGTACTCAACCTGATATTTCATTCACGGTCGCAAAGTTAAGTAGATATACGAGCTGTCCTGACCGTACTCATTGGGAGGCCTTGGATCGAGTGTTGAAATACCTTAAGGGTACTACACTTCTTGGACTGCATTATGGTAAATATCCTCCTGTCTTAGGAGGATATAGTGATGCTAGTTGGATAGGTCAAATGGAGGACTCCGGGAGTAACGGTGTGACTGGGTATGTATTTACCCTTGGAGGCGGTGCAGTCTCCTGGAGGTATGTGAAACAGACCATTTTGGCTCGGTCTACTTTTGAGGCAGAGCTGTGTGCTTTGGACACAACAGGTATAGAGGCTGAATGGCTTAGGGAGCTTCTCTCTGAGATGCCCATGGTGGGTAAGCCGATACCGGCAATTTCTTTACATTGTGATAGCATGACTACTATTGCAAAGGTAAAGAGTTCAAAGTACAATCAGAAAACAAGAAGACATATCCAAGTTAGACTTAAGTCTATTAGGGATTTGGTGTCTTCTAGAGTGATTGCTGTGGAATTTGTTGGTACCAAAGATAACACGGCAGATCCACTTATAAAGGGACTTGATAGATCTTTAGTCCAAAAATCCAGACTTGGGATGGGGCTGAAACCCACTGAGAGTTTACCCGCAGTAGCAACCCAACCTAAATGAGTGGAGATCCCACAAAATAGGTTCAATGGGAAAACAAGCTGTAAGGGGAACTGGTTGGCACTCATTATGCAATACTTTGCATGTGAGTCCTATCCCTGAAAAGTCGAGTGCCTGAAAGCTGCAGGAAAAGGTTGAGCATTATGCTCTTAATGGATTCAAGCTTTTATAAGCAGGATGTGAGCAGTGCATCCTTGGAGAATGCCACCTATATGAGTATTTTTGTGGGCCGCAGATAAAGGATGAGGGTTTATCCTTTAATATACTCATGAAACAGCGTATCCTTTACTGAAAGCAGAGTGTGGAAACCCGAGATTCATGGCTCTTCGTGTTTCAACAATGAATTCGTGGGGGATTGTTGGAATTAACGGTATTGGGATAGTTTAATGCAATTTGATGGTCAATATCAAGTTGTATTGATGTATCTCAATTCCTGGAATTCAATGTTTCAACCCTGTGGGATGCTGTTTAGTCCCACATCGTGGAGAGAGAAAACTGGGACTTGGTTTATATGTGGGAAGTCCTGAGACTAGTCTGGAAACAGACTAGAGAGGATTTTAGACCACAACACACACATGCACGCACGCGCGCGCCGCGCCGGGCCGGGCACGGGCACGGGCACGGGCACGGGCACGGGCTCGGGCGTGGGCGCGGCTGCAGCTGCGGCTGCGGCTGCAGCTGCGGCGTGGCAAAGACCGAGTCGGTTTTGTAACCGCGTGTTTTCAATTCCAAGGATTACGCCCCATTATCTTCTCACGAAAACGTAACCGCCCAGACGCCTTTAAGTATCTCTTAAAGGGCGTGGGTGTGGGTTACGAACATCCATCCCATTTCATTCTCTGCGCCCTTCTCTTTTCCGAGGACGGACGCTCCTTTCCTCTCTCGAACTCGGGTTTCGTCTACGGAGGTGGCTTTCGAGGACGCTCAAGCACGGTGCGCATCGTCAACGAGCGTGGACCGTCGGACCCTGGGAGCGGCACGTCAAGGCCCTGTGCGCCGGTAAAGTAGGGGGGCGCTGTCTCTCTAAGGGGAGTCCTACAATAGGACGCTTCGGTTGTGATCTCTAACTCTACTTTTCTTTGTCGCATTATTTGTCATGACTTTGGTTTCCGGATTTCTCCCTTGCGCGGATATGCATATGTTATTTAATCGGATATTTCTCTTATCACTGTTAACCTGGATTCATACATATGATAATCTGTTCTGTAAATCTGTGGTTATGTGGATTTTTGTAGGTATGCTATGGACGTTTTTCTCAACACCATCGACCTGAAGTTCCATCTAAGCTAACCGCTGAAGCCTTGAAACCATCGTTGTCTCCTCAAAAGGGGAAGAACAAGGGAGAAGCCCAGATTCCACGACCATCGTCTGAATCGAGCTCTCAATCCAACGCACCTAATTCGTCCATCGCCAAACCGCTTAAGATATGCATGTGATTCTCACGTGCATTGTGAAAACTTTTTATCATTTGATTGCAATTTAAGTCCCTCGCGATTCTTTCATTTACGAGCAGGTCATGCCGCTGGAAGCGACACGCGAAAGGCACACGTCTCCTGCGGATTTTACACAACATCCCTTGCATCTTCTCTATAATCCATTCAGGTCCAGGTTGAGCTGCTACACGTGGCTGGGATGTGATTACAAGTACATTTGCAAGATACCCGAGCAAATCTTCTGCATATTGCGAGAAGGTCTCAGTTTAGAGCATGATACATGGTCAGCCATGTGCATCTTGTGAATTTGTGCATATTCCACCACAGTTTCTGATTTTGCACAAGAGCTCCCAAACTTCAAGAATATCACACATAAGCCCCTATATTGTATATAATAAATACCTATAAATAAAAACATAAAATATAAAATATAATAAGAAGACATATAGAATACTATAAAAATTAGTTACATTGTATTTTTACCATATTTTACATTGTTAAATTAAAACTAAAATAAAAAATCAAATATTAAAATCAATAAAAAATACAAATTCATTAAAACTTGTAAAAATCATAACTAAATAAATAAAATTCCCTAAGAACTCACATCATATCATTTTAAAGATAATTTAATCTTCTTTCTAATAAAAATAAAACAAAAATAGTTTTCTTTTGTTATCAATCTTAATAATCGAAAATTTCTCATAGATTTCAATAGAAAATTACATTTCTTACATTAAAAAATTACAAAATCAATAAAAGTCTTAAAAACCTCTTAGAAATCTACAAAAATAGAAAATATAACAAAAACATAAAAATAACAAAATAAAAACCAAATAAAATTAAAAAAACATTTTCTAAAATAATATAAAAATTTACAAATAATTAAAAAAATCACAAAAATAATATAAAATTCATTAAAAATCAAATTAAAATCCAAAAAAATCTTAAAAAATAAAATAAAAATCAGGAACACATTTACCCTAGTTTGTCTATAGTTTAACCCTAGTTTTACAACAGTTGCCTCCTTGAGGTCGACACTCTTGTGCTTAACCGCTATATACTTAAGTTTAGGAGTATAAATACAATAAAAAAAGAAGATTGCCTCAAAATTAATCTTTTCTGGTAGAACTCACTTGGTCAATACAATGACCGTGAAATCTCTTTTCTATCTCTTTTACAGGTTCAGAAGAAGCTGATCAGGTGTGGTTTTTCAGATGTCATCGTTGCCGGGGAGGCAACGCTAGGGTTGCCGTAGACCTAGGTTTAGGGTTTCTCTTTTTGCCATTTTATTTTCTAACCTCACAACTTTCTTTTTCTGATTTGTACAACACAGGTTGAGCAACATGAGATAGAAACACAAAGCTGATTTTCTTGCAATTTCTTGTAAAAATTTATTCGTAGGAAGGGGCCCCTTCAGGGTATCCCGACCTGTACCTCTCTTCTTCTCAGGGTCTGTTTCACTAAGATAGCACTCTTGGGGGGGAAGAGCACCCGCCGCGGCTTTTTCGCTCGTGTTTTACTCAATGGTTTTCCGTGACTTTCTGAGATAGGTGCTGGTTAGGAATTCTCAATTTTTTCCCTTCTCTGTGCAATTGTAGCTAGATGCTTTCTTAGGTCGAAACACTTACTTGCTTGTATGTAGGAGCATAGCCAAAAGACAAAAGTACATTAGACGATTGTTTGAAAATACCCAAAAAATAACCAAAAATTAAAACACATACTGCTAATTTTATCTAACTCTAGAACAAAACGTAAGGACACCACTTGTTTTGGGGAGAGCAACCCCTGCAATTACATCGCAGGTTCACTGTCCGGATTCTGTGAGTGAGAGACGACACATAAGGTAGAACCAGAGTCTGGATTTCTTTCAGGATACTATTGATTTCATGTGTTTAATCACTTGCTCATCAGTGGGTACTCTCGGGTAGCCGAAAATGATCCAAGTTTACTTAGCAGAGTAGGGGTTCAGAGGACACTGCATAAGGCACGGTCCTCAAGTAACACGGGCAGCCAGCAACAACCCGTGGTTACCTCCATACTAGCTGAGAATAGGTGATTTCTTGTAAGAACTCGGGATAGTTTCCTGGAAAAATTGCAGGCATCTATCTGATCTCGCTAATATGTGAGAAGATCTGTCTACCAAACAACCTTAAAACTGAAAAGATAAATGACCGAACTCTTACGGTCATCACTAGGGTTGCGTTCATAAAATCGGGGTTTGCTTTGTGTTTGTTTGCGGTGTGAGTCCAATCTTCTGAGATCTTGATCAACTAAAATCAACAAGATGATGGGAAGACGATCTCTTCGATCGACTCTGACCAATCCACTCTCTCGCGACCTACCCATTCATCCAGATCGGTTTAGGATGTCTTTCGTCCCAAACCGAGATCTACTCGAGTTGCTACTTCCAGGTGTGACTCTAACCCTGGAAGCTCGACATCAATTTCTTCTCCTTCTCATTCTCTATCATCATCACCTCTAGCTACAGAAAACTATCAGCAGCTACATATTGATCTAGCCAAGCCTAACCTAGATTCTTTCTTTTTTCCAGAAGACATGGCTGAAAAGGGACACAAACCACTTCCATTGCTATAGATCAGGCTACAATCAACAACAGTCTTCCTGCTTCCCTGGAGACGATGCAGAACCAGATTAGGGAGCAAGGTAGACTCATGAATGATGTCAGAGCTGAGCTGACCCAGTTGCGAGCCCAACAGGACAATCTTGATGCTGAGAACCGAAGACCTGAGGAACCTGGTGAAGCAGAGAGATCGCCACTTGGTCCTAATAGAACCATGAAGCAGCTCTACAACCCTGGAGCTACTACGACCCATCTGTGGATGCGTCTCCCAGTCATTCACAGGAAGTTCGAGTTCTGTCCTCAGACGATCCAACTGTTGCCCAAGTTTCACAAGCTTTCTACTGAGGAGCTGCATCTACACCTTCAGGAGTTCGAGCTGATCTGCAGTACAGTGCATGATGTACGTGTGAACGAGGATACGATCAAGTTGATCGCTTTTCCTTTCTCCCTCGTAGATCGAGCAGCCTACTGTATGAAACACTTAGGGAGATATGTTTCGACGTGGGAGGAGCTATGCACTGTATATCTGAACAAGTACTACCCCCTCGGTCGAACGAATGCTGCCAGAGCTATGATCAATAACTTCACCATGATCGGGAATGAACAATTCCACGAGGCATGGGATCGTTTCATAGAGCTCATTGATCGGTGTCCCCATCATGAACTTTGCAAGCCAACTCTTGTACAGAGTTTCTTTAGCATGATGACACTAGAGTTACAAGGAATGGTGATTGCTTCCCCGGTGGATCCTATTTTTCGATGCATGAGGATCAGGTTTGGGCCATTTACGAGAAAATGGCAGAGAACTATACCACAATATCCCAGACCCGGGTCTTCAACCAGACAAAGCCACATACTTATCACCAGCACTCCCGAGTGGCTCACATTGAAGGGAATCCATCTTCTGCTATCTCGATTCTGATCGAATACTCATTAGCTGATATGGGGATCGTTTGTCAAAATCTGGACCATATGGAAATAATCAAGAAGAAGTGCCAGAACTTAGACAAGCTTGATAATATTGACGAGCTTGAGAGGTGCCTGAGTGATTTGAAGACACATATTATATGCCTTAAAGAGATACAAACTGACTCCAACATGTCTTTGAGATCACAGGCTGACTCAGGAAGCCAAGACCGAGGCATACTTCCTAGGCCTCTAGTACAACACATTTACCATGTGTATTCTAGGCCGACACATCAACCCTCAATGTACCCGCAACTCCAGCAGACACCATCATCTAACACTCAGATGGTGGTGTATCAGAGCGATCAGCCCTTGGCATCAATGCCACCAACGTACTCTGAAATGCTTGAGCCACTAACATAGGTCAATGGGATTTGGCACAACAAGCCGCAGAAATCAGGGATCCATCACGATCACCCTGATTTCCGTTGGTCAATAGGGGGTGCCTCTTCCCAGCAGCAACCACAAGCACCGATGGGGCAGAGCAGAGAACAGTAGCAGCATTCTGATCCTCGTTAGTATCAGCAACTCAGTGGAGGGAGAGCACTTATCAGCCTCAGTATCAACAACACTATTCTCCACAACAGCAACCAGTTCAGTCGCAGCCTCAGTATCTTCAAGGTGACTCATCCGGATCTCATGGGCATTTCCATGATAACCCAACATTAGAGTATCTCACCAATCTGATCACTGACCAACAGGTATTTTTTATGTGAGAAATGGATGGGTCTAAAACTCATGTCAGAGATCTGGTCAAAGGGAAATACGCTTTGCCTGCTCAGATAGAGCCTAATCCAAATAATCTGAAGCGAAAGTCAGAGCAGGTAGATTTGACCAAGCCCACCCTCCAATCACAGGTATTTTCAGATGACTATCTTTACTGTGATGATGCTGACTTTATTTCTCTTAGGAGAGGTAGGATTCCAGTAGGCGGAGACTCTACTAGGCTCTAGTAGGATACTCTGGATAACACAAGCGAGCCTGCAGAAGACATTGATGGCGATACTGAAGCCGTACCCTTTGACGATGAAGATGGTGGTGCTGAAGCCACCAAGTCTGATGAGCAGCCAGAGCCAAATGTTGATGTACCTGCATTATCTTTCTTTGTATCCAGTGATGATGAGATAAAACCCCAAAAAAATGTACAAAAGAGAAGAATTCGAAAAAGAAATAAAAAGATCGTTGATTAATATCTTTTTCTTTCTGATGATTCGAAAAAAGAAAGTCCCTGTTTTGCAGAAGCATTTCCTTCTATATCTTCTGGTCCTCTGATTGTACAAACTAACCAGGTGGATCTACATATTACTTTTCCCAAAGCACTCTGCTTAGGAAAAGGGGATAAAAAGAAAACACAAAAAATACAAATGAATGATCTAACGAAAGAGATGATCGACAAGTTCACAATCCAACTCACACTTTCGGAAGCCTTGGCACACATCCCTCTTCTGCAGAAAGGTCTTAAAGAATGAACCACAGTCCGCAGGAAGAAGAGGCAACGTAATCACTGTTCTGAGATCCATGTGCTGACCAAGAAAACCTGTCATGCTATTCAGAACCGTCTTCCAGCCAAGAGATCTGATTCGGGAGCATCATATGTCAGATGCGAGATCCTTGATCAGACTTCCGATCCGACTCTATTAGATAGCAGATCTTCGATTAATCTCCTTCCTTCTTCCTTACTCGACAAGTTTGAGTTTGGACCTCTTCGACCAAGTTGAACGGTCTTACAGTTTCCTGATAGATCAGTCAAGAGGCCTAAGGGTTTAATCGAAGACGTTATCGTCACCATTCAGGGTTTGAAATTTCCCATGGACTTCGTCGTATTGGACATGCGGTCCCTGAATGTGTTATTGATACCCCGATAATACTAGGTTGACCTTTTATGGTGACAACAAAGGTCGTTTCCGACAATGGTACCAGGAAGGTGTACTTTCATGTCCAAGGAGAAAGTACACATAAAGAGACGATCCAAGACCATCAATCTTGATTAACTGAATCAGAGCGAGCATCTAATGATGAACCCGACATTCATCAAGATTGTGATTTTGTACAGACAGATGATGAGGCTGTCTGGGCCGAACCTAGCACCCAATCTTTTATCACACCTTCAGTCGAAGCTGAGATTCAGATACCCGAGATGGGAGATTGGAGAACACAATCCTGGAGCCGAGTAGCGAGAATCATGACGGAGACAAATCTGAGACGTTTTGAGATCATTCAGATATTATTTATCCCTTAGAGTCAGAAGTGAATTATCATAACTGTCAGTCACCCGCAAATCATTCAGATTCCGAAGATGTTGATTGGCAGTTTTCGCGGAATTTCTATCACTTTAGACTCCATCAAAAGAGACTACAACCAATCTGGAGAACGGATCAAAAAAGAATATCCAGCAATCTCCAGATCTTTCTGAGTCAGTGTAGGCAGAGCTTACGCATATCGATCTAGTAGCCTATACTAAAGCCTAATCAAACCCTCTTTCCCTGTTCCTTCTCTCCCTGAGCTTAAACCGTTGCCTCAGAGCATGAAATACCGATTCCTTGCTGGCGAATCTAAAATATTTCCGGTCATCATCTCTTCCAATTTGACCGAAGATCAAGAATCCTAGCTAATGGAGATTCTTGAAAAGAACCGCAAGGCTATCAGGTGGTCAGCAACTGATCTCCATGGGATTAGTCCGGCTCTGTGCTCCCACCACATCTTTCTCAAGGATGACACCAAGCCATCTCATGAGTTTCAGCGCAGGCTGAACCTGAATCTTCGAGAAGTGGCTATAAAGGAAATATCCAAGTGGTGGAGCGCCAATTTTATCTATCCCTTCTCTGACTCAAAATGGGTTAGTCATTTGCATGTGGTGTCCAAGAAGACGGGTATCACTATAGTGCTAAACGAGGATGGAGAAGAGGATCGCTACCCGAGTACCGAGTTCTTGGCGTGTTTGTGTGGACTATAGACATTTAAATCAGGCAACCAAGAAGGATCACTTCCCACGACCGTTCATTGATCAGATCATCGAGAATGATTATCTGAGAAGAGCCAATATTTCTTTCTCGACGGGTACTCAGGATATAATCAAGTGGCCATTGCTCCAGAAGACCAAGAAAAGATGACATTCACCTATCCGTTCAGAACATATGCTTTTAAACAGATGCCCTTTGGATTATGTAATGCTCCGGCTGCATTCTAGAGGTGCATGCTTTCTATATTCGCGGACATGGTGGGAGATATCTTGGAGGTCTTAATTTCTCGGTCTACGACTATGATTTTGATTCCTGCCATTCTTTCCTAGACCGTGTGCTTCAGAGGTGCACAGAGGTTAACCTCATACTTTCTTGGGAGAAGAGTCATTTTATGATGACTCAGGGGATAGTCCTTGGTCACATCATCTCCAACCGGGGCATGGAGGTGGACCCGACCAAGGTGGATATCATAAAGAAACACAATCCACCATCCAATCTAAAGTAGTTACGTTCTTTTCTCAGGTCTGTCGGTGTCTACCGACGTTTAATATGAGACTTCAATAAAATTGTCCGACCGTTATCTGATCTTCTCGCGAAAGACTCTGAGTTTATCGTCGATGATAAGTGTCTTTCAACGTTCGAAACTCTCAAGAACATGGTTGTAGAGGCTCCTGTCCTTCAGCCACCCGATTGGTCTCTCCCTTTCAAGATCATGATAGACGCTTCCGATTTTACCATTGGGGTTGTGTTGGGACAGAGGAGGGATGGTCTTCCATTTGTTGTACAATACGCTAGCAAGACTTTGTATTCCACGGAGCTCAATTACACTGTTACAGAGAAAGATATGCTAGCTATAGTATTTACCTTAGATAAATTTAGATCCTACATCTTAGGATCAAAAGTCACAATCTTCACTGATCATACCACCATCCGATATTTAATTGACAAGAAGGATTCAAAACCACATCTGACCAAATGGATCCTTCTACTCCAGGAGTTTGATATTATTATAAAGTATAAGCCTGGAGTCAAGAATGTGGTGGCGGATCACCTCTCCCGGTTAGAAACACCTCAGACTTCTGAGTTTGATTCACCAATCACCGAGACCTTCCCTGACAAGGTGATTCTTGCTGTCACCTGGCTGCCATGGTATGTGACATTGTGAACTTTCTTGTTTCTAAGAAAGTCCCACAAAGTTGATCCAGACAAAGACTTGAGACTTTCCTCACGAAAGCCAAGTCTTACTATTAGGAGGATCCGATCCTTTATCATGAAAGAGCAGATTCCGTCTGGTGTCGGTGTATTCCTCGGGAGGAATACCAGAGTGTCCTCATGTATTGCCATAGATTGGAAGATGGAGGACACCATTCATGGAAGAGGACATCACATAAGTTGCTTCAATCCGACCTTTGGTGGCCTACTCTCATTGTGGATGCCCATGCATTCAATATGAGATGTACTAACTACCAGAAAATGGGCACTTGTGGACATAAAGATATGATACTGATGCAACCAATTCACTTCTGTGAAGTGTTTGATGCATGGGGTATCGACTTTATGGGCCCATTTCCTAAAAGTCAGGGGTTCGAGTATATATTTTCTAGCTGTGGATTATGTAAGTCGTTGGGTAGAGGCGATTCTTGGCCTGAGTTGCAGATGCGAACACAGTTACAAATTCCTGAGAAAGCATATCATTACGCGATTCGGGGTCCCTCATGTTCTGATATTATAAGGGGGTAGCCACTTCATCAATGACAAGGTAGGGGCTCTTGGTAACGAGTTCGGTATAGATCATCGGGTTGCTACTCTGTATCATCCTCAGACGAACGATCTAGCCGAGGTCTCGAATAGGGAGATTAAGACCATCTTGCAAAAGGTTGTTCGCCCAGATCGAAAGGATGGTCGCAACTTTTGGACTCGGTTCTTTGGGCCTATAGAACATCTTTCAAAACTCCATTGGGTACATTTTCCTTTCGATTCGTTTATGGCAAGCCATGCCACTTACCTGTTGAGATCAAGCACAAATCCTTTTGGGCAGTGAAAGAGGTTGATCTTTGCACTATATGATGCGGGAGATCAAAGGCAGACTGAACTTGCAGCCCTGGAAGAGTTACGTGATGAAGCCTTCACGAGTAGCCTTCATTATAAAGAGAGGATGAAAGAGTGGCATGACTCCACATCAGCCACAAGCAGTTTGAGCCGAATTAGAAAGCATGGCTATTTGATGTGAGATTAAAGCTATTTTAAGGAAACTCCAGAGCAAAAGGAAAGGCCCCTATATTTTGCAAAAGGTGTACAACAACGGTAGCATCGATATATCTGAGTTGTCGCCTGATTCCACCTTTCGAGTCAACGGTCAGCGGTTGAAACCCTTTCTCGATGAATAGCTTACTGTTGAAGTCGCACCCATCTATTTTGTTTGAGATGATCTCTTAACTCTTACACACTTTATCTCATACCTGATTTTCAAAGATCACTTGTATATACTTTTGATTTTTATTCTTTTTTATTTCCAATTATTTTACACTCTTAGGTTCATCTAGAATTTTATTATACTTAGGATGTGCTTTATCCTAAGTATGGGGGAGTGTAGACACCGTATTGTTCATTCGTCCTATTTTATTACCCATGTTGTTGCCTATACTTAGGGTCTGTTTTACCCTAAGTATGGGGGAGGTAATATCACTCATTTCCCCTTTTGATTGTCGTCGTTTTTTATATCGTCTGTTCTCTCGCTTGTCCCTCACCTTTTGATTTCTTTCTCTATACTTAGGGATATTTTACCCTAAATATAGGGGGGACAAGCCGAGCCGTTGAGCATGTACATTCTCTTGACCTTGATCATCTTCGGTTTAGAGTTTGCTATCCTTAGGATTACTTGATCCTAAGTATAGAGGAGATGATCGTTTTTTATTCTTTTATTCGTTATTCTTTGAGTCATTGTAGTATAGGATTCTTTTCACCACTCTATACTTAGCCCGAGTTATGTCTTCCTTTGCAGCTTTTTTTGGTCACTATGAGAACATAGTTCATACTAAGTATAGTGGTGTCGTATATATATGCTATATATACTTTATAAGCCATAACTCGTACTTTATTGTATTTTTAATAATATGACTCTCTTAAAATATGGGTATATATTTTGGGTTATTAAAAGCTGCAAGAAAATCGCAAATATGACTTATTAAAAATGGCTTAAAAAATTGTATATAAAAAGACGTTGTAAAATTCTTTGATAAAATCCTTAAAATATTGAAAATAAAATCCTGGTAAAATCTTGTATAAAGGTCTATAATCTAGTATATGAAACTTGTATAAAATCCTTTGTAAAATATACAAAATCTATGTAAAATTGTATAAATTGAATTAATCCACTAACTCTTTCAAAAAAGCCCTGAAAATGAAAAGTTTTTAAAATTCAATAAAAATTTGCAAAAGTCTTTAAATTTTACTTTAAAAACTTAATCCAAAAAATTCATCTCATAAAAAATATTGCATTTATTAGCATTTTTCTGAACAAGTTTGATTCTTGAACCGAATGGATCTAAGTCCGAGAGATGGAGCTTAATTTAGGCCTTAATCTACTTAATTTTGAATGGACTTTATAAGAATTAGAATTGAGACTCTTTAGGTCTTTTAGGCTTAATTCTTTGGGTTCCATGAGACGATGTTCAGAATTCAACTTAAAAGTGCCTATGTAGGACACATGGTGCCATCCGTTTAACTCTTCTCCATTTGAACCAATTTTGAACTCATGCACTCTGCACTTAGCTCGACTTGCATAGGGCTGCAATCCATTTTGGTGGTGCATTTCCATCCTTGTCTGCCGGCAATGATGTCTTAAGACGGAGAGATTGGGATTGAAATAAGGCTTCGGATGAGGGAAGGATCTGCTGGCATAATTTTTCTAAGACCCCAAAAAATAAACAGAATGAAAAGATGCTATATCCATCGGGGCGGTAAAAGACATTTGCAGTGCCATAATTATCTCTACCAAAAAGAGGCCGAATACATCAAATACCAAAAATGACCACAATGGTCTGAGCTTCAGAAAAGCATGCATGTCTTAGTGGAGACTTGGCTAAACGGGCCAGGCTTCATTGGAGATGTAATTACACTGATCACACTCCAGTTCTCTTCTCTTCCTTCTATTTTCTCCCTTAACTCGATTATGGACACAACACGACCTGACCTTAGAAGGAAATACCCCCCTCCTCGAGGATTGAGTTGCTGGATGAGGGCCCAATGGGAGGGTATAACTGGATGGGTGGTTTCTTCGCTTCTTTAAGCAGGAAGAGCTAAAACCTTTCACACACAATACAAATTGCTTTCAAAGCTGAAAATTTTGCGTGATGAATATGTGGATCTGAGCTGGCTGTTAAGGTGACCGTGGATAAGGATTTGTGGAACTTGGGGACTGTCGAGGCTTAAATCCTAATTCTAATAGAGTCCTTACACACTATTAATCTAAAGATCGGAATCCAAGCTCTATCTAGATTTTGGGTGAAGTGAGATTCTGTTTAAAGAAACAATCATGTTCTAAGTTCTTTATTTTCCTTTTTCTTTTCTTTTTGCTTGCACTTATTTATAGAATAAGTGTTTGCTAAGGGACTAACAAACGTAAAGTATAGGGGAATGATGATTCTATGATTCATCGCCTTTATTCTTTCATTTTGGCTAAAATCCTTGGTAAAATACATACAAATGATCATTAATTTCAACCATTATCATTCTAACCACAATTATTAATATTATATTTTTAACACTTATTTTATCCAAAATTAAAGAATAAAAATAAAAAGGAAAATAAAAGAAAAGAAGGCTGTAAATATGAAATAGATACAGACTGATCCTAACCCCAAGCCAGGTCAATATTGACTTGGTAAACAAAATAAATAAATAAATAGGAGGAGATAAGGATCTAAACACAAGAAAATCAAGACCAAAAAAATATAATTTACCCATTTTTCACATTGTAAATATTCCATATATTTTATTCATCACTTATATCACCTCAAATCAAAACACTTCTTTTATAAAAGTTGATCACAAAAAATATAAAATATTTTCTAAAAAAATATCAAAAAAATATTTCAACACAAAAAAAATAATTAACCGCAATGAAATGTAAAAGCTGTAAAAGCCGACATCCATGGTTCATAACTATTTATAGAAAACTCCAAATAAACCAGACTCACTTTTAGAATCCGTTTTATATATTTACTAAAAATATCTAAAAAAATATTCGAATAAAACCAGTGAGTTTTGGCATTTGGGACCCGTTGTCTATATGTACTTCCCGGATTTTTAATTAATCAAACATAAATCCGATTAACTTAATTTCTTTTCTAGAAATATTCTAAAAATGTATATAAAAAATAAAAATATAACCAAGTCAAAATACCACGAAAACTCGAAGCCTCGATGACGCTACCTATGTTTTTAACTCGATCGTATGAACTCCGAATTGGGCAAACTAAGTCTTAAAATTCGATTATTTAATTATCTAGAAAATAATATTAGTTTCACTAAAATCGGAGTTAATAAGAAAAACATGATTTTTGTCCGTATTGGTATATTGTACAATGTACCGTAATTTATATTATTATTTTATTATCAAGTTTAAGTAAATAATAATTAATTTCATTTATTATTTTATTTATTTATTCATTTAGTTAATTAACTATTTAATAATCATTTATTTATTAATTTATGTAATTACTTAATTATATACTTAATTATTAAACTAATTACTTAAATAATTTATTAATCATAGTTAATTACTAATTATTTATTTAGTTACGAAATTAATACATTAATAATTAATTTAATATAATTATTAATTATTCAGTTATCTATTTATTATTAATATTTATATTATTATTAATATTTATATTATTATTAATTATTTAATTTATTAAATTATTACTTTTATTTTATTTTCTCTCTCCCTCTTCCCTTTCCTTTCTCTCTCTACCTTTCCCCTTTCTTCCCCTGACGACCTTCTTCCCCCTTCGCACCTTCACATCCCGCTGCCTTCTTCCTCTTCCAACGCGTCCAATGGTCAGTCGTTGGCCGGCCGTTTGCCCAACTGACCCGCGCTCTCCTCACCGTCGCCAGTGACCCGACTCCCCATCCTTTATATATATCCTTGACCCTCGCCCGAGCTCGCTATCTGCCATTTTCGTTCCTTCTCGATCAGTGAGCTCCGGTGTGCGAGGGAGTGACACCTTCGAGTTCCACCATTGCAGTGAGAGAGAGAGAGAGGATCAGCGTGATCCCATCGACGTCGCAGACTCCTTCCACCGTGCGTGAGCCTCCGCCTCGCTGAGCGTCAAGGCAACGATCTGGAGCACATGCTCAATGCCAAAGCGCATTCACTCATCTACGTTTCAACCTCACAGCTATCGTTGTAGATCTCCTCTTCTAGCTTCTCTTCTCATCCTCACCCTCTCTGTTTTCACTTCAATTTGATATGCAAATCGTCACAATTCCGCACCATTTCATCACATCCACATTCGAATCCCCACCTCTTCTATTCTACCTCGCAGAACCTGCCAACGCAGATCACATACGGTGATCGGAGCACTGGAGCATCTTATTTCGCTGCCATTAGCTCTTTCCATATACCCTTCTTATGTAAATTATAACCTCGAGTCCTCTCGTAACATTGCATGTGATCGGAGTATTGGAGCGATCAACATGAGGAGAAACTGAAGCACCAGCCGGAGGCGAGGCAACAAAGTATTATCGCGATCCAACTCGAGCGATACGCATTCATTGGAGACTGAGTCGAATCAAGCTCGGCACCATCAAAGATGAAAATCTGTGTTCCAACACCTAGAACATTCACGAATCTACATTGTATCACTAGAGATCGAGAACCACCATCGTGCACCTGAGACGAAATACTTCTGGAGGTCGAGTTTCAACTACCATCGCAAAGGGCACCAGAACATCTGAGAACATCATCAAAGTACTACAGTGAGCACCTTCACTGCTGTCGTCTATGACAACACCCCGAATCGACAGTCATCCATCAACTAGGGAGAGACACGATCACTCCTCTAAGTTGCACCTCCACCCTTGTCGCCTTCTCAATCTGATCGACGCACCACCGACCTGAAGTTCCATCTAAGCTAACCGCTGAAGCCTCGAAACCATGTCATCTCCTCAAAAGGGGAAGAACAAGGAGAAGCCCAGATTTTACAAACCAGTGTCTGATTTGAGCTCTCAATCCAACACACCTAATTCGTCCATCGCCAAACCGCTTAAGAAATGCATGTGATTATCACGTACATTGGGAGAAATTTTTATGATTTTATTGCAATTTAAGTCCCTCGGGCTTCTTTCATTTATGAGCAGGTCCTGCCACCGGAAAACGGCACGCGAAGGGCACATGTCTCCTGTGGATTTTACACAATAGCCCTTGCGTCTTCTCTATAATCCATTCAAGTCCATGTTGAGCTGCTACACGTGGCTAGGATGTGATTACATGTACATTTGCAAGATACCCCTACGAATCGTTTGCATATTGCGAACATGTCTCACTTTAGAGCAGAACACATGGTCAACCACGTGCATCTTGTGAAATTTGTGCATATTCCACCACAATTTCTAATTTTAAACAAGAGCTCCAAACTTCCAGAATATCACACATAAGCCCCTATGTTGTACATAATAAATACCTATAAACAAAAACACAAAATATAAAATATAATAAAAAGACATAGACGTACTTTTAAAATACTATAAAAATTAGTTACATTGTATTTTACCATATTTTACATTGTTAAACTAAAATTAAAATAAAAAATAAATTCTAAAATCAATAAAAAATACAAAAATCATTAAAACTTGTAAAAATCATAAATAAATAAATCAAAATCCCCTAAAAACGCACTACATATCATTTTGAAGATAATTTCTTCTTCTTTCTAATAAAAATCTAATATAAATATTTTTCTTTTGTTTTCAATCTTAAAAATAAAAAATTCCTCACAGTTTTCAATAAAAAATTACATTTCTAACATTAAAAAACTATAAAATCCATAAAAATCAAAAAAACCTCTTAAAAATCCATAAAAATAGAAAATATAACAAAAAAATAAAAACCAAATAAAAATTTAAAAACAATTTCTAAAATAATATAAAAATTTACAAAATAATTAAAAAATCACAAAATAATTTAAAATTCATTTAAAATTAAATAAATCCAAAAAATCTTTAAAAATAAAATAGAAATTAGGAACCCATTTACCTTAGTTTGTCTATAGTTTAACCCTAGTTTTACAATAGTTTGCCTCCCTGAGTTAGACACTCCCGTGCTTAACCGCTACATACTTAAGTTTAGGAGTATAAATAAAATAAAAAAGAAGATTAACTCAAAATTAGTCTTTTCTGATAAAAACTCACCTGGTCGATAGAACGACCGCGAAATCTCTTTTATATCTCTTTTTCAGGTTCAGAAGAAATTGATCAGGTGTGGTTTTTCAACTATCTTTATTGTGATGACGCTGACTTCATTTCTCTCAGGAGCGGTAGGATGCCAGTAGGCGGAGACTATACTAGTCTCGAAGAGGACACTTTGGAAAACACAAGCGAGCCTGTAGAAGACATTGATGGCGGTACAGAAGCCACACCCTTTGATGATGAAGTTGGTGGTGCTAAAGCCACCAAGCCTGAAGAGCAGCCAGGGACGAATGCCTATGTAGTTGCTTTATCTTTCTTTGTATCGAGTGATGATGAGAGAAAATCCAAAAAAAATGCACACAAGAGAAGAATTCAAAAAATAAATAAAAAGACAGTTGATTGATCTTCCTCTTTTTCTGATGATTCGAAAAAAAAGCAAGTCCCCATTTTTCAAAAACATTTCCTTCCACTTCTTCTGATCCTCCAATTGTACATACTAACCAAGAGGAAGTACAATTCCTTTTCCCAAAGCACTTTGCTTAGGAAAAGGCAATAAAAAAGAAAACACCGAAAAATCCAAATGAATGATCTGACGAAAGAGATGATCGACAAGTTCTCGATCCAACTCACCCTTTCGAAGCCTTGGCACACATCCCTCTTCTGCACAAAGGCCTTAAAGAACGAAGCACAGTCTACAGAAAGAAGAGGTAGCGCAACCATTGTTCTGAGATCCATGGGCTGACCAAGAAAACATGTCATGCTATTCAGAACCGTATCCAGCCAAGAGATCAGATTCGGGAGCGTTGTATGTTAGATGCGAGATCCTCGATCAGACTTTTGATCAGACTCTATTAGATAGCGGATCTTCATCTAATCTTCTTCCTTCTTCCTTACTTGATAAGTTCGAGTTTGGACCTGTTCGACCAAGCCGAATGGTCTTTTAGTTTGCTGATAGATCGGTCAAGAGGCCTAAGGGTTTAATCAAAGATGTTATTGTCACCATTTAGGGTTTGTAACTCCCTGTGGACTTCGTCTTGTTGGACATGGCGGTCCATGGATGTGTGACCGATATCACGATCACATTAAGACGACCATTTCTGACAACAGCAAAGGCCATTTCCGACTATGGTACCGGGAAGGTGTACTTTCGCATCCGGGGCAAAAGTATACATATAGAGACGATCCAAGACTAGCAATCTCGATCAACTGAATCAGAGCGAGCATCTGAGGATGAAACCGATAGTCATCAGGATTGTGACTTTGTACAAACAGATGATGAGGCCATCTGGGCCGAACCGAGCACCCATTCATTTATCACACCTTCAGTCAAAGTTGAGATTTAGATATCCGATGATGGGAGATTAGAGAGCACAATCCTAGAGCCGAATAATGAAAATCTTGATGGATATTATTTTGAGATTTTTTTCAGATCATTCTGATGTTCTTTATCCCTCCGAGTCCGAAGTGAACATTTATAGCTTTCAGTCACCCGTAGATCATTCAGATTCCGAAGATGTTGATTGGAAGTGTTTCGCTTAATTCCTATCATTAGAGCCTACAACCAATCTGGAGACCGAATCAGTATAGAATATCCAGCAATCTCCGAACCTATCTGAGTACAACAAGCAGAGCTTATGCATACCGATCTAGCAGCCTATACCCAGGCCCTAATTAAACCCGTTCTTCATGTTCCTTCTCCCCCTGAGCTTAAACCGTTACCTCAAAGCATGAAATACCGATTCCTTGTTGGCGAATCTAAAATGTTTACGGTCATCATCTCTTCCAATCTGACTGAAGATCAGGAATCATGTGATGGAGATTCTTGAAAAGAACCGCAAGGCAATCAGGTGGTCAGTAGCTGATCTCCATTGGATTATTCTGTCTCTTTGATCCCACCACA